>CM076688.1:13198429-13648429 GCA_038501925.1 Xenopus petersii
ACCGTCAACTTGCACTGGAGGAGGAACAGAAACAAGGCGGGTGTTAGAAGCAGGCTTAAGTAGCGAAACATGAAAGGAATCAGAAATTTTGAAATTAACAGGTAACTTAAGACGAACAGAAGAAGGGTTGATAATAGAAGTGATGGGATATGGACCAATGAAACGGGGACCCAATTTTAGGGAAGGAACTTTCAATTTAATGTTCTTGGTGGAGAGCCACACCAAGTCTCCCACCTTATATTGGGGTGCCTCCCTACGTTTCCTATCGGCAGCCCTCTTCTGAGAGGATGTCGCCGTCTTAAGAGAGTTGTGAACTCGTGACCAGACTTTAGAAAACTGTTCGACAGAGGAGTTGGCAGATGGAACAGAGGAACCAGACCCTGAAAAAGAAAATGCCTTGGGGTGCAAACCATTAACAACAAAAAACGGAGACTCCCCAGTGGAGGAGTGCGAAGCATTATTGTAGGCAAATTCTGCCCAGGGTAACAATTCTGCCCAAGAAGACTGATTCTCAGATACATAACACCTTAAAAATTGTTCTAGAGTCTGATTTACCCTTTCAGTTTGCCCGTTGGTTTGTGGATGATAAGCAGTAGAAAAAGAAAGATTAATCCCCACTAAAGAGCAAAATGCTCGCCAAAACTTGGAGACAAACTGAACCCCTCTGTCAGAAACAATATTAACAGGAAAACCATGTAACTTAAATATGTGCTGAATAAAAAGCTCAGACAAGGTTTTAGCGGAAGGGAGATGTGGAAGTGCGACAAAATGACCCATTTTGCTAAATCTGTCCACAACCACCCAAATTACTGTTTTCCCCTGGGACGATGGTAAGTCTACTATAAAATCCATCGAAAGATGGGTCCACGGTCTCTCAGGAATAGGCAGGGTAGGCAGAAGGTAAGCCCTCAAGGATGGTATTACCCACTACAGAAGGAGTACACACCCCACTACAACCAGAACCCCACTGAATAACCTCCCTAGAAACCCAATCTATCAGAGGGTTATGCCTCTGGAGCCAGGGTAGACCCAGAATGAGAGGACAGGAAGCTCCCTCAATGAGGTACAGAGCTATTTCTTCAGAATGCAGATTACTTATACACAAGGACAGGTTGATGGTCTTTTGGGAAACCACCCCAGACCCTAAGGGTCTTTTGTCTACAGCAAGGATTCTCATGGGCGGATTAAGGGCAACCAGTGGAATTTTGAATTTTGCAGCAAAAGCCGCGTCCAAGAAATTACCCTCTGCCCCAGAATCAATGAAAGCCGACACTTCGATAGTGCCTGTAGGCCAGGTCAGCTTAACTGGTAATAGGACCTTGGAGGCAGATTGGGGGGAGGAAACGCCTGCACCCAAATGGAGCTCCCCTTCTCCATTTAGGCTTGGGCGTTTCCCGGCCTCTTGGTGCATTGCTTGAGAAAGTGACCCTTCTCCCCACAATAAATACACAGCCCAAGGGACCGCCTGCGTGCCTTTTCCTCAGGAGTAAGGTGTGAGATGCCTAGCTGCATAGGCTCCTCCTGAGGATGAGACACAGAGGGGTTTGACAACTTAGCACTATGAACATGTTTATACCCAACAGAAGTATCCTGTTCATCCCTATTCTCCCTTTGTCTCCTATCTATCTGTATGGCCAAAGACATAAGGTCATCCAGACTAGAAGATAGGGGATAGTTCACAAGGCTGTCTTTGACAGATTTGGTCAGACCAATGCGAAACTGACTCCGTAAAGCCGTATCGTTCCACCCAGTTTCCACCGCCCATCTACGAAACTCAGTACAATAAGTTTCCACCTCCCGTTTACCTTGGCGTAATTTACGAATCGCGGAGTCGGCCGAAGAGGCGCGATCCGGGTCATCGTATAGAATGGCCATAGAACGAAAGAAATGGTTTAAAGAAAAACGGGCAGGATCGGTGGCTGGCAGTCTGAGTGCCCAGATTTGGGGGTCACCCACTAATAGGGTCATAACGAATCTGACCTTTTCCTCATCAGAGGGAAAAGAGTGAGGAAAAAAGCTGAGGTACAGCTTACAGGCCTCTTGAAAAACAAAAAACTGGGTTCTGTCCCCACCGAACTTGGCAGGAAATGCGATCTTGGGTTCCTGGGGTCTGAATGTAGAACCCCTATCAGGCGGGGAACCCCCAGAGGGTGTAGGAACAGAACTAGCTGGCTGCTGCGAGGGTCCCAGCTGGCGGGTTAGATTATGGAACCCCTGGAGCAGATAATTTTGCTTTCGCTCTTGGTCCTCCATTCGTTGCAGCAAAGTAGTAAGCAACAGATCAGTGGATGTTGGGAGAGGAGCAGCAGCAGCAGCAGCTTCAATGTGATCGTCGTCCTCCATGGCCCGTGATAATGTCACGGCCGGCACCCAATACCAGAACTAGAGCCAAGCACCGTGGTCAGAGCTCTCTTCACCAGTATGTGTGACCACTTTTGGGCTTCGGGAAGGCCCTCCGCCTACTGGGGTGCCACCTGGACTTATGAGTGGGCAAGGCTAGAGTTCTGGCAGGCAATGGGGCACGGCAGGTATCTGAGTCTTTTGGGCCGAGGATCACGGTTACAGGCAAGGATGAGGCAGAGAGGATAGTCAGACAGGCTGGGTCGAGGCAGGCAGATAGCAAGAATCGTCAGGCAGGCAAGGGTCAAAACCGGGTATCAAGCAGAAGGGGTACAGGCAATAGAGTAGTCGGGTAACAGGCACAGGTCAGGATTCAGATGGGAGCGTCGTCAGGAAACAGGCTGGGATCAAAACTGGATAACAAGCAGAATAAACAGCACAAGGCTTCAGGCAAAAACCACAGGATAAATTCTATCACGGGCAACCAGCAGTACCAATGAATGGGTTTAAATACAGTTTGAATTTCGCGCCATTGCGCGCTGACGTCATTACGCCAGCGCGCCTGCGCCTTTAAATAATGCGCATGCGCGCCGCGCGCGCACTAGGACCCAGAAGCCGACCCGGAAGCCGACGGAGAAGGAGCGCGGCGGCGTGGCGGCCGTCCACGCCGCCGCGACCCAGGTATTTTACTTACACTCTCTCTCCCTCTCTCTCTCTTTCTCTCTCTCTCTCTCTCTCTCTCTCTCTCTCTCTCTCTCTCTATCTTTATCTATCTATCTATCTATCTATCTATATCTCCAAAGGTTGCCAGCACTCTCGAAAAAAGGAATTAATTTGCCTGGGTCCAGAAACAAAAAAATAAGAAACAACAAAAAAAGATCCGCACTCACAGGTCTTATAGAGAAAAATAAATAATTTATTAGTTACACAGGACTGACGTTTCGGCCTCCCCAAGGCCTTTCTCAAAGTGCCAAATGATTCACAGTCATGCTTTTTATTCACTCACTGGCGAGAAACATCAGCTATTACAAAACTCATATACAGGGCTGATCCTATTAAATGTGGGGCCCAATTGGGACCATGTTGGCGGGGCCCCTAGACAAAGTGTTGCTGGCTACTGACACACCAAGTATTTAGGAAAATAAGGGCATACAGGCACAAAATAGAAAGGAAAGGGGCAGACAAGGTAAGAGAGTGAGAGGGATGAAATAGGGGCACATAATAGGGGCACACAGGGTAAGAGAGAGAGGGAGGAAATAGGAGAGTGGACTGGGCCAATTAGTTTGGGGCAGGCTGGGCTGATTCAGCTTGGGAGCAGGCTTGGTTGGATTGGGGGCAGGCAGGGCCTATCAAGGTTGGAGGAAAGCTGGGCCTATTAGAGTTGGGGGCAGGCTAGACCTATGGAGTTGGGGGATAGGCTGGCTTATCAGAGTTGGGGGTGGGCTGGACCTATGGATTTGGGGATGGGCTGGACTCTCAAAGTTGGGGGCAGGCCAGGCAGCATCATGTGCTGAGGGAAATATTATCTGTGCTGCCCTGTGGTGCGGGGCCCAATTGGTCCAATAGGCCTAAGGCCGGCCCTGCTCATATAATCATGATCACAGACAAAATCAATTAAACAATTAACACATTCATTCACCATATATCAGCAAGGTATAACATATGTTCAAAAATAAACAGCAAGTTAAAGTGGACCTGTCACACAGACACAAAAATCTGTATGATAAAAGTCCTTTTCAAATCAAACATGAAATCCAATTTCTATTTTTTATTAAAGCATTCATAGCTGTTATAAGCTCATTTAAACATCTCAGCTGTCAATCAAATATTGTCTGCCCCTCCTCTATGCCCGTGGCATAGAGGCGGGGCAGACAATTACTTTCACTTTCCATTCAGCACTTCCTAGATGTCACTGCTCTCCACACATTCCCCCCGTTCTCTTAACCATTTAATTGTGTAGCCAGGGCATGGGGATGGACAACAGGTCCCCCATTCTGGTGCACAAACAAGATTCTGAGATGATACAAGGCTTGTCTTGATAACACTGTGCACAAAATGGCTGCTGCCTGCTTGTTATAATTATGAATTCCCAGACTGAAGGAAACATGATTCAAATAATTTATACAGTGTAATTAAAGTTCATTTTGCTTGACTAATGTGATAAAATAGGATTTTGAATCATTTTTTTGGGTGACGGGTCCCCTTTAAAAACAAGTTACCAAACCCCTAGTTAAAAACAAGACACAATGTAGCTATCTATCTATCTATCATCTATCTATCTATCTATCTATCTATCTATCTATCTATCTATCTATCTATCTATCTATTTATCTATCTATCTCATGTATCTATCTGTCTGCCTGTCTATCTCTTGTCTGTTCCTGCAAGTGTCTGCCTTTCTATTAGTCCTTTCCTCCTCCTATTTGCTTCTCTTTCCTCCTATTTTGCTGCACAGGCTCTGAATTCTGAATTCTCTATGTAACAAAGAACTGTGCAAATACAATAAATGTATTATATATTCAGTGTCACTGTACAATGACTGTTATATGGAAGCAGCAACTCTGTGTCTCATTGGCTTTACACTCCCTGTTATTCCTGTAGCTGTGTTTACAGTATGTCATGGCCAAAATTGTCTCTGTCCACACATTTACTGGATTGGCTGTCTATCTCTGGCCAAAGCTTCAAATGCAAAATGGGATTTGCCCAGTGACAGAGGCCTCAGTGAAAATGCTCAGTATATACTAATTAGACTTACTCTATCACTAGTAGAGATGGCGCGAACTGTTCGCCGGCGAACTTGTTCGCGCGAACATCGGGTGTTCGCGCTCGCCGGAAGTTCGCGAACGTCGCGCGACGTTCGCCATTTTGGGTTCGCCATTGTTGGCGCTTTTTTTTGCCCTCTCACCCCAGACCAGCAGGTACATGGCAGCCAATCAGGAAGCTCTCCCCTGGACCACTCCCCTTCCCTATAAAAACCGAAGCCCTGCAGCGTTTTTTTCACTCTGCCTGTGTGTGCTGAAGAGATAGTGTAGGGAGAGAGCTGCTGCCTGTTAGTGATTTCAGGGACAGTTGAAAGTTTGCTGGCTAGTAATCGTGTTGATACTGCTCTGTTATTGGAGGGACAGAAGTCTGCAGGGGTTTGAGGGACATTTAAGCTTAGGTAGCTTTGCTGGCTAGTAATCTACCTTCTACTGCAGTGCTCTGTATGTAGCTGCAGTGGGCAGCTGTCCTGCTTCTGATCTCATCTGCTGACTGCTGCAATAACAGTAGTCCTTGTAAGGACTGCTTTTATTTATTTTTTTGTTCCAATACAGAGCAGTATCAAGCAGATTACTAGCCAGCAAACTTACTATCATCTGTCCCTGAAATCACTAACAGCTCTCCCCCTACACTATCTCTTCCAAGCACACACAGGCAGATTTTTCAGATACATTTTTGCCCTTGATCCCCCTCTGGCATGCCACTGTCCAGGTCGTTGCACCCTTTAAACAACTTTAAAATCATTTTTCTGGCCAGAAATGTCTTTTTTAGATGTTAAAGTTCGCCTTCCCATTGAAGTCTATGGGGTTCGCGAACCGTTCGCGAACCGCTCGCATTTTTGCGCAAGTTCGCGAATATGTTCGCGAACTTTTTTTCCGACGTTCGCTACATCCCTAATCACTAGCACAATGTATCTTTGCTTTACTCATTATACATGGGAACCTGCACATTATACATAACTAGAATCATTCTCATGTTATTAGAAAGAACTGTGTGTTCATTATATCTATTCTATTACTAGAATAAATTGAGAGCATCTTCATTATACTTTTTCCATTACTAAAAAGAGCAGTGAGCCTGACTGATCTGTGATGCACAGCATGGCCCATGCACCTTAACATATAAAAAATATATATATATACTGTATATATATATATTCTTATACATGGTGCACCCCAATACATAGTCACTGGGTGCTGCCACAGCGCTGTAAAAGAAATGTGTTTATGCAAAGCAATCACATGAATTACATACATAAAACATACAGAGTTACATATACAGTATAACAACCAGTACCAATACAAGAGGTTAGAAAGGCCCTGTGCAAAAGAGCTGACAATCTAAAAGGGGAAAAAAATGAGACACATGGGTGAGAGATGTAGCATATGGTATTGCATTTGGTAGCTAAACAGAGTGAGGGCAGGGTTTTCTAAATAAATGAGTTTTAAGAGATCTTAAAGAAGGTTGGGAGAAAGCCGGACAGACTGTGGGAGAGAATTCCACAGTCTCGTATATATATATATTAGGGATGCATCGAATCCACTATTTTGGATTCAGCCGAATCCCCGAATCCTTCACGAAAGATTCAGCCGAATACCGAACCAAATCCAAACCCTAATTTACATATTCACATTAGGGATGGGAAAGGGAAACATTTTTTACTTCCTTGTTTTGTGACAAAAAATCACGCGATTTCCCTCCCCGCCCCTAATTTGCATATTCAAATTAGGTTTTGGATTCAGTTCGGCAAGTCAGAAGGATTCGGCCGAATCCGAATCCTGCTGAAAAAGGCTGAATCCTGAACCGAATCCTGGATTCGGTGCATCCCTAATATATATATATAGATATATATATATATATAGATATATATAGATATAGATATAGATATATATACTGAACTAAGCATAAACTTATGCATACGTTATACAAACCATGTAACTAAAAGTGTCTCTTTTTACCAAATACAATTGTTCCTTAAAGTTGTATAATAAGAGTGCTGGGATAATTTTTTTAGTTCAGTATATGATATAAGCCACACACCCATGCATCAGACTGATTTAAATTGCAACACATGGATGAGCTGCATTCTTTGTTTTTATATACATATATACATTATACACAAAAGTTTAGTTTGGTGCACACGTGATAAGTGTCCAACTGGCTGGGTGCTGGTTACACTCGCAGGACTTGAATTGTGGTAAAAAGAAGATTTATTGCTCAACGTTTCAGCCCATTACTCGGGCCGGCTGTAAATCCTGAAGAGGGCCCAAGTAATGGGCTGAAATGTTGAACAATAAATCTTCTTTTTACCACAATTCAAGTCCTGCTAGTGTGCTTGTTTTTTGGAAAGTATAATATATATATATATATAGTATATATATATATATATATATATATATATATATAGTATATATATATATATATATATATATATATATATCCAGAAGAATCCACACTCACATTTTTAAAACTTACAAAAGTCACTTTGAGAAAGGCCGTGGGTCGGCCGAAACGTCAGACCTTGTTTTAAAAATAAAACTTACATTTTAATTAGTAAGACCTGTGAGTGCAGATTCTTCTGGATATATTTCGTTTAATTAGTTGTCTCTGCACCCAGGCACATTTATCGCAGTTATCGAGCGTGAAATATATGTGTGTATATATATATATATATGGGAGATGCAAACATATCGTTGATAAAGAAAAAATGGGATGAAAACATGACGGAAATCTTATCCAAAACGTAATCCAAATCGTAATCCAAATCCAGTCAAGAGTTCAAAGGCAGGCAGAATATATACAGAAACAAAGTCCAGGCATGGGTCAAGGTCCTATAATCAATCAAATAGGAATAAAACAGCACCAGGGCCGGAACTAGGGGTAGGCAGAGTAGGCACGTGTCTAGGGCGCAAAGCTGAGGGGGCGCCAGGCACGTACCTGCTCTGTCGCCTACCCCGTGTCCGGTCCTGGGTCTCCCTGACTGGCGTCGGTAATTTCTGTTTTAAATGCACTTGCGTGCATGCGCGTAGTTTCGTGCTTACTTTCGCGCATGCGTGCCGGTGCGTATTTTCGCTCATGCGCGCCGGTGCACACTAAGCCGGCGCCGTGCCCGGCCAGGTTGCCTAGGGCGCCTGCCCAGGTTGGCCCGGCTCTGAACAGCACCCAGGAATGTTTAGCAAACAAATCCTATACTTGGGCTTTGATCCGGCATCCTGGGCGTCCTTTTATTTGAATTTGGCACTGGTTCTTGGAGGTGTGGCATGTGTTATTATGAGCGAATTCCGCCCATGGGAGAAGATCAGACCAATTATCCTGACAGAGGGAAAATGATTCCTCAAAAATTGCTCCAAAGCTTGATTTATGCTGCCCCATTGGTTTGGGGATGATAGGCAGAGGAGAACTGAAGAGTGATACCCAAGTCCTTACATAAGGAACGCCAGAACTTAGCTGTAAATTGAGATCCTCTGTCAGAGACTATCTTAGCCGGGAAGCCATGCAACCGGAAAATAAATTGGATGAAGAGCTGGGATAGTTCCACCGCTGAAGGAATTTTTCGTAAAGGGATGATATGTGCCATTTTGCTGAAACGTTCAATAATCACCCAGATTACAGTGTTCCCTCTTGAGGGTGGAAGCTCTACAATGAAGTAGAGTGACCAAGATCCCTTTCCTCGGTTATATCATCTCTCCAGAGGGTTTTGAGATGGATCCTGCCAAGGTCTCAGCGATCAAAGAGTGGCCCCTTCCTTTGAGCACCAAAGCGATACAAAGGTTCATCATATTTGCAAACTACTACCAACAGTTCATCAAGGGGTTCTCCTCCCACATTGCTCCTATCCTTGCTCTCATCCGAAAAGGGGGTAAACACAACTCATGGCCTCCTTCAGCTATGGAAGTATTCCAGTCCCTGAAGAATGCTGTTATCTCTGCTTCTGTCCTCCGTCATTCTGATTCTAAGTTATCTGGTGCTATCTTGTCCCAAAGACATCCTGCTGATGAGAAATTACATCCTTGTGCTTCTTCAAAAAATTCTTTCTCACAGAGCAGAATTACGAAGCTTGGCAGTTAAGCTTGTTCTTGAAGAGTGGCGTCATCTTCTTGAAGGATCTTCAATCCCGGTCACTATCTTTACCGACAATAAAAACTTAGAATTCATACAATCTCTCAAGAGGTTGAATCCTCGACAGGCAAGATGGGCTCTTTTCTTTTCCTGCTTTAATTTCTCAATCTTGGCAAAGAGGGAGTTCTTCCTCAAATGAGAGAGTACCTCCTTCATCTGGGAGCGATGACTTTCCAAGTCCTTGGAGAATATTAGGATGTTGTCAAGGTACACAACCACAAATCTTCCTAAGAGATCCCGGAAGATGTTGTGCACTACTCCTGGAAGATAGCTGGGGCATTGAAGAGGCCAGAGGGCATCATGAGGTATTCGTAGTGCCCATCCCAAGTGTTGAATGCCGTCTTCCATTCATCCCCTTCACAAATGCGGATTAGGTTGTATGCCCCACATAAATCCAATTTAGTGAAGATTTTTGCCCCTTTCAGTTGGTCAAATAGATCAGTGATCAGAGGCAAAGGGTATCTGTTCTTAACTGTAATCTTGTTAAGTCCACGATAATCTATGCAGGGTCGCAGACCACCGTCCTTCTCCACGAAGAAGAAGAAGCCAGCCCCTGCCGGAGAGGTAGAAGGACGAATAAATCCCCGCTGGAGATTCTCCTGGATATAGTCCTTCATGGCGGAGGTCTCCGCCGGAGAGAGGATAGGTGCGACCCCTGGAAAGCATGGTTCCAGGAAATAGATCGACTGGGCAGTCGTAGTGACGATGAGGAGGAAGGAATTCTGCAGACTTTTTACAGAAGACATCGGAGAATTCTTTATAGAAGGATGGCAGGGCTTTCAGATCTGTCGAAGGGATAGGTATCCGGTGAATGGGATTAGCGGGAAGGCAATGTTCTTGACAAAATCGACTCCAACGAGAGATCTGCCCAGAAGATCAATCAATGGAGGGGTTATGTAGGTGAAGCCAGGGTAGACCCAAGACGACACGAACGGAAGGGCAGAAAATAATCAGGAACAACAACTTTTCTTTATGTAAAGTCCCAACCTGCACAGGCAATT
Source organism: Xenopus petersii (assembly GCA_038501925.1). Taxonomy (NCBI): domain Eukaryota; kingdom Metazoa; phylum Chordata; class Amphibia; order Anura; family Pipidae; genus Xenopus; species Xenopus petersii. The sequence goes on from CM076688.1 coordinate 13,208,650, forward strand.
CCTCTGTCGTCATGGAAATTATCTCAGATAATGTCGTCAATTGCTGTAACCTATAGGGGAGTAGACAATGGATACAGGGGAACATCAATATATTTGGCAAAAAGAGTATCCATGAAATTCCCGGCAGCCCCGCAATCGATGAAGGCAGAGCTGACAATAGTCTTAGTGGCCAGACTAATCTGTAGAAGGCAGAAGAAACCTGTGAGCATTCTCTTGATATTTAGGAGTAACGCCCCCTACATGTGTCACCCCAGATTTATCTTGGGGATAGAAGCCTTAGGCTTCACAATGTCAGGGAGCCAGGAGCTCCCTCCAGGGAGGTAGTCAGGATCGAGGAGGAAGCCCTCTTGAGGGAGCAAGGTCGCGGTGTCCAAAGGGTAATCAAAGGAGTCGTCAGGATCCAGGCAAGAGTTCACAGGCAGGCAGATAACAGCAAAGTCCAAAGTCCAGGCAAAGGGTCAGGATAATAATCAGGAACAAGATTTAAGCAATAGCAGCTCACAGGGAACCCAGGATACACTCAGGAAATGTTTCCTATACTTGGGCGCCATTCTGGCGTCTTGGTAGCGTTTTTATCTTTGAATTTGGAGCCATAGTGACGTCATTGGCGTCCTTGCGCCGACATCGGCGCGCTGACGTCATCGCGCCAGCGCCGCTACCCACGTGGCGGCCATGGACGCCGCCATTTTGGGAGCGATGCCGGCAGGGGAGGACACGCCGCCCGGAGCTCTTGGAACTGCTCTGGGCGGCGATCGTGACAGTACCCCCCCTCATGGGGGGCCTCTGGACCACCAGGACTTGGCTTCTGGGGAAATTTGAACATCAGAGTGTCCTTCCCAGGAGCATTCTTCAGGGCCAAAGCCCTTCCACTTGATGAGGTACTGAAGAGAGCCCCTGGAGATTCTGGAGTCAAGGATCTTTTCCACCTCATATTCTTGTTGACCATCCACAGAGATAGTAGGAGGGGGAGACTGGTTCACAGAAAAGCGGTTGGAGGTAGTGGGTTTCACCAAAGAGACATGAAACACGTTGGGAATTCGCATCTCAGGGGGAAGCTGAAGTCTGACAGCCACAGGATTGATCACCTCCGAGATGGAGAATGGACCCACAAACTTCGGACCCAACTTAGGAGATGGCACCTTCAACCGAATGTTCCTGGAAGACAACCAGACTTTATCACCAACCTTGTAAGGAGGAGAGGGTTTACGTCTATGATCTGCAAACGTCTTGTGAACCAGAGCACTCTTCTCCAAGTTCGACTTGGTTGCAGCCCAAATAGCAGACATGTGGGCTGCATGGTCATCAGCAGCCGGGACATCAAACAACACAAAGTCCTGGGGGAAGGCTTGAGGATGCTGACCATACACCGACATGAACATGACATGATCTTCCAGTGGAAGCGTGGCATGCATTGTTATGAGCAAATTCCGCCCATGGGAGGAGATCAGACCAGTCATCTTGACAAAGGGAGACGTGGTTCCTCAAGAACTGTTCCAAAGCTTGGTTTACTCGTTCAGCTGCTCCATTTGTCTGGGTATGATAAGCGGAGGAGAACTGGAGAGTAATACCCAGATCTTTGCACAGGGAACGCCAAAACTTCGCCGTGAACTGGGAACCTCTGTCAGAGACAATCTCCGCCGGGAAGCCATGCAGGCGGAAAATGAATTGAATAAACAACTGTGACAACTCCACTGCAGAGGGAAGCTTCCGTAAAGGGATGAAGTGGGCCATCTTGCTAAAACGATCTATGACGACCCAGATCACAGTGTTCCCACTGGAGGGAGGAAGTTCGACTATGAAGTCCATTGCCAAATGCGTCCAAGGACGAGAGGGGACAGGCAATGGCTGTAGTAGCCCGCTAGGGCGAGAATGGCTAGACTTAGAAGTGGCACAAACGATACAAGCAGCAACAAAGTCTTTGACATCTTTATGAATAGTCTGCCACCAGACCAGATGCCGTAAAAGTTCTAGAGTCTTAGCAGGACCAGGATGTCCCGCTTGCTTGGAGCTACTGTATGAGTCTGTTGCAGAATAGGCAGACGAAGTTCAGGAGGTACGAATGCCATTGCAATGGGAGTATCAGGAGGGACAGAAGATTGACCAGCCAAATTGAGGGTACAAAGAAGCGATGATCTTGACAGGAGGAATAATTGGCTCTCGTCTTTCAGGAGAACGATCCACCGGAGTGAAACTTCGAGACAGAGCATCAGCTTTCCGATTCTTGGAGCCAGGGCGATAAGTCAACACAAAGTTAAATCGAGACAAGAAGAGAGCCCACCTTGCTTGTCTGGGATTCAGCCTCTTGAGAGATTGAATGAACTCAAGATTCTTATGATCTGTGTAGATCGTGACTGGAATCAAGGAACCTTCAAGGAGGTGACGCCACTCTTCTAAGGCAAGCTTGACAGCTAAGAGTTCTCGATTTCCTACGTCATAATTTTGTTCGGCAGGAGAGAACTTCTTAGAGAAATACGCACATGAGTGCAGCTTTCCATCAGAGGGATGTCTTTGGGACAGGATAGCTCCAGCTCCAACTTCAGAAGCATCCACCTCGATGAAGAAAGGTAACTCCGGATCAGGATGGCGGAGAACTGAAGGGGCCATGAGCTGGGTTTACCCCCTTTTCGGATGAGGGCCAGGATAGGAGCAATACGAGAAGAGAATCCCTTAATGAATTGCCGGTAGTAATTGGCAAAACCAATGAATCTCTGGATTGCCTTTGTGCTCAGCGGTAGTGGCCACTCTTGGATTGCAGACACTTTCACAGGATCCATCTCGAAACCCTCTGGGGAGATGATATAGCCCAGAAAAGGAATCTTGGACACTTCAAACACACATTTCTCCAGATTGGCAAAGAGAGAGTTCTCAAACGAGAGAGTACTTCCTTCACCTGGGAGCGATGGCTTGCAAGGTCCTTGGAGAAAATCAGGATGTCATCTAGGTACACGACCACAAACTTTCCCAAGAGATCCCGGAAAATGTCATTCACGAATTCTTGAAAGACAGCGGGGGCATTGCAGAGACCAAAGGGCATTACGAGGTACTCATAGTGCCCATCACGAGTGTTGAATGCTGTCTTCCATTCGTCACCTTCCCGGATGCGGATAAGGTTATACGCCCCACGGAGATCCAACTTAAAGAAGATTTTAGCCCCCTTCAGCTGGTCAAAGAGTTCAGCAATCAGAGGCAAGGGATACCGGTTCTTAACGGTGATTTTATTAAGACCCCGGTAGTCAATACAAGGACGTAGGCCTCCATCCTTCTTCTCCACGAAGAAGAATCCAGCCCCGGCGGGAGAAGTAGAAGGGCGAATAAACCCCCGCTGGAGATTCTCTTGGATATATTGCTTCATGGCAGTGGTCTCTGCTGGAGAGAGAGGATAAGTACGACCTCTAGGGGGCATGGTTCCAGGCAGAAGATCGACAGGACAATCGTATTGCCGATGTGGAGGAAGGAATTCTGCAGACTTCTTACAGAATACATCAGAGAATTCCCTGTAAAAGGAGGGTAGAGCCTTCAGTTCAGACATAGGGATATTCACCCTCTGGAGGGGTTCAGCAGGAAGACAGTGCTGCTGACAAAATGGGCTCCAACAGGAAATCTGTCCTGCGGACCAATCAATGGTGGAATTATGCAGGCGCAGCCAAGGGAGACCCAAAACGACTGGAACGGATGGGCAGGAAATAATTAGGAACGATAGTCTTTCTTTATGCAGCGTCCCAACCTGCACAGGCAATTCCCCAGTCGTCATAGAGATAAATTCAGCCTCCAGGGGTCTGTCGTCAATGGCAGTGACACGAAGAGGAGTAGACAATGGGAATAAGGGAACTTCCATGTATTTGGCAAAAAGAGCGTCCATGAAGTTCCCAGCAGCTCCAGAGTCAATGAAAGCTGAGCCGACAATGGTCTTAGTGGCTAGACGAATCTGTACAGGAAGGAGAAACCTGTGAGTGTTCTCTTGAGACTTCGAAGTAGTGCCCCCTCCAGGGAGGTAGTCAGGATCGAGGAGGAAGCCCTCTTGAGGGAGCAAGGTTGCGGTATCCAAAGGGTAATCAAAGTTGTTGTCAGGATCCAGGCAAGAGTTCACAGGCAGGCAGATAACAGCAAAGTCCAAAGTCCAGGCAAAGGGTCAGGATAATAATCAGGAACAAGATTTAAGCAATAGCAGCTCACAGGGAACCCAGGATACACTCAGGAAATGTTTTCTATACTTGGGCGCCATTCTGGCGTCTTGGTAGCGTTTTTATCTTTGAATTTGGCTCCATAGTGATGTCATTGGCGTCCTTGCGCCGACGTCTGCGCGCTGACGTCATCGCGCCAGCGCCGCTACCCACGTGGCAGCCATGGGCGCCGCCATTTTGGGAGCGACGTCGGCAGGGGAGGACACTTCGCCCAGAGCTCCTGGAACTGCTCCGGGCGGCGATCGTGACACACAGGACTGGAACTGCCAAAATGAGATTGACCACCACAGTACAGAAATAGGCCTGCCAAACGTCCACAAAGTCTTTCTTGTTCTGAGAGGGGCCCTCCCAGAGGTCTTTGGAAGCGTGGAGCCAGCATAGGTTGAAATCTCTTACTACGTTCCTTGTCAACTTGATGCAGTCTAAGACGAGTGTCCACTTTAATGGTGAGAGCAATCACCTGGAGACTAGGTCATCTTTAAGTCAAGTTGACAGACCTTGGTAGTACAAAGCCTTGTTTGCATCATCATTCCAAGAGGTCTCAGCCATTAAAGTTCTAAAGTCAATAGCGTACTCACTGGCACTGCGGTTTCCCTGCCGGAGTTGCAGAAACCGAGAAGAGGCATTAGTGACCCGTCCCGGGGCATCAAAGACATTACGGAAAGCCTGGAGGAATTCTTTGACATCAAAGATCCATGGAGAATTTTTCTCCCAGAGAGATGTTGCACACTCGAGCGGTTTGCCCTCCAAATGAGACATCACATACCCCACCTTGGCACGTTCTCTGGAGTACTGCTCGGGTTGAAATTCGAATTGGATCAGGCATTGCATAGCGTAACCTCTGCAAGCGTGAGGATCCCCATTATAGCGAGGTGGAGGAGGAATGCGTGGCTCGCCAGCCGATGAGGCTGCAGCAGGAGGAACAGCAGCCGTGGGAGGATTACCAGCAAATGGAGACACTGGAGGCATACGGGAAAGAAGAGTATAAAGTACTTGCCCAATGCGGAACTGCTGAGCTTCATAATCTTCCATGCAGGACGCCAGTCCCCATAGTGCTCGTCTGACATCAGGCATAGCGTCCTCAGTGGGGTCCATGGCCCAAGTATACTGTCAGGGGGCCTATCAGCTCCCAGCCGGGAGTAGTCAGGACCAAGGGGGAAGGTTTAGGGTTAAAAGTCCAAGATCGCAGTACTGGAGGGTTCTGGCAAAAAAGTAATCCAAATCCAGGATACAGTTTAAAGGCAGGCAGAATATATACAGAAACAAAGTCCAGGTAAGGGTCAAAGTCCAATAATTAACCAAATAGGAAGAATAGAGCACCCAGGAACGTATAGCAAACAAATCCTATACTTGGGCATTGATCCGGCGTCCTGAGTGTCCTTTTATTTGAATTTGGTCTTCGCGCTGGCACCGATAAGTGACGTCATCGCGCCGGCACCTCCGCTACCCACGTGGTAGCTATGGGCGCCGCCATCTTGGATCTGCCATCGCCGCCGAAGGACGAGCCGACTGGCGCTTGTGACAAAGGGAAGTAAAGAAAACGGAGAAAGGCAATTACAGTGGAACAGTGGAAGGAGTGAAAATGTTTGAGTATGATACATGGCAAGACCAGGAAAGGGGGAGAAAGAGATGGAATGACACAAGGGGAGAAAGGAGGGAACATAGGATGGTGCAGAAGTATATGGGAAGAGAAGGAAAGAGAATGGAAGAAACGAAATGTATCAAAAGGAGAGGGGGGAATGGCACGTGACTTGGAAATTAGAGGGGCAACATAATGGTCCATTTGGAGAGGAAAAAGGGGGGGGATAAGGGTAGAGGAGAGGAGTAAGAATTCAAAGGAGTTGTTCACCTTCCAAACACACTTTTCAATTCAGTTGTTTTCAGATTTTTCACCAGAAATACAGACTTTTTTCAATAGCTTACCATTTTTTATTTTTTTACCATTTCCCAAATGTACATTTTCATGTTGGTGTCTCTGGTGTTTGAGTCTGGCAGCTCAGTAATTCAGGTGCAGATTCTGAACTGTTACAGTTTTGCAACATTTAGTTGATCCATTTCTCAGCAGCATCTCTGGAGAATCAGCAACTATTGTATCAATTCTAACAGCTGCCTGTAATGAAACTCAGGGTTGAATATAATCCATGTATCAACTAAAGTAGAATGGATCAATTTAAACCAATTTACAGAGTCAGCGACCCCTCTCCCTCCCCACCAAGCTGCTTCAGAAAGATATAAATGAAAATGTAAACTTCAATATAATTAATTAAATCTAATTCTGGTGAATTATCTGAAACCAGCTGAACTGAGAAAAGCTTTGGAAAGTGAACAACAGCTTTAAAGGAGAAGGAAAGTTTATTGTCAATAGAGTAGCCACAATAGTGCAAACTAGAATGCTATTTTTATTTTGCAGAATGTTTTACCATACCTGAGTTAACAGCTCTAGAAACATTCTGGGGCAAATTCACTAAGTGCCGAACGCTAGCGTTAATTCGCTAGCGTTTGGCATTTTTCGTTACTGCGCAAATCCACTAACGAACGCTGGCGTAGTTTCGCTAGTGTTACTTCGCACCCTTACGCCAGGCGAATTTTCGCTAGCGACGTAACTACGCAAATTCACTAACTTGCGCAGTGTACTGAACGCTACCTTTTACGCTAGACTTCCTTTGCCACCTCAGACCTGGCAAGCGCAATAGAGTAGATAGGGATTGTTTCCAAAAAAGTCAAAAAATTTTCTAAGTCCCAAAAAACGCTGGCGTTTTCTATATGATGGGTGATAGGCTGAAAAAGATCGAAAAATTTTTTGGGGCTCCCCTCCTTCCCCCCTACATTTCCTGATTCACGGCAACTTACCTAGACAGTGGGCACATGTGTAGGGCAAAATAAAATTTTTATTTGCTGATTTGAAGGTTTTCTTGGCATTTGTAGTGCTGATACGTGTTCCTCCATTGAAATTTGAATTTCGCGCCGTATGCAAATTAGCCTTCGCTAGCGTAACTTCGCTTTATATAGTGAATCAACGCTAGCACAACTTCGCAACCTTACGCTACCCCTGTGTGCAACTTCGGATTTTAGTGAATTTGCGGAGCGCTGGCGAAACTACGCCTGGCGAAGTGCGTCGAAGTGCGTCGAAGTTGCGCCTGGCGCAACTTTGCATCTTAGTGAATTTGCCCCTCTGTTTGTTTAGGAGAACAGCTGCCATATTAGCTAGGTCTGACATCACTTCCTGTCTGAGTATCTCCCTGCTCACTCATAGCTCTGGGCTCAGATTACAGCAGGGAGGAGGGAGGAGCAAACTGAGCATGCTCATGCCCAAGCCCTGGAGGTTTAAGCTGAAAACAGGAAGTCTGATACAGAAGCCCATGAGTACATAATAGAAGGAAAAAAATGTGGTGTTTCTTTTGACAGACGACTCAGAGCAGCATTACTTTGAGGGATTACTGATGTATTTATATAGACCTTTCTGATAAGGGTTACTTAGTTTTAACCTTTCCTTCTCCTTCAACAAATAGGGAAAGTAAATCCATGGAAAGAGGAGGAAGGAAACAGTAGTTGAGAGGGGAGAAAGCAATAAGTATTATGGGAATGTCACATAGGGGGATGGAAGATCTGGGATGAAGTAGGAGGAGAGCACAGGGGGAGAGGAAAGAGGGGAGAGGGGAGAAAAAGAAATAAGACATAAAAGGAGAAGATATGAAAATGGGAAAAGTGGGAAGGAGAGAGAATGACACAAGGAATGGGAAGAGATGTCAGAAGCTGAGAGGAGAGCCAAGAATTGGGGGAAAGTAGAAAGAAGAATTCAAGGGGAAATATTAAATGAGAAAAAAAAGGAAAGGAAAAGAGAATTAATGGGAAATCAGAAAACACACAAATTCTTTCGTAAATGGTTTTATTTGTGGCGCTTTTACTCTCAATTTCATCCAAAATGTGATTCCTTCCCCCCCATCATCAGGTATAACTCATACCCCTCATCATTAATATCTGATTGGTGACTGGACTGGAGCTCACATCGCCCGTGTTTTTACATACCCACAAGCATCTTTATAAACAAGGCTCTGTGATGTCATCAGCCATAACTCGTGCTTAGTGACATCACTTAGACATTGCAAATTATATATAAGGGATGCACCGAATCCAGGGTTCAGCCTTTTACAGCAGGATTTCCATTTGGCCAAGTCCTTGTGCCTGGCTGAACTCAAACCCAATCCTAATTTGCATATGCAAATTAGGATTGAGTTTGATATTCGGCCAAATCTTTTATGAAGGATTCAGTAATTCGGCCGAATCCCAAATAGCGGATTTGGTGCATCCCTGTTAAATATAATAAAATATAATATTCACTTTATGTGTGTGTGCCAACTCTCCAGCCTTATGTTATTATATGGTCGTGGGACTTCTGCAGCTTATATTATCTTTTATATATGCTTATCATTTACAACAGGAGGTACATTATTTTCTATGTAAGCAGAATTGCATGGACCATAGTATAGGCCACAATATAAACATGGGTGCTACATAAACACAACATTTTATTATCTATATTTTGATACATACATAGTTATTGATACACAGTTTTAGCTCATATAAGCTGTAAACTACAATTCCCAGCATTCCCTAAAGGCCAAAATATGTTGGGGCTGCTGGTAATGGCTGTCCACAGCTGAAATGTGATAGTAACATGTTTATTAGTACTTGGGCTTTACTTCCCAGCTCCCACCTGTCACTTCCCCCCCCCCACACACACTTCTGCCATCCCCCTCTCACAGGGAGATACTACTCACCCACCCAGAACTGAACATTTAAATGAATTTAACCTACACTGTACTGATATTGCCTGGTTTTATCCAGTGTTTGCTAAAATCAGCCTGTCCAGATATGAATAACGGTTATCCCACTGCCACAGTTCTATCCCAGAGACTATTATCCCACTGTTACTATAGGCACCATCTCTCCCTACTATACCTGCTATCCCACAGCCACACTCCCTTCCCAGAGACTATTATCCACTGTTACTATAGACACCATCTCTCCCTACTATACCTGTTATTCCACAGTCACACTCCCTTCCCAGAGACTATTATCCCACTGTTACTATAGGCACCATCTCTCCCTACTATACCTGCTATCCCACAGTCACACTCCCTTCCCAGAGACTATTATCCACTGTTACTATAGACACCATCTCTCCCTACTATACCTGCTATCCCACAGTCACACTCCCTTCCCAGAGACTATTATCCACTGTTACTATAGACACCATCTCTCCCTACTATACCTGCTATCCCATAGTCACACTCCCTTCCCAGAGACTATTATCCCACTGTTACTATAGGCACCATCTCTCCCTACTATACCTGCTATCCCACAGTCACACTCCCTTCCCAGAGACTATTATCCACTGTTACTATAGGCACCATCTCTCCCTACTATACCTGCTATCCCACAGTCACACTCCCTTCCCAGAGACTATTATCCACTGTTACTATAGGCACCATCTCTCCCTACTATACCTGCTATCCCACAGTCACACTCCCTTCCCAGAGACTATTATCCACTGTTACTATAGGCACCATCTCTCCCTACTATACCTGCTATCCCACAGTCACACTCCCTTCCCAGAGACTATTATCCACTGTTACTATAGATACCATCTCTCCCTACTATACCTGCTATCTCACACACAATCCCTACTATAGAATTTGCTTTGCTGCACAATAAAAACATCTTTGCTGCACTAGTTGGCATTTTGTACACTGGCTTAGAAAAGCAAATTCTCTACTTCATGGAGCCACACTGCTAGGCACGGCATCGGCCTGTATGCAGAGGATTTTGGCTGAAAACACATTGCATTTTTGGGCTGAAATACACTCAGTGTGGCTGTATTAGGGCCAATACTGCGCTTATCAGTGTAGCTTCAAGTAGAAGATTCACTTTTCTTAACCTGTGTGCAAAAGCAGACGGAGAAAAGTGGATTTTCTGCATAGTGAGCCCTTAGCCTTAAGCTAACGCCACACATAATAGATTTCGGCCTGTGGATAATTGCAGGATGGGAATCTACTCCTTTGACGAGAATTAGCTACTTCTTTGGCTGCACCCGGATCCATTGAGTTGGCCTTTGTGCAGACAAACACAGTGAATGTCAATACAGTTTGTATTTCGCTGTTGAAATCCGTTGCTTATGCCTGCACCTGAGCTGACACAATGGATCCACGTTCAGGAAAGAATGGGACTAATTCTTGGCCTGAGTTTATCTCCAGACTCAGATCTACTGTGTAATGTGTGACGCTAGCCTTAACCTTTCCCACAGTCTATCAACCAGTGGCGTAACAAGATATTACTGGGCTCCACAGCAAATTATTTTTCAGGCCTCCAAAATGTCTAGATGTTGACCTGTTTTACCAATATTTATTGATATTGTATATGAATTAAGGCCTCTATACCTACTGGGCCCCCCTGCAGCCACAGGGTCTGCTCCCTCTGTAGTTACGCACCTGATATTAACCCACATCTGTGGCTTTGCAAATAGAAGGTTTTCTACTGGAGAAAATATAGATATATGAATATATTGTGTTTGATCTCTTTTGGGGAGACTGTACTTCTCTAAATCTTCATTATTTCTATGGATTCAAGATAAGCCAAGGCCCTGGCTTTTAGCCGCCTAAAACAGCTCAATAAACTTGCCTGTTGGTTGTTATCTTATCTATTTAATACACCTTCTTTGATCGCTATGATAGCTACAGAGCCCCCTTATTTCTCTCTCATTTGTCAAACTCCTTGGCCTAATTCATTTCTCCTTTCTTCCCATCTTCCCTCCACCCTTCTCTCCCTCCTCCTGGCCAGGCCCCCCACTTGCCTATCAGCTCTTCACATCCGAGTCCAGCAGCTGTTCCCTTCTCTCCTTGTGTGTCCAAGAAAGGAGTCAGAAGACGCCTTGAGGATCCACATCTATTTCGGTCAGGACAATTTTGTCCCTGGTTCCTCCCCTCTCCTTGCAGCCAAAGTTGAGGATGAGGCTAAAGTTAGAAGCTGCATCTTGTGGCGGAGGGGTATAAAATCCCACCCTGTGGACCTCCTTCCTATGTCACTCTCTTCTTCTGACCAGGACAAGCACCAAGCTCAACCGAGGACATGGTGAGTGCTAGGGAGTCATAGTTCTTAGACTGCTGCATTGGCCCCAGCATGTGAGGATGGCAGTGTCTGAATCCTGAGAGGATGGGGAACGTTATCATTGCAACCGGATTATAAGAGGGAAGTGTAAAAATAATGGAGTGAACAAGAGGTGGAACGATGAGAGAGAAAAGGAAGATATTCCCTACTTATACTTGTAACTCCTTTGGTGGTAAGTGGGTAGAGCTCAGTGGGCGCACAGCTCTGCTTCTCTGCATATTAGAACTCATACATAAAAATGTCACCCATGGTGTTTAGCAACTTTTCAATGGTTTCAATATGGTTTTCATTGTTTCCAATGTGGTAAGTCTTCTGGGTTTGGACTCTTTGTACCCACTGGAAACAAGGGAACCTATTTAAACTAAAATACAAGAACCAGTTACTAATCTCCATGGTTGATATTACTCTTAAGAGTTTGAGCTTTCATACTGATTACTATGGGAGATGCTTGGTCAGTAGACGGTCACCTGGTGTCTGCTGAATTAAAGCAAGCAATATGGAAGCTTTAAAGCACATTATTCAGAGAAAGAGTATTCTGTGAGCTCACTTAGCTATGTCCACACAAATTACACATTGTGCATGTTTGTCATTAGCAGAAAAGTAACTGTGATAACGGAGAAGTGGGAGGCAAAGATGGAAGAGATCCACATTTATTCCACTTTATGACCGTAGGATGCTTTCGAGAAATGTACCCTATTGGACTTTTTTAAAGAAAAGTGGAATAACTGTGGGCTCATCTGTATATGTATAAGAGTCAGCAGGAGATAGAAGGGGGTAAGAGAATGGGGATACCAGATTGAGGTTAGAGGGGGATTGTTATGAAAGACATATTTAACATTAGGTGAGTATTAGAAATTTCATCAAAAATGCAACCCAATTCCATTGCATGAGCTTAATAGCTTTCAAAATGTTTTTTTCACCTTTGGATAAATATGCCCCCAGGGAGTGTGTGATCTGAATTGGCACAGGTGATGTCTGTACCAGGCTGGATTTGAGAAAATTCTTTATCTAGCTGCCCAAATTCTGCATTTAGAACCCTACATTGCCCTACTCTCACCCTAGTTACTGAGCTATCACAAGTGCTGTATATATATATATTATATATATACCCTCTAAACCTATTTTGTAGCCCCTCCAACCCTTTCCCCAGTTATTACAATGTCTATGTCCCCTGAATCTACTCTTGCCTCCACTTATGTTTGCTCTCTTCTGACCACAGGCACCAGCAAAGAAGGCCAAGAGAAGGGCAGCAGAAGGTGGATCTTCCAATGTGCTGTCCATGTTTGACCAAACCCAGATCCAGGAGTTTAAGGAGGTGAGTGCACTGTGGGAGTGTGGTTACTTCTCATATACAGAACTGTAAGGGTGCGGGGTACTATAATACACAGTACTATAGGAGCTTGCTTACCTATGAGTAGCATTACCTATGATACACAGTTAGACTTACCTATGATGCACAGTTCTCTAGGAGTGGGGTTACCTATGATACACATTACTATAGATGTAGAGTTACATATGATACACAGTAATGCAATAGCAGGGTTACCTATAATGCACTGTACTAAAGCAGTAGGGTTACCTTTAAATAGAAGGATAGGAGCCAACACATGAGTAGGGTTACCTTGTAAAAGAGCCATGCCTGGGTTTATTCCCTTGCTGCAGTCCTGTATACTAAAAAGCATCATATAATTCCATGAGACTGCTGGTTCTCTCCAGGGGATCCTTCCCATTCAGCAGAAAACGAGAGAGAAGGGAACAGGTGTGGGCTGAGTGCGGGGGTGTGACCTGAGCCAAATATAGAGCCACTCTGGGCAGATGGGCAATGTGTCAGGCACAGACAGGGACCCCTACTGCCTACAGAGACAAATCATGAGTGATAGGAACAAAGGGATGGGAGCAAATACCGGGAGATTTTGCAAGGAACAAATGATTATTCTAGCATTTGCTTTGCACTATGTTTTATTCTCAGTGTCTCATGTCCCATGTCCTTCTCTCTGTCCGAGCTACAGGCTTTCACAGTGATTGATCAGAACAGAGATGGCATCATTGACAAGGAAGACCTGAGGGACACATTCGCAGCTATGGGTGAGTTTTTCCCAGTGATGGAACCTTTATTCTACATAAGATACACAATACCAACAGTCAGTCAATCCTCAAACAATAATGGGTTTGTGCGCCTTCTTACAGACATTCAAAACCCAAACTCAAAGATATAGTCCATCTTGTACAGGTTACTCCATAATTCCCTGTAGAGTCTTGTGTCTGTAGAGCGGCAAGTGTGTCCCCCATCCTTCCTGATGTAGCTTCTGATCTCTCCAGGCCGCCTGAACGTGAAGAATGAAGAGTTGGACGAGATGGTCAAAGAAGCATCTGGACCCATCAACTTCACAGTCTTCCTGACCATGTTCGGAGAGAAGCTCAAGGGTAAGGATCTTATTTCAGTTTAGCAGCACCACCTCTAAATAGCAGTGGCACAGTCTTTCCCAACCCACCCTACTTTTCCCAACCTTCAAGCCTCAAAGCTAAGTCTCTGCCTCATTCTTCCTTTTAGGTGCTGATGCTGAAGACGTTATCACTGGGGCATTCAAGGTGCTTGATCCTGAGGCCAAAGGATCCATCAAGAAGCAGTTGTAAGTACCCACACATAAGATACGTGCTAACACCCTATTCCACTAATCTCTTTTTATCATTTCATCAAACATGCGTTGTCCTACTAAACCATTTGATTAACTATGCTCCTCATAATTTCATAATCTTTCATATTACTCTATTACTCTACAAATATCACCACCTCTTATATAATCCAACACCCCATTATCAGTCCTCAATATTACCCTCTTTATATAATCACTGCTTGTCCTCACCCCTAATGCAATTACCTCTTTCTGTAGCCTCCCTATATCCCACCAACACCAATCTTATTTCCACCTCCTTTTCATACCACTAATTTCCTCATGGCTTTCATACAATTTACCAGCTGATTGACTGCCAAGGATTATAAGCAGGCCAACCAATGAAAGGGGTACAGGTTGTACAACAATTATAGGGAGCCCTGTAAACTAATATTTGGTGGGCAAGACAGAAGAAGCCCCATGTGTGACATTTCTATGGGTCCCCTAGTGGAAAATGTTTCTGATGGTGGCCCTGTTCTGCTGCCATTTGTTTCACACAACTCCTTGTAACTTCTCTAATATCCTTATCCACTATTCCTTGTAAAATCCTTCTCTCACTCGTCCTCTCTTTCTTTACTTATGTTCAGACCTCCTTTTATTCTGCCTCATCTCACTGATCTTTCTTATTTTCTTTTTCCTTCCAGCCTTGAGGAACTCCTGACCACACAGTGTGACAGATTCACCCCAGAGGAGGTGCGGGTCAATACTGAATACCCTGGCAGGGTTTGGTGGGCATTTTTCTATTTATATCAGTCCTTCCCTAACTAATATTTTTCTCTTTGACTTACAGATCAAGAACATGTGGACAGCTTTCCCCCCTGATGTTGCTGGCAATGTAGACTACAAGAACATCTGTTATGTCATCACCCACGGAGAGGACAAAGACCAGGAATAAACAGGCCCAGTCTTGCCCTCCTGATGGAAGGTGCACCCTCACGCCCAGCACCAACCTTGCTGTATATTGCGTCTTATTTTATAAACTCATCCCATCAGAGACACAACTGTAATTTATTTCTTCTAGGGGTGGTCTGAAAGGGGGACCCCCATCTGTTGTTCTTGACCCCTTTCTTGCAGTCCCCTTTCCCTCCTTCTTTTACCCTCCCTCACATTTTGCTCTTTGATGTCTTAAACTGGAACTCTGGAGCCCTCAAGGGAAGAAAAATAAAGTCAACTTTTTATTCAAAATATTGAAGGAATTTATTTGAATTTCATGATTTGAAATTTCAATTTAGTTGAATTTTCATGCCTTTCTGCAAAGTGGCACAAATGGGCCTCATTTGCTCACATTTGGTTGATACCACCCCTCTCACTGCTTTAAAATGGTATGGCTCTTGTTGGTCCTTCTAATAGCATTGGGTTAATATTAGTTAAAGGATATAAATGCCTTGCCTTTGTTGGTTAGTGAGTGCACCAGTTTGAAGGGAGGACAGGTAGGGGACACAGGTTACATCCATGGGGGCCCAGTTAATATTTAGTAAGGGCACACCATGGGCTGCCTATAGGGGGTCCAATAGAACCAAATGGGTGAAGGATGCAAAAACGACTAACTCGAGGCAAAAAGGTTTACTAGTGTCACACTAGTTAGTAAAACATGGGTCATACATAAGGTGGTCCAACAAGTTCGAACACCTATTAGCGAACGAAAGGAAATAAAAAGTACAAATTTTACCCATTCTATGCAAATGCACATGGTTACAAACAATATATATATATATATATATATATATATATATATATATATCTCACAGGGTTAATGCTTGCATGTCATTGGATGTATAGGAAAACAGCCAAATGTTTTATACTTGGTGCATTAAATGGGATCATATTGATCCCCATTGCAGGCACTGTCCCTCCCCTCTGCGGAAAGTAAAAGCCGAAGAAATCCCTTGTCGACTTTAATAAGTAGAACAATGTCTTTTATAATGTATTTATTTATACTAATTACACGCGTCTATTGCGGCAGGAACTGAACTGCAATAATGATACAAGTCAGGGATCGATTTTCTATACTGACCCAGAAGAAAGGCAGGGTCGTCTGGAGGTTCCGGGTATGAAGACGGAGGGGTCCCAATTATTTGTGTATTGTGGCCCTGAGATTTCTTTGCTGACCCTGGAGAACAGGGCCAGGAAGAAGTGCATTACCATGGCCTGCCTGAAATTGCTCCGTTTAGGGCTTGGACAGATGAGAATATCACAGCCGTCATGACTTTAAGTTCACTTTAAGACATATTTTTCTCAAGTGCTGTTATTGGAAATCACTTCAGTACAGTGTGATCAGCTGCCATTGCTTGAATTCCTTAGAGGGAGACTTGTAACTGTCACCGAGCTGTCGCTTTCCTTCACTTTAACATCCATCCCCGTCTCAGTCCCCTGTCTAGTACCAAAACAGATTAGCACTGCTAAAACTTGTCCATGCAGAGCCGCTCTCTTTAAAGAGCAAGGAAAGGTTAAATCACAGGAAGGTATGTCAGTTTCTTACTTGTTGTCCATTGATCAAATATATTAACTTTCTGGCCCTGGCTCATCATGCATCTCTCTCAGCCCTGGGCATTTGGATGCTTATTTGTGCTCTGGGTACCCCTGGAACTATAGCAGGGTGACTGTTACCCCAATGTTTCTATATATCTGTAACCTTGTTATGAGCTAAGGGGGCCCAGTCTGAAGGTCAGTTAGGGGGAGATTTGGGGGGGATGCTTATTTGTGCTCTGGGTACCCCTGGAACTATAGCAGGGTGACTGCTACCCCAATGTTTCTATATATCTGTAACCTTGTTATGAGCTAAGGGGGCCCAGTCTGAAGGTCAGTTAGGGGGAGATTTGGGGTGAGTGCTTATTTGTACCCTGGGTACCCCTGGAACTATAGCAGGGTGACTGCTACCCCAATGTTTCTATATATCTGTAACCTTGTTATGAGCTAAGGGGGCCCAGTCTGAAGGTCAGTTAGGGGGAGATTTGGGGTGAGTGCTTATCTGTGCCCTGGGTACCCCTGGAACTATAGCAGGATGACTGTTACCCCAATGTTTCTATATATATCTGTAACATTGTTATGAGCTAAGGGGACCCAGTCTGAAGGTCACTTAGGGTGAGATTTGGGGTGAGTGCTTATTTGTGCCCTGGGTACCCCTGGAACTATAGCAGGGTGACTGTTACCCCAATGTTTCTATATATCTGTAACCTTGTTATGAGCTAAGAGGGCCCAGTCTGAAGGCCAGTTAGGGGGAGATTTGGGGTGAGTGTTTGTGTCTTGGGTACCCCTGGAACTATAGCAGGGTGACTGTTACCCCAATGTTTCTATATATCTGTAACCTTGTTATGAGCTAAGGGGGCCCAGTCTGAAGGTCAGTTAGGGGGAGATTTGGGGTGAGTGCTTATTTGTGTCCTGGGTACCCCTGGAACTATAGCAGGGTGGCTGTTACCCCAATGTTTCTATATATCTGTAACCTTGTTATGAGCTAAGGGGGCCCAGTCTGAAGGTCAGTTAGGGAGAGATTTGGGGTGAGTGCTTATTTGTACCCTGGGTACCCTTGGAAATATAACAGGGTGACTTTAACCCCAATGCTTCTATATACCTGTAACCTTGTTATGAGCTAAGGGGGTCAGTCTGAAGGCCAGTTAGGGGGAGATTTGCAGTGTTTATATATATGGTATATATCAATTCACGCGGGTGACAAAAGCCCCCGGGAGGAAGTTACAAAACAAAATAATTTCTCGTGTTTATTATAATTTTTAGCATTTGTGCACATTGCTTAGTATGTGCATTTTATCTTACATATCGCTCCCTTTATTGTGTTCTAGTGTCTTCTTAAAATAGGAATGAGAAATAAAGTATGATCAGAGCATCAACATGTACTTAGCTAGAGTCCGTGGCTTAGAGGCTAGAGTCCGTGTCTCTCCTACGGAGACCGTGGCTGAGTTTCAATGAGAAGTCAATGCTGGGTGATCCCTGAGTGAGACATCCCATCGACACCATGTCCACATGAGCTCCCAGAAACTGGTGCATGTTGGTAAGTGTGACCCCCCCACTGGCCTCTATCACAACGGACGGATAACTGGATTTCACAGCAAGTGCAACAGCATGGAGCGACTGCAAGAGAGAGAGACAATATTAGAGAATTGCAAAGGTCTCTATCATCTTTCTGATTTAGTAAAGAAAAAAATGTGTTAGAAAAGCTGATTTACTGTAAAAAAAAAAGAAAGACTTTTATTGCTTGCATGAAACTATACAGTATTTCCTAGCAACCCTATGAGTGGTAGGGTGTTATTTCGATCTCTACATTTCTAGAATTAGAGACGTTAAAATGACTTGCAACACTGAAGCATGTAAAGGCGATAACGGAATTAAGTAGACAGGAGGAAGGGAGCTAGATAGGAAAATCCTGATCTTAAAGTACCCAATCAAAACGCTTGGATGAGACACATTCTGATAAGCCCAATCCAGTTAATGTATTAGTTTCTCATTTTTCCCGATTTATATACGGAGAGAAATTTCCAGTTTCTAACGAGGGTTCGCTTTACTGTAAATGCTGAAATGCATTAACAAGGGCTATTCTGCCCGACGAGCCTTAGTGAGCATGACTATGTTTATGGATGGGGGCAGCCATATTGGTCACTCTGATAATAATGAGATGATGCAAAAATGCCGCCTCTTATGGCCAAACTGTCATAAATATAGTGGAATACTTTCTATACAAGCAGTATAAACACCCCCTAATCACTGCAATACCCTTGTATAACTGAAGGGAAAGCACCCCATCCTATATATCTAATTAGATACCTTAGGAGGTAGTTCACTTATAAATTAACTTTTAGAAAGATGTAGCCAGCAATATTCTGAGACAATTTGAAATTGGTCTACATTTAAAGAAAAAAATATTTTTTTAGCTCAGCAGCTCTCCAGTTTGGAATTTTAGCAGCTATCTGGTTGCTATGGTCCATTATATCCTAGCAACCAGGCAATGGGTTGAATAATAGGCCCAAATGGAAAGATATGGAATGAGAAGTAACAATAACAAGAAAACTGTAGCATCACAGAGCAAGGGTCGGTGACCCTCCCCTCTAGAACTAGATTGCATTTTAAAGTGTAAGCTGGAAGAGGGAAAACTGTTTTTTTTTTTAAAAAAAAAAAAACTATAAAAATGAAGACCAAGTGACAAGCTGCTAAGAACTGGGACATTCTATAATAAAATAATTGTTAATTTATAGGCTGAAATGCCCCTTGAAATTTGAACTCACCGTGTTCTTTTAAATTAAGTAGCGTCCTCCTAATCTTTCAATTTAAAGGGGTGGTTCACCTTTAAGTTCACTTTTAGTATGTTGCACAATGGCTGCTTTTCAGCAACTTTTCAATTGGCCTTCATTATTTCTTTTTTATAGAATTACTTTCCTTCTTCTACTGACTCATTTAACCTGTCGAATGGGGGTCACTGCCCCCATCTAAAAAACGAATACTCTGTAAGGCTACCAATGTATTGTTATTGCTACTTTTTATGACTCGTCTTTCTATTCAGGCCTCTGCTATTCATATTCCAGACTCTTATTCAAATCAATGCATGGTTCCTAGGGTCATTTGGAACCTAGCAACCACATTGCTGAAACTGGAGGGCTGAATAAAAAGCTACCCAAAAACCACAAATAACCAAAAATAAAAAAAACAATTGCAAATCGTCTCAGAATATAATTTTCTATATCATACTAAAAGTTAATTAAAAAGTGACCAACCCCTTAACGTCACAGGTGAAATGCCCATTGAATTTTTAACTGAGTTCCTTCAAATAAAGTAGAGTTTTCAGAATCTTTCATTAAAGCACCCAATAACCCCTTGGGGACCCCTGTATCTAACAAGGAGAATATTTTCTTGTGTAAATCCTTTTTTTTAGCCCAAATGTTGACTCATGTGCTGTAACTTCTCAGGGTACCAAATGGCAGAGTAAAATAGAGACACGCTGTGGCTTTTAACCCTGGAGACGTGAGATTTGCCAGCTGTCTATTTCAGCCACTTGTGTCTCACATGTGAGAATTGCACGGCATTACACAAGGACAATGAAAGTTAAACTAAAGAAATAGCTAGAAATGTTTTACATTATGTTTTGTGCTTCTGTACCAGCCCAAGGCAACCACAGCCCTTTAGCAGTAAAGATCTGTGTCTCCAAAGATGCCCCAGTAGCTCCCCATCTTCTTTTCTGCTGATTCCCTGCACATGCTCTGTGCTGCTGTCACTTACTGAGCTTAGGGACCCACTCACAATATACAGTACACATAGAATAGAAATGTCACAATATAAGGCTGATTAGTAATTAATACAGATAATTACTACATGGCAGCACAGAAACCAGTGCAATTAGCATCAGAATTTAATAATCAGCAAACCTGTAGCATCAGCTTATATTACAGGGGAAGCTCATTTTCTGCTGGATAATTAGTGACAAGCCCTAAGCTTAGCTTCTCAACAGCCAATCAGAGCCCACTGAGCATTTGAGTGTCACAGACACTTTCCAAGATGGTGACCCCCTGTGACAAGTTTGAAGTCCTGGATCATTGCTGCTATTGACAAGCAGCTTTAGGCTGGTGCAATAAATTCAGTATATAAAACACGGCAGTTTTAGCCATATTAATTTTTAGGGTTTAGTTCTCCTTTAAGGCCCCAATACGTGGGCTGATAAAAGCTGCCGACAGACCGAGTCGGCCAAATGGTGATCGGTCAGGGTAAAAAATCCTGTCAGATCACGGCCGCATCTTTTCGTTGATGTGGTCCCGAGATCTGACTGCCCGTATCGGATCCATTATGGCATTATGGGCCCACGATTGAATCAGTTTAATATCAGCGACATTGCCAAACAAGCAGATCTCTATGTTTATGGACACCTTCAAGGTGGCCATAGACACACAGATAATATCGTACGAAACTAAATTTCGTACGATATTCGGTGCGTGTACAGTGGGAATCGACCTGACCGATATCAGCAGAAGACTTGGATATCGGTCGGCTCGTTGATCGGGCTGGATGGAAAATTTTGATTGGGTGCCTCTGAAGGCACCCAAACATCAGCCATTGTTAGTGCTGAATCGTCAGATCCAGGTAGAATTCTATTGTTTCTATCTGTATATCTGACCATTCAGCTCTACACGTGTGTATTGAAACGAACGATGTTTCCTGGAAGAATCTTTACCAAGAAAGATCGTAATTGTTACGTTTATGGCCACCTTTACTGGCGTTCCCTAAACAGCCGCTGTCTATAGAAAAAATGGTGTATTTACCCTTTAAAGTAACTGCAAATCATATATATATATATATGTATATATATATATATATGTATATATATAGGTGAGTATAGGCACGCACTCACTGGATTTATGGTGAGAAGAAAATATCTTTATTTCAGCAAAAAATCTGCTAACTTTCGGCTAGCACTCTAGCCTTTGTCAAAGTGCCAAAACAAACAAAGATCAACCTTAAAGAACACCAGTGGGGGGAAAGGAGGTGTGATGGCGTCATAATACATCACTGGGGGGAGACACCAAATACGTAGGAGTGAAGATTTGTGGGAAATAAAGTAAAGCTGGCCATAGACGCAAAGATCTGATCGTACGAATCGAGGATTCGTACGATTTTTGGAACGTGTGTGGAGAGTCCCGACATTTTTCGTCCGGCGGAGATGGGTCGTTTGGTCGATCGGACAGGTTAGAAAATTTCTGTCGGCTGCCGATAATATCTCTGCGTGTATTGCCGATCGTACGATTTTCAGTGGGAGACTGTCACTAGCTTTGGTTGGACATAGATATCGTACGATTGCTGTCAGGGGCAGAACATTGTCTGATCTGTTCTTTAACTAATCTGACTGGTAAGACTTTGATCTGAATGGTTAGTGGCGGGTCGGGAGATGGGAAAGTCCGATCGTACGATGATTCGGGAATCCAATGCGGGTTCGATGGCAAAGGCCAGGTAAGAAGTCATCTCAGTCCATACTGTGTCTTCCTGTCGTAGTCGGGGGGAAAGTATCGGCTTCCGCGCAGCTGAACTGTTGGACTGTTCCTGCGGATTTTTAAGAAGGAGCGTGAAGTGTAGAGAACCGGGCTGTACAGATGTGCTGAAATCCAGCAGGTTTTGATTCCAAAAAGGTTACGTTGTTGAGGGCTTGAATAAAGCGCTTGTGCACATAGTGTAATAGCGCTTTGCTAAGGGCAGGTTACATGGCAACCTATGGTTTGAGCGGCCAATTTACAGGACGGGATCTAACGTGGCACCTGCTCTTGCCAACTTATATATAACAGCCTTTGAACAGTCACACATCAATATGGCACTACATACAGTAGATGACCTGTTGATACTTTGGACTGGCTCAAAGGAACAATTCCTCCAGTTGGTCAAAAACCTAAACGCACTGTCTACACCAATTAAGTTCACAGCACAAGTTGATGCCACGGAACTTCTTTTCTTGGACATCCTACTTATGAAACAAGGGGCCCATCTCTGCACCACCATCTACCGTAAAGACACCGACAGAAACACTTTACTTCACCACTCCTCCTGTAACCCGCCACATCTTCTGAAGAGTGTTCCATACTCCACAAATGATCTGCATAATCCGCAACAACTCTGATCCAGACCGACTAAATGACCAACTTGATGACCTCACTGCCCTCCATGAACTTCTGGATAACCGAACAAGAGCTACACAATATACACAGACTGATCTCCTGGTTTCCACAGACCATCCCATTCCAACCCACAAAGATGAACAACTTACTTTCCTCACCACTTACTCTCCTGACAACCATTCGTTTACACATGCTATCCACAACCATTGGTCAATTACCCAAAAAGATAAAACTCTTCCACCCCCTTTCAAATTACCCCTAAGAATATCCTACAAAAGGGGATGCAATCTCAGAGAACAGGACTGGCTGCTACCCCTGTACACACTGCACCACTTGCAGACAACTCTTCACTGGTTCCACTTTCACCCAAAAAAATTTAATTCTAGCCACATTTGAGGTAAGCAGCCTGTATACAATTATCCCCCATTCTGAAGGGATTGAGGCAGTTCGCAATATTTTGGATAGCGCAGCCAACTACGATGGTCCACCGGTGGATTTTATTTGTGAACTTCTACATCTGTCTTTAAAATATAACTATTTCTGTTTTGAAAAAAATGATTATTTGCAGAAAGAAGGCACAGCCTTGGGAGCAGCCATGGCACCTGCCTATGCAAATTGTTACATGTCATTGTATGAAAACAAATATATATTATCGGTCTAATATTTTAATATATCATTGCTGCATAGACGATATTTTCCTTGTGTGGACAGGGGGGCCTAAATTCCCTACATAATATGGTGGATGATTTGAACAGTCTCAATACCCCTGTACGCTTTACTCTTTCGATTGGCCCAAGTGAGATACAATTTCTGGACGTGTCAGTTTTGTTGGTCGAAGGTGACTTAAACTATAGCCTGTTCCATAAACCAATGGACAGGAATACAATTCTTCATCAGAATAGCTTTCATCCTCCCTCAATTAAGGACAGTGTCCCCTTTTCCCAATTTCTTCGAACCATCCGCAATAACTCTAATGCCACAAATTGTGAGATTCAGTTTACAGAAACACACAATCGCTTCCTGGAAAGGGGCTATAGTTCTAAAAAATTGATTGAGGCAAAAAAAACAAGGCCCTGACTCATGTCACTAAAACGAAATCAGATAGTGACCGGGATCCTAAAAGGATGGTGATTACCTCCCAATACAGTACCGATTCCCCTATTATTAGTAACATTATAGGCAAAAACTGGTCTATTTTGAAAAGTGATAACAGTCTCCCAAGGACTTTGAAACAAAAACCAATATGGGGGCTATAAACGAGGTAGGAAACTTAAAGATATTCTGATGCCAACAATGTTTCACCGTTCTTATTCGCCCCATTGAAAAATGGTTGTTACAAATGTGAGGGCTGCACTACATGCAAAATCATGTTTACAGGTAGAAATTCCCATCACCCACACACAAGCAAAGCTATAGAAATAAGACACAGAATAACATGTACTACAACACATGTAATTTACCGTATATACTCGAGTATAAGCCGTCCCGAGTATAAGCCGAAGTACTTAATTTTACCTCCAAAAACTGCGAAAGCTTATTGACTCGCATATAAGCAGAGGGTGAGAAATGCAGCAGCTTCTGGTAAGTTTCAATCAAAAAATTGAGGGTTTCTGCTCCCATTGGAGGTGTCGGCGTCTCGTTTTTGGATGCCGGCGACCATTCTTGGACGCCGGCGAATATTCTTGGAGACTATTCTTGCACGCCGGCGACTATTCTTGGACGCCAGCGACTATTCTTAGGCGCCGGCGACCGTTTTTGCGCTTGACCCAAGTATAAGCCGAGGTAGAATTTTTTTAGCATATTGTGGGGGCTGAAAAACTCGGCTTATACACAAGTATATACGGTATATATTAATTTGTCCTGGGGTTGACATATGTGGGCAAAACCCAGAACTCGTTACGTGAACGCATGGGTAACCACAGGTCAGCATTACGTGCTGCATTTGAAAATAAACAAAACAAACTGATATCCCCCTTTAAAATTTGAGAAAGGCCATGGTCCACCCACCTTTCGCTTTATGGGGATCGATACTATCCCTAACCCTCGCCGTGGTGGCGATCGTTGCCGCATGCTACTACAAAGGGAGACCTTTTGGGTACAAAAAAGAAACACACTATCTCCAAAGGGTTTAAACGAATATTGTTCGTTCTTGCCTTTTTTAGATGAATGTTAATACTTGTTTTTAAAAAAGAATGTTTTTGGATATTTCTTAAAGGGATCCTGTCATCGGAAAACATGTTAATAGTGCTGCTCCAGCAGAATTCTGCACTGAAATCCATTTCTCAAAAGAGCAAACAGATTTTTTTATATTCAATTTTGAAATCTGACATGGGGCTAGACATATTGTCAATTTCCCAGCTGCCCCCAGTCATGTGACTTGTGCCTGCACTTTAGGAGAGAAATGCTTTCTGGCAGGCTGTTGTTTTCCTTCTTAATTTAACTGAATGTGTCTCAGTGGGACCTGGATTTTACTATAGAGTGCTGTTCTGCCAAGTAGCTGTTATCTTGTGTTAGGGAGCTGCTATCTGGTTACCTTCCCATTGTTCTTTTGTTTGGCTGCTGGGGGGAAAAAGGGAGGGGGGTGATATCACTCCAATTTACAGTACAGCAGTAAAGAGTGATTGAAGTTTATCAGAGCACATGACTTGGGGCAGCTGGGAAATTGACAATATGTCTAGCCCCATGTCAGATTTCAAAATTGAATATAAAAAAATCTGTTTGCTCTTTTGAGAAATGGATTTCAGTGCAGAATTCTGCTGGAGCAGCACGATTAACTGATTCATTTTGAAAAAACATTTTTTTTTCCCATGACAGTATCCCTTTAATCCATTTATTTTTGGCTACTGTTTTTGTGTTTTACCACTAGGTACACAATACTAAGCTTGTGCTCCTCTACAAAAAAGGCAATGATCTATTGAACGGTGCTCGATTTCTCCTCCCTGCCTTCTATAGAGATAGCCAGGGAGGAGAAATCGATGGCCTCACGATTAGGGTTGCCACCTTTTCTGGAAAAAAATACCGGCCTTCCTATATATTTATCTTTTTTCCCTATAAATAACATGGGGATCATCCATCATTTTTACCAGCCAGGACCGCTAAAATACAGGCCAGGTGGCAACCCTACGCACGATGGATCGTCGCCCTGACGCCTTTTCGGAAGAGGAGTGCAAGTGGAGTATCGGTAAGTTATTTCTTAATAAAGGCTTTGCGATTTTAAAGTTAAATATGTCTTGGTGTTTTTTTTTTCGTTATATACAAACAAATTGTTTTTTTTTTTTTTTAAAAAAAATTATGTTATTGGTCCTTTTTGTCTAGTAAGCAGGTCTGGACCCTAGCATTTCAGGTACACAGAAGCCCAATCAGCCCCCACCAGCCCACTAAGTACTGACTTTCTATGGCACCTTAGAGCAGCCCCTATGGCATTTGCCAGACAATTGCCAGTCCAGGTCTGCTTGTAAGATACAAACTTGGTCTGAATAGGCCGAACTGGCACCTTTACTTTGCAGCATGTTAGAGCAACCTCTAGTGGTGAGACTGCAGACCTGCAGCTGTAAGAAAACCCCAATTCCCATCGTTCCCTGTTACTGCGAATACGATCACATCCAGAAATACGATAGTAGCAGACTTAGGGCCATGACTAACAGGGACATTTGTGTCGCCGCGATAAAATCGCACAACAGCGGGCGACAAATCTCCCGAAAATGCTCCTCCACTTGCAATATTTGAAACGACAGTGACAAAACCTACGAAAAGTCGACCGAAGTTTCCCCGCGAGGCAACGTGGGGCGGGTTTAGAAGAGCAAAGTGATGCGTGGGTTTTACCACCAGCGATTTCAATCATTGCCAGTGAAGAAGCATTTTTGGGAGATGTGTCGCCCGCAGTCCTGCATTTTTATTACGGGTGACAAATCTCGCGGTCGGCCATCACCCTAGGGTAAATGAAAACAAACAGGACAGACTGCAGAGCCTCTATTTGAAAGCTATTCAGTACCTCAGGGGTTAGGTTATCCAGCATGACAATATCTGCTCCTGCTGCAGCAGCATCTAATGCTTCTTCCAGGGATCTGCATTCAACTTCCACCTTCAAAGTTTTCCCAGCGAGAGCGCGAACACCATCAAGGGCCTGAGGATCAGAAAAAAAACCTGTTTCTGCCCCATTTCTTACAATACAGTCATTGCAGTGAATATAAACAAATATATATTTTAAAGGGGTGGCTCACCTTTAAATTAACTTTTAGTATGCTATAGAATAGCTGTTTCTAAGCAACTTTTCAGTTGGTCTTGATTATTTATTTTTTTAGAATTTTTGAATTATTTGCCTTTTCCTTCTGACTCTTTCCAGCTTTCAAAAAGGGGGTCACTGACCCCATCTAAAAAACAAATGCTCTGTAAGGCTACAAATGTATTGTTTATTGCTACTTTTTATTACTCATCTTTCTATTCAGGCCTCTCCTATTCATATTCCAGTCTCTTATTCAAATCAATGCATGGTTGCTAAGGTAATTTGGACCCTACCAACCAGAGTGTTGAAATAGCAAACGTGAGCTGCTGAATAAAAAGCTAAATATCTCAGAACATCACTCTCTACATCGTACTAAAAGTTAATTCAAAGGTGAACAACCCCTTTAGATTGGCAACTGTCCAGTGCTGAGATATACGACAGGAAGGAGACTGTAGAGCTTACAATCTAAGCAGGTGAACCATAAGGTTACATTTGAGGACTCTTTTAAAAAAGGGGGTAAGAAACGCCCTTTTAAGCATTTTTGGGTGATTTCAATAAACCCAAACTACCTATTTGTGAGTTATTTCCTCACCTCTTTGACTCCTCCCATGGCCCAGACATGGTTGTCCTTTAACATGACCAGATCAGTGGTCCCGTATCTATGAGTGCCAGCTCCTCCCACCAACAGTCCATACTTCTCAGGCAGGCGGAACCCGGGTGTGGTCTTCCTTGTGCCGGTGACCTGCCCTGGCCACCCTACGGCTTTTGCTTTCTGAGCCGCCTCCCTCGCTACAGTAGCCACTCCGCTGATACGAGACAGAGCATTCAGGGCAGGGCGTTCCGCCAGCAGTAGGTCATTCACACGACCTGGAAATAAATGAAACAATTGTATGTTGGTGATCTTTACAGACCCACAGATTCCTGTTGTTCTGATATTTCAGGCTGTCTCCCCAAATGACTGAAACAACAGAAAGATGGCCATACCAAATAAGACCATCTTAAAGCATACCTCCGAAACATTTTGGAAATAATAAGAGGGACAAAAAAGTTGTGCAGTGCCACGAATGGTTTTGACCACGCCCATTTTTGTGGCCACACCCCTAATTACTGTGTTCATTTTACGAAATTTGGCAGGTTATGACAGTTTGAACATATTTCCGTGTTTTTCTTCCAGTTATTACAGTTTTGCTAATGAAGGTGAATTGCCATTTAAACTGAGTCTAACTTCTCACAAGAGACCTGTTATCTTATATTGTTACAATTACTTATTTGCTTATCTCAAAATTGCTACAAAAGTATCTTATTTGCAGCTGTGGCTGTTCTGGGCTCTCTGCCAAAAGCCAATTAAGTAAGAAACATTGTTTTTTTTTTCTGCCTGTTCAGTGCAGAGAAAATCGGGACTCTCCAGTACAAACGAGGGACTGCGGGTTGAGCTGTCAAAAGAGGGATTGTCCCTCTAAAACAGGACAGTTGGGAGGTATGCTTAAAGGGATACTGTCATGAGAAAAATGGGAAAAAATATTATTTTTTAAAATGCATCAGTTAATAGTGCTACACCAGCAGAATTCTGGGGCTAGACATATTGTCAGTTTCCCAGCTGCCCCCAGTCGTGTGACTTGTGCTCTGATAAACTTCTGCTGCAAGTTGGAGTGATATTACCCCCCCCAGCAGCCTAACAACAGAACAATGGGAAGGTAACCAGATAGCAGCTCCCTAACACAAGATTACAGCTGCCTGGTAGATCTAAGAACAGCACTCTATAGTAAAATCCATGTCCCACTGAGATAAATTCAGTTACATTGAGTAGGTGAAACAATAGCCTGTCAGAAAGCAGTTCCATCCTAAAGTGCTGTCTCTTTCTGAAAGCACATGACCAGACAAAATGACCTGAGATGCACCTATACACCAATATTTCAACTAAAAAAATATACTTGCTGGTTCAGGAATAAAATTTTATAATGTCGAGTAAATTATTTGCAGTGTAAACAGTGTCATTTAGAAATAAAAACAATGACAGAATCCCGTTAAGCTATAGGCCTGCGGGCCTATTATTTGGAAAATATACCTTATACGGGCAAGGGCACACGCTAAGATTCGGGGAGATTTAGTCACCCGGTGACAAAGTGCCTCTTCTTCAGGTGACTAATCTCCCCGAACTTCCTCCCTGCCGACCAGAATCGAAATGGCTGGCGGGATGGAACTTGGACCGATTTGTTTTCCACACGAGGAAACTTCGGGCGTCTTTGGAAAACAAACCGCTCCCAGTACCATACCGCAGGCGATTTAGATTCTAGTCGATAGGGAGGCAGATTAGTCGCCCGAAGATGAAGCGGTTTGTCACTGGGTGACTAATCTCCCCCGGCAGCTTTGTGTTCCCCCGCCCTTAGTCTGTATTTGGCCGCCTTTAATCCTCACTAGGGCTGTAACACAGAGCAGCAAATTAGAGCTTTGCTATCATTTTCTAGCATCAGCCTAATAAAACTGATTGCAATTAAAGAAACAGTAAGAGCAAAAAATTAAACTGTTTTAAAGTAATAAAAATATAATGTACTGTTGCCCTGCACTGGTAAAATGGATGTATTTGCTTCAGAAACACTACTATAGTTCATATAAACAAGCTACTGTGTAGCCATGTTGCGGAAATTGAAAAAAGTCTATATGGCACAGGTTAAGGGTAGTGGCAGACAGGTCTGACGTTGCCTCACTAGGAAACTTCGGACGACTTCGGAAATCCGAATCGATTTATATCCCATCCCACTGGCGATTCGTTTTCTTGCCGGCTGGAAGGCATTTCGGGGAGATTAGTCGCCTGAAGAAGACAAGATTTGTCACTATGCGACTAATCTCCCCATCTGCCACTACCCTAAATAGCAGATAACAGATAACACCATTATGTTCTAAAGAGCTTATCTGCTATCTGCTGTGTAACCTGAGCCTTTTCTCCTTTGAATGGCTGCCCACATTGCTACACAGCAGCTTATTTATATAAACTATAGTACCGTAGTACTTATCTATCTACTGTGTATCCTGTTCTTGAATGGCTGCCCTCATTGCTACATAGCAGCTTGTTTATATAAACTATAGTAGTACTTATCTATCTACTGTGTATCCTGTTCTTGAATGGCTGCCCTCATTGCTACATAGCAGCTTGTTTATATAAACTATAGTAGTACTTATCTGTTATCTACTGTGTATCCTGTGCTTGAATGGCTGCCTTCATTGCTACACAGCAGCTTGTTTATATAAACTATAGTAGTACTTTTCTGTTATCTACTGTGTATCCTGTGCTTGAATGGCTGCCCACATTGCTACACAGCAGCTTGTTTATATAAACTATAGTAGTACTTATCTGTTATCTACTGTGTATCCTGTGCTTGAATAGCTGCCCCCATGGCTACACAGCAGCTTGTTTATATAAACTATAGTAGTACTTATCTGTTATCTACTGTGTATCCTGTGCTTGAATGGCTGCCCCCATGGCTACACAGCAGCTTGTTTATATAAACTATAGTAGTACTTATCTGTTATCTACTGTGTATCCTGTGCTTGAATGGCTGCTCCCATGACTACACAGCAGCTTGTTTATATAAACTATAGTAGTACTTATCTGTTATCTACTGTGTATCCTGTGCTTGAATGGCTGCCCCCATGACTACACAGCAGCTTGTTTATATAAACACAGCAGCTTGTTCTGAAGTAAACACACGTTTAACCAGTGCAGGGAAACACTGCATTATATTTTTATTACTTTAAAACTATTTAATTTTTTGTCCCTTGTAATTGTAAAGTCACCTCTGACAGTAGCCACCCTTGTGACTGGTTCCAGCCATTCTCCATCGCTGTGATCCCATTGGACAGTGCATCCAGCTTCCTCACATACCGCTTGGAAGAATGGGCCCCCTGCCAGCATGCCTGCAGATTTGCATAGTAGCACCGCCTCTTCCTGTCCACCTGGATTACGGCGGGAAGCTGCCCAACCAGCAATATCTAACCAGGGCGCATCCTCGGCCAACCAGTCACGAGCAAACTGCTGCAGACGAGGTCGGGGCAAAAGAGTGGTGAAATCACGGCAGTCCATCATTGTAGTTACTCTGCAAGAGAAGAGGAGAGCAAACATACAGGACAATGTTATCTCTGGAGGACTTTTGTCAAAAACCCTCAGTGCAAACTCTAAAGTTATGGTACAAGGGTGTTTTCCACTTCCAGACGAAAACAAACACCCATCCCCCACCCTTTAGGCTTGTTAAATATCAAAGCATATTGCGTGCACAAAGCAGGAATTTCAAGATACAAATATGAGACCTGTTATCCAGAATGCTTGGGACCTGGGGTTTTCCGGATAAGGGGGTCAGTGGGCCCTCATGCTGCTAAACATTTGGCCTATTTCATGGCCATTCCCTATTTCTAGGAGAGGATAAATGGATGGAATAATATATTATAGTAATGTAAAGAAAAGAGACTAGGAGAATAGAGGTTGAGTGAGAAGAAGAAAATACTGAGAGTGGGCCCCCTGGTCTAAAGTTTTTGGGTGGGCCCCTGGTGTGCCAGTCTGACACTGCTATGAGTGATGGCCTTTCCATAATTCAGGGTTTTCTGGATAACTGGTTTTCGGATAACAGATCCCATACCTGTATCTGAATTTTTGCAATATTATTTTACCCGAAACTTACCTACATATGCCAACATATGAGTTTGATAAGCCCATGTATAAGCCATGGCCCATTACACCCCAACGTTGCTCTGCCCAATGCTGATGCTTTATAATTTTTGAGCTTATTAGACCTTATCCACCGTGTCCCATAGCCCAAATTTCCTTCAAAAAGTGCATTACATTGGCCACTGTGCCCCAGCAGACCAACATGCCCCTAATAAAGGACTTTGCTCAGCTGTTTTACAGATACAGAACCACAGCTACACCTTCAACTCTTCCAGACAAAGCAGTTACAGAGACATTACTGTATAGTTAGCTAAGCAATGGCATTCTAGTAGTGATGAGCAAAATGTTTCTCTACGTTTTGAATCGAAAATGAAACCCATAGACTCTAATGGGTGAAAATAATTGTTGCCCATAGACTTCTATGAATTTTGCTGAATTTTCACCATTTCGCAAATTTTCGGTGAAGCTAAACTGGTGAGATTGCAGCATCCCAGCTGCACTGTACATTCCACCCCACTGTGCTGGACAAAGTATTCCTAGAAACAACAGTCGAGGTTACAGGCTGTATACTACACTCAGCAGGGCAGTTATAGAGGAGCACAGGCACAGCTACACGGTATATACAGTAAATCAGTAAGAAAGGTCAAGCTGCCCTGTAACTGTGTGCAAAACTGACTTAGATGTAGAAAAATAGACCTGGAGTAAATCCAGCATTTGGGGCCTAGGAGGTATAGGTGGCCCCATGAGTAGGGTTTCCATCTGGCCAGTATTTTACCGGCCTGACCAGTAAAAATAATGCTGGACCCCAATTTTATTAAAAGGGAAAAAATTTAAATATACAGGAAGTCGGTAATTTTTTCCAAAAAAAGTTGGCAACCCTATCCATGAGGCCTAAATAAACAGCAATTTCAATATACGGTATATTGGTAAAACAGAACAGCTTCTGGATATGTTGGGGGCCCTAAAATTAATTTACTGTGGGGCCCAGTATCATCTAGTTACGCCACTGGGTCCAAACAGCCCCCCACCAACCCAAAAATGAGTGACTATGGCATCTTACAGCAGCCCCGCTGTCATTTGCCACAATACACGTATAGCCAGTCTGCTCCCAAAAATCCACCACATTCCCTTACCTGTGTGAGTTGTTCTTCTGCTTCTTTCTCTTACAATCCCTGATCTATTTCTACCCCGCTCATCCCTGTTATCAGAGAATAAACAGAAGATTACACATTCACCAAGGGAAGGGGTCAGAGTTCAGAGGTGACTCTCCACTTAAAAAGGTCAGTAAATATTATTATATGGTTGAACTGGGAGAACAAGAAGTGCCAGTGCTACTTTTTATTGCTTTATATCAACCCATACTTTAATCACAGGGCCCCTCTTCTTCCTCTATAATCTCTTTATAGAAAATAAACGAAAGCAGCTCTTTATGTACCCCTTAGGCCAAGGCCAGACAATGGCGGATCTCCAACTGCGTTTTTCTGCAGGTGGAGTCCGCTGCCCCGCAACGAATCCGCTCCTGGCTTGCCTGCACTCAGAAGCGTTGTGTCTTTATACACCAGAGCCAAGACAATGGGGCAGAATTACTAAAGGGCAAAGTGGCAGTCGCTAGCAAAAATTCACCAGAAATCCATTTTGCAGGGACATCACCAATTCACTAACAGGCGCAGACGACAATTCGCTAGCGAAAGAGACCATCGCTAGCGTTCATTTGCACTCCATCGCCAGGCGACTTTTCGCTCAGGCGAATGATGGTTGCTCAAAAGAGCGTTACCTCTTTTGCCAGAGTTGACTTCGCCACCTCAGACCAGGCGAAGTGATAAAATGCAGCTACATCTTCCTCAATCTTGTGTCACTTACATCATATCCTGTCTGCCGAAAATGCATTAAAGTTGAAAAAACGCTGGCGACTTTTCATTTTTTTAAGTGTGATTGCCTGCAAAAGTCTCAGCTTTTTTGGGTTAACATTTTTCCCCCTGACACTGGAGGGGCATGGAACATTCATTTTAGTGTGGGCAGTGGCGGAACTACTGGGGGAGCAGGGGGTGCGAGCGGGCCAGGGCCCCCTCAGGGCCCCCCGGCAGTCCGTTCGCCGTTGAAAATGCGGCCAAATGTGGCCGTACGGAGGGGGCGGGGCTCGGCTGCGCGTCACGCACCAGGGCCCGTCTCCCTCAAGGATCGCTACTGAGCAGGGGCCCGTGTGTAAGGCATTATATAATCTCTTTTGATTTTATGAAGGTTCTTTTTTGTAATCAAAAGTGGCCACTTCAAGCATTTGCACCAACATCTCTAATAAAGACTTCCATACAATCTACCCGCCTATTTACATTGAAAGATCACAAGCAACTTTTCGCTAGGCACAAACAAATGCTAGCGAATCTTCGATATGAAATGCTCGCACTGAAGAAGTATCAGTAGCGAAAAGTAGCGAGCATTCGGCGCCCAGGAAGCAACTTCGCATTTTAGTGAATTAGCGTAGTGGTGATGAATTTGTGCCTGGCAAAGTGGTGCGAATCGGTCGCTGGCGATTAATCGCCCTTTAGTAAATCTGCCCCATTGTATTCAGGTACAGGTACAGGCACGTGGAATAGTTCATCAGCAGCGGAGGAGCAGATTCTCTGCCTACATTTCTCCTCATTGGTTTTCATTTAGTAAACTGCAGGGCAAGTATATTGGAGAAGCCCCCAGAGACTGCAAGAAGTAGAGGCAGCCATGGAGAGCTTGTGTGTTTCTTACTGCCTGGCTATTACACCCAATGGAAGTGCACAGGGGCCCTGAAAAAGCAATTTTCTCACAAATTTCATATTATTGGCTATTTTTATGGGCATCTTTAGCTCTAGAAAGAGTGTTCCTGTGGTAAAGGCAGGAATCAACAAATAACAGGCCTCTTAATGAAGAGAGGAACAACTGCCTCCATAACTCTGCTCTAGGTCTGCTCATTTACCACACAACTCTTCCCTTTCACAAAACTACACACTGACCCAGAGAATTCTGGGAGCTGCTTGGGTCCTTTTTCCACTTGCAGCTCTAGCTAAGAAAAGCGGCCTGTGATTGGAGCGGAAGAGTTTGTGAGAGACGCGCTCTCATTGGTGCACACCGTTGCCCGCTGCGCTCTGATTGGTAAGAGGGAGGAATAATAGAACCCACCCTCGCAACAGGAAGTGTTTGCTGATCCACGTGTATGAGGATGGAGGTGAGTTTAGCAGCTGTGCATTATTAGTCTTCCAACTCCCAGTGCTTTAGGCTTTGTGTAGTAGTGAATGTCTAGGAGGAGTGTTGCTTTTAGCTGATCGTAAAATGTGATGCAAATCAGTTTTTTTGTGAGATGATCTGGTAACCCTTAGTAGCCTGATATGTAGTGTTTTAATCTGCTGGCGAAAATGCTTCATTTTCCTGTTCCTTCCAGGCTAATTAGTTCTCTTTTTATCTTCCCATTAATCGCACTTTAGGGTCTAAAGGGTTTGGTCACTATTGAGTTAACTTTTAGTATGATGTAGAGAGGGATATTCTGAGACAATTTGCATTTGGTTTTTATTATGTGGTTTTTGAGTTATTTACTTAACTGCGCAAAAACCACAAACAATAGATAATGAAAACCAATTACAAATTGTCTCAGAATATCCCTTATACTAAAAGCTCATTTAAAGGTTCACAACACCTTTTAAAGGAGTTGATCATCTTTCAGTTCACATTAAGTATGAGGTAGAGAGTGATTCTGAGACTATTTGCTTTCTGTGTTATTAATCTTTTTATTCAGTAGATTTCAGCAGTCTTGTTGCTAGGGTCTGAATGACCTTGGCAACCATGTGTTGATTTGAATGGGAGTGCCTGATTAGAAACCAGTAATAAAAAGTACCAGTAACAATACATATGTAGTCCATTTGAAAGCTTGAAGGGAGAAAAGCACATAATTAAGCTATAAAAATGAATGCAGACCAATTGAATAGATGCATAGAACTTTCCATTATCTAACATACTTAAAGTTAACTTAAATACGAACCACTCCTTAATTATCTGTTGGATATGTCCCAGGATGATCAGTTGATCTGGTAATTTTAACCCAACTGGTAAAGTTTACAACAACCCTATTGCCCCACCACCACTGCGAAGTCCCATGACTTTCCTCTGCAGGGCATCGCCCAAAATTACCCCCTTTCTTTAGTTTAGAAGCTGCCTATAAACCCTATGGTAATATACCCAACTTGTTTACATTTTCCCTTTAAACACACTGTTGTTGATGATTTCTCCCAAATAAAATGTAAAATCCCAAGGCCCAAAGCAATGAAACTCGGGGCTGGATTTGCATAGCTGGCACCCCTAAGCCCACTGTCATTTGTCACATTCCTCACTTCCCTTTTATTCGCTCAAATTTTCATCATCTGGACCAGAGCAATTAGGGTTGCCACCTGGCCAGTATTTCCCGAGCCTAAGCAGAAAAATAGCAGCCGGGGCCAGTATTACAAATTTACAGCAGTCAATGCAGCTTTCAAACTGCTCCCGGCCTGCCTCCAATGCACCCCAGCACCCCTTTCTTCCCTTTAGAGGCTGAATACTTACAGATTCCACACGCCATGCCTCTGGTCCGCCCCTCGTCATCATACCCTGCCCATGTGACATCACAACCCCGCCAAAGTGACGTCACAATCCTCCACCTTGTGGACCTACCGTGGCCGATAAACTTTTCTCCAAAGGTCACAAACCTAAGAGCAATGAGGATTTGTGCATGGGGAAAGAACTATCGTATCTCCTGCGCATCCCCAGTGTTTTTTGAACTAACGTGGGTGTGGCTAGACAGCATGCTGCCCCCTAAAATCCTGCCGCCCTGGTGGCCTCTCCACAAATCCAGGTCTGATGAAACTTCTCCAACATCCGCGCCAAGCTGGCAATCTGGATATTCTGCCCAGTGCCAGAGAAGCTTATTGGTGGATCCTATTTAGGCCTGAAACCTCAATTTTAAGTTTCCCCACATTTTACATTTTTTATTTATGGTCCCACCGATTTATAATGCATTTCAATGGGTGCATTTCCCTGATTTTAAGTAATGTTTTCCTGAATTTTACATCACAATTTTGTCCTGATGTTCCCAAAAACTGCTTTTTTTCCCCCTCCATGAATGTTCTAATTTGTGAAATAGAGATGAAATAGTAACCAGATGTATATTGTGCCATGGTTTTGCCTGTAAATGGTCAATAGCAATGAGTCTGCCCCTTATACAGTCCTGCACCAATCACTTATTGCTTTAGGTTGTGTATGTGATTGACAGAGTCTTGCACATGCCCCCCATAGTGTAACATTAACCCTGCAATGTTAAACCCTTGTTATTAAAACACAAAATATTGTATCTCAAAGTAAGACTCCTGTGCTTATATCCTTTCACTACTTGAAGAAGTCACTTTAACACATTTCCCGGATTTTACATCATTTTTTCCTGGTCCCCTGAAAAATGGGGAGAGTTCTACTGTATTTATGTACACATCCCTGGGTTCATCTCAGATTTATACCCATCATATTCAGGTTGTTCTGTTTTTGGCCTTCACATCCCATAACCTCATCCCTTTTCCCACCTTTATGGTCTCTCTCTAACTTCTCTTTAGTGGGTTTCCCTGCTGCAAATAGTCAGTTTTTCCCTTCCCTCCAAACGCAGCTGGAAGACCGACCTGTTTACCCAGACCTATTTGATGTCCAATCTCCAAAGAACGATTATATTTAATGGTTATTAGGGCATCAAACATGCAACCTTCACTACCCCACCTCCATAAGTTGTTGGGAGTTGGATCTTCCTCTGGTTCAGCCGTATTTATGGCATCTGATTTGGGTAAATTTTGGCACTGTGCTGCTTGTCTCATTGCAGTCAGATCTTTGGCATGGACAGATTGTCAGTCTGTAACCTTTGCTCAGCTGTAACCATTGCTTTGCTTTTCTGCTCTTAGGGGTTTCCAACTGAGAACAACCACGGCCCTGCCGGAGACTCCACAAGGGAATTCTGCTTCAGTAGCTCCCCCACCATGGAAGACATGTAAGATCTGGTGGGATTATGACTTGGAGGGAGGAGTTCTCTATAGTCTATATAAGTTCACTACTTACACCAACCATATCTTCTGT
This sequence comes from Xenopus petersii, assembly GCA_038501925.1. Classification (NCBI taxonomy): domain Eukaryota; kingdom Metazoa; phylum Chordata; class Amphibia; order Anura; family Pipidae; genus Xenopus; species Xenopus petersii. Next base: position 13,246,242 of record CM076688.1, read on the forward strand.
CTTATTGTGTGGGTTTTAAAGTAATGAAAAAAATGGGTGTTTAATAGAGATGGCGCGAACTGTTCGCCGGCGAACTTGTTCGCGCGAACTGTTCGCCGGCGAACTTGTTCGCGCGAACATCGGGTGTTCGCGCTCGCCGGAAGTTCGCGAACGTCGCGCGACGTTCGCCATTTTGGGTTCGCCATTGTTGGCGCTTTTTTTTGCCCTCTCACCCCAGACCAGCAGGTACATGGCAGCCAATCAGGAAGCTCTCCCCTGGACCACTCCCCTTCCCTATAAAAACCGAAGCCCTGCAGCGTTTTTTCACTCTGCCTGTGTGTGCTGAAGAGATAGTGTAGGGAGAGAGCTGCTGCCTGTTAGTGATTTCAGGGACAGTTGAAAGTTTGCTGGCTAGTAATCGTTTTGATACTGCTCTGTTATTGGAGGGACAGAAGTCTGCAGGGGTTTGAGGGACATTTAAGCTTAGGTAGCTTTGCTGGCTAGTAATCTACCTTCTACTGCAGTGCTCTGTATGTAGCTGCAGTGGGCAGCTGTCCTGCTTCTGATCTCATCTGCTGACTGCTGCAATAACAGTAGTCCTTGTAAGGACTGCTTTTATTTATTTTTTTGTTCCAATACAGAGCAGTATCAAGCAGATTACTAGCCAGCAAACTTACTATCATCTGTCCCTGAAATCACTAACAGCTCTCCCCCTACACTATCTCTTCCAAGCACACACAGGCAGATTTTTCAGATACATTTTTGCCCTTGATCCCCCTCTGGCATGCCACTGTCCAGGTCGTTGCACCCTTTAAACAACTTTAAAATCATTTTTCTGGCCAGAAATGTCTTTTTTAGATGTTAAAGTTCGCCTTCCCATTGAAGTATATGGGGTTCGCGAACCGCTCGCATTTTTGCGCAAGTTCGCGAATATGTTCGCGAACTTTTTTTCCGACGTTCGCTACATCCCTAGTGTTTAAGGGATGAGTTCCCTGTTTGGCCTGTAGCCATAAAGCTTAAATGGGTTGTTCACCTTTAATGTTTATTATGATTTAGAGAGATTCTGATACAGTTTGCAATTGTTTCGAGTTTAGCTTTTTTTTTTAAAGTGGTTTCCCAGTTTGCTATTTCAGCATCTAGTTACTAGGGTTCAAATTGCCCTAGCAACCATACACTGATATGAATAAGCGACTAGGATATGAATATAAAGAGTAATACAAAGCAGCAAAAAATATAAATGTGTAGCCTTAGCGCATTTGTTTTTTAGATGGGGTCAGTGACCCCCCCCACTTGAAAGCTGGAGAGAGTCAGAAGAAGGCAATTTAATTAAAAAAAAAAATTAATGAAGACCAATTGAAAAGCTGCTTAGTCTTGGCCATTCTAATCCTATACCTGTAGGAATAATAGCATAGATGTTTGATGCCCCTGTATGGAGGCAAAGCTTGGCTATGGGGTGTGGTGCACAGTTAAAGGGATGGTTCACTTTTAGTATGTTATAGAACTAATCAACTTTTCCATTGGTCTTCATTTATTTATCTTGGAGTTTATTTCCAGCTTTCAAATGGGGGTCAATGACCCCATCTGAAAAACAAATGCTCTGAAAGGCTACAAATGTATTGCTAATTTTTATTACTCCTTTCTATTCAGGCCTCTCCTATTCATATTCCAGTATCTTATTTAAATCAGTCCATGGTTGCTAGGGGAATTTGGACCCTAGCAACAAATTTTGCTGTCATTGCAAACTGGAGTGCTGCTAAATAAGTCAAAAACCACAAATAATAAAAAAATGAAAACCAATTGCAAATTGTCTCAGAATATCGCTCTCTCAACATCATCTAAAAGTAAATCTAAATTTGAACAGTTGGGCTGGGTTTGTGCAGAGACGAATGATGATCCATTGATCGTTTCCTCCCCCGTGCAGCCGCCGTCTCCAGTCCCAGTTCACAGCAGAGAGAGACTGGAACCAGTTTCACCAGCCCAGGAACCTGTTGCTCGCTTTGGTCGGAGAAGTGGGAGAGGTGGCCGAGCTTTTGTAAGCCTTGATTTATTTATTTTGCCCATACTCCCCCTGTTGGCAGAACTAAAGAGCAATGACCACAGGACTAGGCATTATTCTGACAATTTAGGTTCTTAAACCATAATAACAAGTGTAGTTGTGTCTCAGCAGCATTTTAAAGGGGAACTATCATGAAAATCTAATAAGCTTCCATCATACTGAAATAAGAAACTTTCTAAATACGATCAATTAAATATTCTGCATTGTTTCTGAAATAGTTGATCTTCACTATCCCTTTCTCAGCATTGTTTTCTCTTCATGCAGCAGTTGAGTGTCAGTCATTGACTGTTAGATCCAATATATCTTATAGGGGGGCTCCTTTTACCTAGAAGATGTATTAGAGCTCACTCTATTCAAATCACCAGACATGTCTCTCTACATGCAGGATTTGTGCAAAAGGCCGTTATTTTGTTTGTACTGGAATCAGTTATTTGAGTGAGCTCTAATACATCTTCTAGGCAAAAGGAGCCCCCCTATAAGATATATTGGATCATTCATCTGACACCCAACTACTGAATGAAGAGAAACAGATGCTGAGAGAGAATTAGTGAATATAAACTCTATTATTTCAGAAACCATGCCGAATATTTATTTGATTGTATTTAGAAAGTTTCTTACTTCAGTCTGAGGAAGTTTATATTACATTTTCGTGATTGTTCCCTAAATGCTAGAAACAGTGCAACTTGTCATCCTGAGCAAATATGTACTCTCATAATATAATTCTATATGGCACCTCTATACTTTGCTCCACAATGATCCCACTTCAGTGCAGAGTGTCTTTATGTAGCTCCCTGTTAGTGGCACAATCTCCCCACACATCTCAGTCTGATCTATTGTTGCAGCCAGTGGAAGGGAGAAGTGGCTGAGGGTCTCCCTGATTGGACCCCGTCCCAGCGTGAAGCTTTGTCTCATGAACTCAGCGACGTCCTGATTTATCTCCTGGAGCTGGCGGAGAAATGCCACGTGGATCTTCCCCAGGCGGTGCTGACCAAACTGCAACTGAATGCCAAGAAATACCCGGCAGGGCGTGTGCAAGGCAGCGCCAAGAAATATACAGAGTATAGCACTGAGGATGGAGAGTCGGATTCTGTTGAGCAGCAGAAACAGTAGCAGCTTGGGGTTCACTGGCACATCTAAGGGAGGCGGGTGTGGAAAATAACCCAAAGGACTGGCACTAAATACAACTTTATAGTAGTGCGCCAACTAATGGTGCAAGTTTATTATAGTGGGTAGGTGTGTGTTTTATCTATAGGGAGGGTGCCCTATCAGGAGTTTATGGGGATAAACCCACAATAGCCGCCTCTTACTCTGTTCTTACTTTCTCGTTTTAGAGTTGGGACTTTTATATATTTTTTTTTTATTTTTAAAGATTCTTTTATACTTGTGACAACGTAACTTCCAATCAGATTGCTCATGTGTTGGTTTTTTTTTTTAAGAATCCTTGTTTCTTAACATTTTGGCTCTGTTACTGAACTACAACTCCCAGTCTCCCTTAATCTTTCATTATAGTGTGTTGGAAGTTTTAGTCTAGAAACATCTGTGGATCCAAGTTGAAACCAACCAGTGCTGCCATCTAATGGCCAGACAAATGCAAATGTTTGCTGCTATGATGCCAGAAGTGGGGGGGGGGGGGGAAGAATAGATTAAAATGATTCAATGACCATTTGTCTGGGTGCTTTCAAGGCAGATTTTAATTGTCCTGGCTTTTTTTTTTTTTTTTCCATCTTGCTCAGCTTAGGGGACCACAGGAATGACTGAATGCCTATTGGTTCAAATGTTCACCACATAATCATGCTTTTTATTTTTTTTTTACATTTAACATGCGTTTTTTTTTTTTTTTTTTTTTTTTTTTATAATTCTATTGAATGGGCATCAATTGCATAAAAATTGACACAGGCTTGTGCTGCACTAAAAATGTGAGTTTTGTGGGTACAACCAGGGACAATAAAATGGAACTGGTTGGCTCATGGGGTTTAGGCTCAGACATGTACAAGACCCATTTCCCATGTTGTGGCTTGAGTCTTTGCTGTGAATTATATGCACTCAAAGGAACTGTAACTTCAGCGCTTCATTAAAGGCATCTGTTGGAATCTGGTGTGTGTGTATATATACATTGGAAAAAGTATAAATAAGGAAGCTTACCGCTTTCCATGTAGGATCCGGGTGCTCATACTCCAAACCCTCGGCAAGGGGGAAAAATACAAACAAAACACGAAAAATAGAGATGGCACTACTCAGTATCCCAAAAATATAATCAAATCAAATATAATCCAGGTGTCACGAAGTATTAATAAAGTAATACAAAAAGTTTTATTGCATCTTGGCTTTTGTTTTTTTTTTTTTTTTATATACAAGATGCAATAAAACTTTTTGTATTACTTTATTAATACTTCGTGACTCCTGGATTCTATTTGATTATATTTTTGGGATACCGGAGTAGTGCCATCTCTATTTTTCGTGTTTTGTTTGAAACACCCAAGTACTTGAGCAGATTGATTTTTCTATTTGTTATTTATTATAACTGTAATCACTGCATATACTTGTGGCGCTAAATACATACAGTGGTTCAATAGTTGTGCTATGACCATAATTGACAAACTAACCATTCTTATACTCCCACTGACATGGGCATTTCCCATGGGTTTGATTGATGTGACCATTTTTACTCCATCTTTCAGACCAATATTTCAATAAAATAATTTTTAGTTGCAGTGATTTCAGCCAGTAAGTGAATTGCTTGCTACATTTGGTGCTTTAGAGCAGGGATCTTTTTTTTTTTTTTTTTTTTTTTTTAAACCGGTGAGCCACATTCAAATGTAAAAAAAAGTTGGATGTAATGTAAAAAGTTCCTTGAGGTGCCAAATATGGGTGGTAGCCCCTACAAAGAATGGCCTACAGGAGGTTGTTTGGGAGTAAATCTGATTTTTATACAACTAAAACTTGCCTAATATAATTACCTGCTTTGAGTCCACTGGGAGCAACATCCAAGGGGTTGGGGGAGTCGCACATTGCTTATGAGCCACTGGATGGGGATCCCTGCTTTAGAGAGATTTAGGTCAGTAATACTAGAGATCTGAACCAATCACATTGATTTAAAAAAAAATTTACTGGTTTAGCAAACTGCATTGATTTTTTTTTTTTTTTTTTCCTGTGGAAATCTGCAGTGCGCTGCTACAGCCTGGTTGGACTGGTTGTACACTAATAAACCATTTATATCTTCAATTAAAAAAAATGGATACAAAGGAAAATCTAAACAAATAGAACAATTTCTCCAAGGACAAGGGAATGTTAGGCAGCTGCAAAGCAAGCAAATACATGGTACTTTGGTAGGAGAGCCCCATAGTTTAACTTTTCTTCTAATTTAACTGCACAGTAAAGAGAAGGGTTTTATAATTCTCCTATTCATTATACTGTATGTGGCTACAGTATTTAGCTAATGTGAAAACATTTAGGTGTTGGGTTACCTTTCCCTTGAATCCTTACAAAAAAAAAAAAAATCAAAGATATAGAGAAACTGAGGAATCAACAGAGAAGGCAATCTGGCCCGGCCCCAGATACAAAATAGGTCTGGCCCTAAAGGCGGCCGTGGAAAGGACTTCTTTTTTTTTTTTTTTTTTTTTTTTTTTGATCTCCGTGTGCTTTTGTGTAGTACAAATCATTTTAATATTAAAGTCCAACAAGATATATGTTGCCATCAAAAAGGATTTAGCTGCAAACAATTTAGGCTTAATGTGTTATTGTTATAGAGAGAGGAGATTATTTACAAATATGTCAACGAAGTTATAAATAAAATCCATGGAAGAAGGCCTTCCTGTAACTCAAAACTTTCTGTATAGCAGAATTTCTAATAAGGCATACCATACTTGTTAGGGTATGGGATCTATTATCTGGAATGTTTGGGACTACAGTGTTCTGGATAAAAGATTATTCTGTAATTTGGCTCCTATTTTAAAAAAAAATTAAGCATGAAATAAATAGGATTATTTTGCCACCAATATGGATTCACGCAGCTTCATAGTAGAAGATTTTCTACCTTTTCTTTTATAGGGTGAACAAAGGTTATATTTAAAAAAAAAAAAAAAAGCGATGCTTAAGCCATAAATAAACATTCGGTACAATACAAGGAAATGATTAGAGGGGTTTTAAAACAAGCAAGGAAAGCATTAAGCACGTTTCTTATCTTTGCAACAAACGTGGCCCCTGAATGTCTGCTGTTTTGATATTACACTATTGTCTCATTTATAGACATATGAATCTCTTGCTCTGTCTGCAGGTTTTTTTTGTGAAAAATGTATAATGAAGCAGTAGAATTCTTAAAAGGGACCCTTCACCCTAAGAAATCATTCAGAATACTTTCCTGTCCTGTTAACTGAGCCAAATAAACTTTATTCACACTATTTGAATTATTTAAATTATGTTTCTGCTATTTTTGCTTGCTATCACAGTAAGCAGGCAGGCACCATTTTATTAAAGGGCATGTAAAGGCAAAAAAAATTAAATCCCATTTTTACTTTAAAGGGATACTGTCATGGGAAATTTTTTTTTTTTCAAAATGAATCAGTGCTGCTCCAGCAGAATTCTGCACTGAAATCCATTTCTCAAAAGAGCAAACAGATTTTTTTATATTCAATTTTGAAATCTGACATGGGGCTAGACATATTGTCAGTTTCCCAGGTGCCCCAATCATGTGACTTGTGCTCTGATAAACTTCAATCACTCTTTACTGCTGTACTGCACGTTAGAGTGATAACACCCCCTCCCTTTTTCCCCCCCCAGCAGCCAAACAAGAGAACAATGGGAAGGTAACCAGATAGCAGCTCCCTAACACAAGATAACAGCTGCCAGGTAGATCTAAGAACAGCACTCAATAGTAAAAACCCATGTCCCCACACAACTTAAGGCAGGGGATAACACCCTTACTACTGACCCCAAAGAGATCAGGCAAAACATGGTAGATTTTTATGCAGATTTGTACCAATCTAAAGGTGCCCATACACTGAGAGATCCGCTCGTTTGGCAATGTCGCCAAATGAGCGGATCTCCCTCCGATATGCCCACCTTGAGGTGGGCAATATCGGGCTGATCCGATCGTGGGCCCTGGGGCCCAACGATCGGATCCTAACTGACAGGCGGTCGGATCGCGGGACCGCATCAACGAATAGATGCGGCCGCGATCCAACGAGATTTTTTGTCCCATCCGATCGAGATCTGGCCGACTTTCGGCCAGATCTCGAAAGGTGAAGCCCGTCGGGGGGGCCCCATACACGGGCCAATAAGCTCCCGACACGGTCTGTCTGCAGCTTTTATCGGCCCGTGTATGGCCACCTTAAATTAGACCCAGAGGGTTATACAACTGAGTCTTTCCTCACAGGCTTACACTTTCCAGTACTCCCAGCAGAAAGTATGGAATATTTAGATCAACCCATTTCGACGGAAGAAATACAGGAATATATAGGGTCATTCCCAGTAGGCAAGGCCCCCAGGGCAGACGGAATCCCTATTGAATTCTATAAACTTCACTCTGCACAACTAACCCCCCCATCTCCTAAAAACTTATAACTATGCCTCCCAACATAAAAGTCTCCCGGCCTCCATGTATGAAGCCTCCATAATCCTTCTCCCTAAACCAGGGAAGGATCCGACTTTACCTGAAGCTTATTGGTCCATTTCCCTTCTCACTGCAGATACAAAAATTTTGGCAAAAATCTTGGCTAGAAGGTTAGGGAAAGTGGTTACACAATTGGTTACGGAGGATCAGACGGGATTCATCCCGGGGAAAACAACGGCGCATAACATCAGACGGTTGATGCTTAACCTCACTATGGAACACTCCAATGTAGGGCAGAGGGCAATAGTAGCCTTGGAAGTTGCCAAGGCATTTGATACTGTAGAGTGGAGTTATTTATGGAAGGTATTATCTGCATTTGGGATAGGTCCTCACTTTATCTCACTTGTCCAATTACTATATGCAGCCCCTATAGCAGCCCTATGAATTAATTCATTGTTAACCCCAGCTTTTGCCTTGACTAGAGGTACGAGGCAGGGGTGCCCCCTCTCCCCACTATTATTTGCCTTAGCCATCGAACCGTTAGGCCTTGCAGTCAGACAGAATCCTCGAATATCAGGCTTTCAGGTACAGGGCAGGGAAGAGAAAATACAGATGTATGCAGATGACACGCTGATTTACTTGGGAGACACCCATGCCTCTCTCACTGCTCTTCTGGACACAACTAAGGTTTTTGGAGAAATCTCTGGCCTCAAGACTAACCCCTCAAAGTCCATTATATTTCCCTTGGACCCAGAGGTGGGGGATGGAATTAGGGCAGATATACCATTACTGAAAGTTCGGCAATTCGCATATCTAGGGGTTAAGGTGGCCTTGCCGGTGTCATCTTATTATGATCTTAATGTAGCCCCCTTATTGCAATGGGTTCAGAGTAGATTTCAAGTTTGGAAAAATTTACCACTGGGCCCCACGGGCCGTATACAGACCATTAAAATGATTATAGCTCCTAAACTATTGTATGTATTATGACACCCCCCCTTAAAATACAGAACCGCTTCTTTCTTGACCTGGCTGCTATCTTTAGACGGTATATCTGGGGTACCTCCCGAAACAGACTGTCCTTATCCTCACGCTGTAGACCGAAGGATGAGGGAGGACTGGCGTTACCTGATATGCACCAGTACTATGTGGCAACACAACTCTCACAATTTTGGTCTTTGAAATTCGCTGGGCCAGGGGAAGCTGTGTATCAACTGTGGCAGGAGATACTACAAAGTGACCTACCTCCTTTTTATGCCCTAACGGCTATAAACCCAAGAAACGCTATGCTTTCTAAGACCAACCCACTTCTACGATTGCAAAGAGATATTGTCACAAGGGCTCACCACCTAACCAACCCGAAGGGCCTAGACCCGTTTTTGACTTTATGGTATAACGCTAAATTGACCCCATTAGATAAACTTGTAATTCTGAGAGTCTGGATCGAGGCAGGGATTTACAGCCTAGACCAGGTATGGAATGAACAAGGTATAATTCCATTTGATACTCTTAAGGAATAGTTCTCCATCCCCTCATCCCAGTGGCTGACATATCACAAAATGAGATGGGCAGGGGAAAAAGCACTCAAACCGGGTAATTTTAATTTACAGAATACACATGTGGCTGAGGTGTTTGGACAGGACCAACCTAGCCACAAAATCTCTAATTTCTATAAAGCCCTACAAACCATTAATCTACAGAAAACCTCCCTAAAAGTGAGAGACCGTTGGGAGGCAGATGTCTCACCATTTACTGATGAGCAATGGGAACAGGTACTCCATACTCCTCTTCGGATTTCTCCTATTTATAAGTATAGGATATTACAATTGTACTATGTACATAGGGCCTATTACTCCAGAACAGTACTACATAAAATTAATTCTGAAATCTCGCCAGCATGCCTGAGATGTGGTGAGGCAGAGGGCACAATTTTACACACTTTCTGGGCCTGCTCAGAAATAGTACCCTTCTGGCTAGCGATACAAAGCTGTATCACAGGGTTGCTAGGATTTGAAAAACCGTTGGATCCCAAATGGTACTTACTGGGTATGGACCCCCCAACACCTCTAACGAACCCAGCCCACACTATGGTACACAAATTACTCTTCTTAGCACGTAAAATCATTGCCCAGCACTGGAAAACCCCTGACCCTCCTTCCTACCAGATGTGGCTGAAGTCGGTTCAAGACTTACAAAAAATGGAGGATCTGATTGCCAGGAGAAAGGGTTCTACTAAGGCTAACACCACTATTTGGCAGCTATGGATTCTGGAGCATGTTTGAAAAAGCCTAGGGGGTCGGTAGGAATTACCTAAAGCATGGTATAGTTAAAGTCTTCTAATCCTGTGATACAAGATAGCGCAAAACTTTTTCAGGTATGAACCATCTCCAGGTCTAATTATGGGCTACAGCTCGTCTCATGAAACTGCCATTAGTTTATGTCAGTGTTTGAAATATCCATTTCCTAGTGAAATCTCTTACTTTTTCAGTAAGTGGAGGCACAATGCATATGACAGTCATGTATTTATCTTTTTGGTCAAACTTCTGTGCTTGCAAGATGTCTAGACCCAATCTGCATATTGGGTAATATTCCTTTTTATGTGTACTGAGCTGTGATATTATCTGTACAACTATTTGTTTTCTCAATAAATCTCGCTTGAACCAAAAAAAAAAACCCATGTCCCACTGAGACACATTCAATTACATTGAGAAGGAAAGACAGCAGCTTGCCAGAAAGCATTTCTCTTCTAAAGTGCAGGCACAAGTCACATGACTGGGGCAGCTGGGAAATTGACAAAATGTCTAGCCCATGCAAATTTCAAAATTGAATATAAAAAAATCTGTTTGCTCTTTTGAGAAATGGATTTCAGTGCAGAATTCGGCTGGAGCAGCACTATTAACTGATGTGTTTTGAAATGACAGGATCCCTTTAATTTAAAAAATGTGTACTGTTTTTATAAGAAACCTGACTGTATGCAGTGAAATTCTCCCTTCATTTACTGCTGTGGATAGGAATTGTCAGACGGTCCCTAAGTGCTCTGCAGGGAAACAATTATACTTATGAACAGCAGGGGGAGACCCGTCTTACTTCCCAGCCATGCAGAACTCAAGCAGCTTTGTTTGTTTCCCTGTAGAGCAGTCGGCGACTGTGTAGAGATTTGTATTGGATTTTATTTTGCCTTTACATCCCCTTTACTGTTTCCAACTCCAGCTGCAGGGACAAAGATCATGGAGCCAGATTTAAACAGAGAAACTGGGATTCTATTTGGAGGATTATTTTGCTGCAGCCACTGGTTCTGCAGAGTTGGAGAAAGTTTGTATTACACAATACAAAAACTATACAATCCACATTAGATTACATGACAACACAGGACACAGTGCAGTCTGTATATCCTGATTATTAATCAGTCTTACTGTATTGGCTTCTGGCAGATATTATTTGGCTTGTGCTGTTTTGATAATTTATGACGATCCCTAAGCAGCCCAGACCACACTGAGCATGTGCATAGTCTTGGTCTTGCAAAGATGTTTAACAAAGATGGTGTCCCCCGTGGCCAACTTTGAAAACATAAATCATTTGTTTGATTATGCTTGTGGCACAGTAAGTTCATGTTTATGTTTAGTATACAAAATACAGCATTTCTAGCCTTATTCTTTTTTAGACTATACTTCCCCTTTAAGGCAAGCTTTGCATAATTCCAAAATCTTGTGTATGTGCCAGAATGGGGGATCTAATGCCCATGCCAATCACAGGCAGCACAATTATAGACCATGAGGCTGGAGGGGGAAAGTGAGGAGTGCAGGCACACCTAGGAAGTGCCAAATGGAAAGCCCATTCAGATACTGTATTTGATTACTTGAACAATAACCTAGTAAAAGCCTTATCTGGAACCTTACTCTAAGTAGAGAATGTACCATTAACAACCACTCTCTGTACCGATCCTGTTGCCAGTTTCCTATCCTTGTGCAAAAGGCTTCATTAAGCCCAACAGATCTTAGTTCTTAGTTTAGAAAGCAGTAGTTTGTGGGGCACGGTATCAAACGCGCAATGGCCATGGCAGTGGTTAGACAATGGGCAATTCTAAGCAACTTTTCAATTGGCCGTCATTATTTATTTTCTATCATCTCTGAATTGTGTGCCTTCTTCTGACTCTTGCAATAAAGAAAGCCAATACCTCCTTATGCATCAAACGGGGTGATCCCAAGCTTTATTTCATGGTGCTCTCAACACTGTTCACAAGATCAAACGTTTCGGGACCGAATGTGATGAAGGGCCATGCGGTCCCGAAACGTTTGATCTTGTGAACACCATGGAATAAAGCTTGGGATCACCCCGTTTGATGCATAAGGAGGTATTGGCTTTCTTTATTGCTGGATTCATTGCTGGCGTGTGGCTAGGCCAGTGCCATTACCTTTATCCCCTCCTGTCGTTATTGCTTCTTCTGACTCTTTCCAGCTTTCAAATGGGGGTCACTGACCCCATCTAAAAACAAATGCTCTTTATGTTAGCAGAGAGCTGATCTAAACTGTAAGTGCGGACAGACACACCAACTTCTGTGTGAACAGTAACTTGGTTGCTTTTTAGAACTCAGCTTAACAGGTGTGTAACATGAACTTTTCATAGAGAGAATACACCGGAAAAGGAAGAAAAAAATCACACAGGTTTACCGGTCAAACATGACATCACATTGGTAAGCAACAATAGACCCTCCCTCCATAAAGTAACATACACTGGTACAATCTCTTCCTGTTGTTTTCCAACACCCCTTCTTTCAATCAGTTTCTCAAAATGATTCTTGGGTAATGGTTTGGTTAATGAGTCTGCCACCATAGGGGCAAATTCACTAAAGGACGAAGCGCCTAACGCTAGCGTTAATTCACTAGCGTAGCGCATTTTCGTTAATTCGCTGATTCACTAACGGACACTGGCGTAAATTCGCTAGTGTTACTTCACACCCTTATGCCTGGCAAATTTGCGCAGTCTCTGTTGGACAATACTGCAATTGAATGATGCCCTGATCTTGAGAGTCCCTCAATAAAGGTGATATTTCACATCAATGTGTTTCGTACGCTGGTTCACCTTTTCTGTTTGTGACGACTTAATACATCCTTGGTGGTCTTCCAATAGTAGGGTTGGTTAGTGAATGTCCATACCCAAGTCCATCAAGAGTTGATGTAACCAGATAACTTCTTGACAAGCTTGTGCTGCAGCAACATATTCAGCTTCTGTTGATGATAAGGCGAATGTGGCTTGTTTTATACTGGTCCAACATATGGTGCCTTTTCTAAGTTGAAACAAAAATCCTGTAGTTGACTTGCAATCTTTTACATCACCTGCCCAGTCTGCGTCCACATAACCAGTTAACTTTGCTATGTGTACTGCTGGCATTACACTGGCATTTCAACTTCTTATTGATAGTCCCTTTCAGGTATTTTATGATAAGCTTTACTGCATTCCAATCACAATGTGATGGAGCTGAAACCTTTCTGCAAAGTATTCCTACTGCTGCTGCAATGTCTGGTCTTGTCACTGTCGCTATGAACAGCAATTTGCCAATAACCTTTCGATATTGGTGGTTGTCTGTCAACAATCGCTCACCATTCTCGCCTTTCAGATATTCAACTTCCATAGGCCTTTTCACTTCCTTTGCTTCCTCCATTCCACAATAGGTTATCAGTTCTTGAATTTTATTTTTTTATTTTTATATAGGGGTGGTTCATCTTTAAGGTAACTTTTAGTATGCTATAGAATGTACAATTCTTAGCAACTCTTCAATTGGGTTTAATTATTTTTTGTAGTTTTATAGTTATTTGTTTTTTTCTTCTGATTCTTTGCAGCTTTCGAAGGAGTGTTGCTGACCCTTTCTAAAAAGCAAATGCTCAGTAAGGCTACGGGGGGCCCTGAGGTGGCAGCCCCGGTGGACCCAGGGCCCCCCAGTCCGACCCTGACCCCATCTAAAACATAAATGCTCTGTAAAGCTACAAATGTATTTTTATTGCTACTTTTAATTACTAATCTTTCTATTCAGGTTCACTCCTATTCATATTCCAGTCTCTAATTCAAATTAATGCATGGTTGCTAGGGTAATTTGAACCCTAGCTAACAGATTATTTAAAATTAAAATTGAAGAGCTGCTGAATAAAAAGTTAAATAACTCAGAAACCTCAAATAATAAAAAAATGAAAACCAATTGCAAATTGTCTCATCATACTAAAAATTATCTCAAAGGTGAAAAACCCCTTTAAGTAGGAAACTTCCATCCTCATCTCTCTCAATTTGTATTCCAAGATAATATGTGACATTTCCCAAATCCTTCATTTCATAGTTTGCCTTTAGTCTTTAAACAATATCATCACTGTCCCCTTCTTACTCATAACAGACTAGCACATCATCCACATGGATCAGTACATAAATCCATCTGTTGGTTTCTTTCTTACAGACATGGATCTGCCTTGCTTTTGGAAAATCCTCCATGTAAAAGGACTTGATTTATTTCCTCATTACAGGCTCTGGCAGCTTGTTTAAGTCCATATAGGCCCTACTGAAGCTTGCATACCAAATCTATGGTTTCTGGATTCACAAAACCAGGTGGTTGTTCCATGTATAGGTCTTCATCAATTTCATCATAAAGAAATGCAGTTTTCACATCTAGGTGTCTTACTCGCATACCTGGCTGCCATATATAAGAGTGTTCTCAGTTATATGTTTCTGGAGCCAATAGTTTCATCATAGTCCTGACCAAATTTTTGTGAGTACCCTTTGGCGACTAAACTAGCCTTGTAACGCTCAACTTCTCCATGTGCATTGTACTTTGGGGGAAGGTGTTCGGGGAGATTGGTCGCCACAAAGACGAGGCGAGTAGTTGCCAGGCGACTAAATCTCCCCGAAGCAAGTTACACATTTTATTATAGACCAGTCATTATAGACTATTAACAGGGTATTTGCTAAATATGAATGATGTGTCAGTTTTCCCTATATGCTTATATGTATTCCATGTTATTGATTTATACATGGTCTTTTCAGTGTGTATGTTTTCACAGGGCTGCCATCAGAAATCGCGGGGCCCCGCACAACAAAATTTCCCCACCCATCAGTACAAAGGCTACACAGGCACAATTGCTAAGACATTTAAGGCCCACCTACAAGTTAAAGAAAGAAATTGGAGGCCACAGAGCACCCCCTACAAGTTATTAAAACATTAATGGCCAGGACCCCCCTACAAGTTATAAAAAAAAACATTAGTGCCTGGGCCCCTACAAATTATTGAAAAAAATAAAAACATAGTATAACAAAGTTATATAAATGAAATTCCTGGGCAAGGCACCTACAAGTTAAATAAAAAAAAAAAACTGGTGGCAAGGGCCCCTATAAGTTATTTAAAATAAAAATTGGTGGCTGGCCCCTAAAAGTTATATAAAAAAAAGGTGGACAGGGCCCCTATATGTTATATTAAAAAATTGATGGCCAGGGCCCCTATATGTTCTATAAAAGAAATTGGTGGCCTGGGCCCCTATTGGTTATATTTAGAAAAAATGGTGGCCAGGGCCACTATATGTTATATAACAAAAATTGTTGGTCAGGGCTCTTATATATTCTCTAAAAGAAATTAGTGGCCAGGGCCCCCTGTAAGTTATTTAAAAAATGTGTACTTACTTCAGCTGCAGAGTTCGGGGAAGCTCAGGTGTCTGTGACTTCAGCTTCCCTGTACTCTGATTTGCCAGTGAAATTTAAGTCCCAGTAATTTTGTATGGTGATTTGATAAGCTGGAGGGGAGGTTCAAATTTCACCCATCCAATCACCATGCGGCTTAACCGGGACTTACAATTCACTGACAAATCAGAGCAGTTAGAAGATGCAGGCTCCCGCCCCCTCTCCCTTCTGAAGTCTCAAGCTCAGTGACAGCAGGGCTAGCTATCCAAGCAGCATGGCCGAGCCCCTCTCAAGTCTTAACACTCTCCTGGCCCAGTACAACACTCCCCCCTGTCCCCCCCTGATGGCGGCCCTGAGTTTCCATGTATTGTATGTTCTCAGGGCGATTGTCCCTCCTTTGTGATAAGCATGGCTGATATCTGGTTGTAATCATGCCTATTATTAAGAGGGTTTTCTATATACCATATATTCTCGAGTATAAGCCGAGTTTTTCAGCACCCAAAATGAGCTGAAAAAGTCTACCTCAGCTTATACTCAAGGCAGTATAAATATATACCTAGCTGATCAATATGAATGGCTGCATGCCCCTGATTGTCGGGTTCTCCATGGCACGTTGCAAGTGATGTCACCGGCTGCGCATTACGTGTGACATCACGACCAGCGCACGCTTGTTATACACTCAATTAGCCCCGCACGCACTCCCAGGTAAGCTCTACGCCCCACTCTCACACAATAGACTTATATAACAGCCAACCTACTGCATGTCAACAGTTGCTGAAACAAAACTCCCAGCATCCTGTCGCTGGGTTCTAGGATACTACATGTGAAACATTGATATAATATATTTAATTGTATTGCTGACAACTTTCCCTGCTATATCAGCTATATCCCACAGTGCTTACCCTCGCTTTTTGGCACAAAACAATGCACATTTTTACAATGTTTTTGAGCATTCACTTGCTCTTTCAGCTAAAAACTACTGCATTTCATACCCTAGGCTTATACTCGAGTCAATAAGTTTCCCGGTTTTCATAGGTAAAATTCGGTACCTCGGCTTATACTCGAGTATATATGGTATCCGTAATTTTATTATGAGCTAAGGGGGCCCAGCCTAAAGGCCAGTTAGGGGGAGATTTGGGGTGAGTGTTTATTTGTACCCTGGGTACCCCTGGAACTATAGCAAGGTTACTGTTACCCCAATGTTTCTATGTACCCCTGAGTTGTAGATTCAGAGAATTCTTTAAAAACTACTGGACACAGGCCTGAATACCTGTTTATTTGTTTCCAAATTATTTTCATTGAACATTTAAGTTTTTCCCAACAAAACAAAGATACACAAACATGTTCGGGTTACACAATGTATTAATGACATTCCAACAGTAGATCAAAGTGTCATGTTAAACCAGGCAAGGAGTAGAATTGTACATTCATTGTCAATTATAATTAAGCGCCTTATACACTGGGTGTATATCTATCCTGGTACCTGGGATATAAACCACATTAAGAGTATTTAACTGATAACAATAAACTGATTTTCCCAACTTAATAGATACTACTGTCGTTCGTCGAGTAAGGGGGAGTAGGTAGTTTTAAGGTGAGGATTGTGGACTATTCGTTGTCTGTGGTTCAGAATGGAGTAGTAGTGATGGTAAGTATTTAGAGATCTATAGTGACCATACATTTTTGGTCATCCCCTGCGCAGATAGGTTAGCTGGTAAAAGGGGACTAACATGTTAACCATTTGTATCTACTGTTTCTTTATGGGGGATCTGTTAGATTTCCAATTAAGTGTAATGAGTCTTTTTGCTTGAATAAATAGGAAACATAAGAGTGCCTTTTCTGCTGGATTTGGAGATGTTTCCTCTACTTGATTCAGTAGGAGAGTAGCAGGATCTAATGGGATTATTAGGGCTAAGAGGCGGTTTATTGAATACCTGTTTTTTAATCTTAGTTGAAGGAGAACCAAACCCTTAATTATAAAATCCCCTACCCTACATAGACCCCCTCCCTGCTCCCCCCCCAACCTAGCTGTTACCTTTGATAAATGCCCCTAACTTTTACTTACCTCTTTTTGCAGATTCAGCGCAACATGAGTCTTGATTGTATAGCTATAAAGATATACATAGTTACATAGTTAAACCGGGTTGAAAAAAGACAAAGTCCATCAAGTTCAACCCCTCCAAATGAAAACCCAGCATCCATACACGCACTCCTCCCTACTTTCACATAAATTCTATATACCCATACCTATACTATGGGTTTAGTATCACAATAGCCTTTGATATTATGTCTGTCCAAAAAATCATCCAAGTCATTCTTATAGTCATTAACTGAATCAGCATCACAACATCACCCGGCAGTGCATTCCACAACCTCACTGTCCTGACTGTGAAGAACCCCCTATGTTGCTTCAAATGAAAGTTCTTTTCTTCTAGTCTAAAGCTGGCCATAGACGCAAAGATCCGATCGTACGAATCAACGTACGATCGGACTTTCCCATCTCCCGACCCTCCACTAACCATTCAGATCAAAGTCTTTACCATTCCGATCAAATAGAACAGATCAGCCAATGTTCTGCCCCTGACAGCAATCGTACGATACTTATGTCTGACAACACTAGTGACAGTCTCCCTCTGAAAATCGTACGATCGGCAATACACGCAGAGATATTATCGGCAGGCGACAGAAATTTTCTAACCTGTCCGATCGACCAAACGACCGATCTCCGCCGGACGAAAAATGTCGGGACTCTCCACACACCGATTCCTCGATTCGTACGATCAGATCTTTGCGTCTATGGCCAGCTTAAAGGGGAGGCCTCTGGTACGGTGATCCACTTTATGGGTAAAAAGGTCCCCTGTTATTTGTCTATAATGTCCTCTAATGTACTTGTAAAGTCTAATCATGTCCCCTCGCAAGCGCCTTTTTTCCAGAGAAAACAACCCCGACCTTGAAAGTCTCCCCTCATAATTTAACTCTTCCCTCCCTCTAACCAGTTTAGTTGCACTTAGTCTCTGCACTCTCTCCAGCTCATTTATATCCCTCTTAAGGACTGGAGTCCAAAACTGCCCCCATACTCCAGATGAGGCCTCACCAGGGACCTATAAAGAGGCATAATTATGTTTTCATCCCTTGAGTTAATGCCCTTTTTATGCAAGACCGAACTTTATTTGCTTTAGTAGCCAAAGAATGACACTGCCCAGAAAGAAAGGGGTTGCTTGCAGTTCAAGAGGAATGCCACAAGTGTTTAGCCTTAGTATAAGGCCTGTGTGAGACCGGTGATGGCTAACTGTGCCAGGGGTATCATATTCAGGTAGGGAGAGGGTCTGATTCGGCCTCAAGACGATTATCACAAGTGATAAGCCTTTTTAGCTTCAACCATAATTCCCAACATTTTTTAAATAGAAAGAGGGACAAAGATATGCAGTGCAGAGTACATTGGAAAATGTTGGACCATGGCCATTTTTGTGGGCACACCCATAATAATTTTTTCTAATGACGGTGAATTGCCCTTTAAGTCATAGTTTCCCCAAGAGACCCGCTTATCTTAAATAGTTGCAGTTGTTTCTTTGCTTATTTTTAATTGTTACAAAAGTATCTATTCTGGGCTCTCTGCCAAAAGCTAATTAAGTTTTTTAAACTTTTTCTGTTTCTGTTCAGTGCAGTTGATCAAAGAGAAAGTGGGGACATGTTGGTAACAATCCAGGACTCTGGGTTGAGCAAAATCGGGACTGTCCTGTGAGAAACAGGACAGTTAGAAGATATGGCTTCAACCAACCTCTTTCAATATGTGAATGAGAGACTCCAGAGTGATGTGAATTAGCAGAACCACAGATTCCAGTTCCCACTATTCTTATTTCCCCAATTTAGCCTCAGCTGCAACCCCTGAATGGATTGGAGTGCTGCATGGTTGGAACAGACTTGGGCCTAGATGTATTTAATTAATACCTGTCTGGCACGAAAACACAGACATTACACTATGTCCATTAGGCATTTGTAGCTAAAGTACAGCCAAGTCAACCTGGGGGAGGGGAGCTCTCTTCCACAGGAAGTAGGAAGTGTGTGTGAGGTAACGACTAAAGTTACCCTGGATATCACTGTGTTTTACTTCAAGAAGTTATTGCCAAGTCCAACATTTGAGTGAATTCCCACATTTTTTGCATGAAATGTGGGCAGGGTCTTAAAGGGGTTGTGTACCTTTGAGTTAACTTTTAGGGCAGAGACACACGTGGAGATTTGGGGAGATTTAGTCGCCCCGATGACAAAATGCCTCTTCTTCGGACGACTAATCTCCTGTTTATATAAAATATATCTGGAACGGTCTAATTCCTATGACGGACGGATGGCTAGTGTCAGAGCGTCGATATCTGTTACCCCCGCCCTCTATGACGCCATAACGCTATAGGGCCCAAGGCAGGATGGACTGTAAGGGCTAATGGTCAACTGTGGACAATGGTCACTCATATAACTTATAGTAGGCCATACAAATAAATGATCTCCACTCTGTTACTTAGATTCCAGAGTGTCAGCATAGTGTCAGCCTGTCTCTTATGCCCTTTTGCAGAAGTGCTGCTCAATAGCTTTACCACAATGCCTATGTTTAGCCAACAGATGTTACGAGGCTGTGGACAGTTGGAACCAGAAATCTCTTATGTTGCAAAACTGCACATCTTACAGGAATGTATAAATGTATATGCCAGTAAGTCTCCTCGCCGGACCATGTATGGTATTTCCATGTACCCTTGTCACAATTACTGAAAATGCCTTCTTAAAGCTATATAACGCTTGGACCCAGGCCCGGATTTGCGGCAAGGCCGCATAGGCTCGTGCCTAGGATGGCAAAAAACATAGGGGCGGCATGCCGCCCAGCCGCATTATGGGGGCGCGTGGTTCCCCATTCAATTACAGCAGCTGCGCCGGCATTTTTTCGCCGGCGCGCTGGGAAGGGGAGGTGAGGTGGGCGATAGGACCGCGCGGCCTAGGGGCGCCCCTCATTGAAATTGGTGTTGTAATACACCCATTGGACTTAGAAATAATTAATTTTGTTATCAGCCTTCTGTACTGATTAATTTCACTTTATTTATTTGCACCAGCACTTTATTTAACTTAATAACCAGCACTTTTATTAATGAATTATTACTATCAGTAATCAGCCTGATTTTGCAATTTATGGTTCAATTTGACTTGGTATAGGTATAGAAACTTCTATTTGGTGGGGTTTCTTTTTTTCTTAAACTATATTAATACTTTTTCATCTGACCTGGTCAGACCCCCACCTATAGTTTGGGTTAAATAAGGATTTAATATATCTATATATACACACAGGGATACCAATTCGTGTTGTTTCTTGAACTATTCTTATACCCCCACTGACATGGAATTTCCCATGTATATATATTTACTTGATTTAGACACAATGGGGCAAATTCACTAAGATTCGAAGTTGCGCCAGGCGCAACTTCGCCGCACTTCGCCACACTTCGCCAGGCGTATTTTCGCCAGCGATCCGCAAATTCACTAAAATCCGAAGTTGCGCACAGGGGTAGTGTAAGTTTTCGAACTTGCGCTAGCGTTAATTCGCCAAGCGAAGCGAAGAGGAACAGGTATTAGCACTACAAATGCCTAGAAAACCTTCAAATCAGCAAATAAAAATTTTATTTTGCCCTACACATGTGCCCACTGTCTAGGTAAGTTGCCATGAGTCAGGAAATGTAGGGGGGAAGGAGGGGAGCCCCAAAAATATTTTCGATCTTTTTCAGCCTATCACCCATCATGTAGAAAACACGCCAGCGTTTTTTGGGACTTAGAAAAAAATTTGACTTTTTTTGAAACAATACCTCAGGTCTGAGGTGGCGAAGGAAGTCTAGCATAAAAGGTAGCGTTCAGTACACTGCGCAAGTTAGTGAATTTGCGTAGTTACGTCGCTATCCAAAATTCGTCTGGCGTAAGGGTGCGAAGTAACACTAGCGAAACTACGCCAGCGTTTGTTAGTGAATTTGCGCAGTAACAAAAAATGCCAAACGCTAGCGAATTAACGCTAGCGTTTGGCGCATCGGCGCTTAGTGAATTTGCGCCAATATTTGATTTAGACCAATATTTTAAATTTTTCAATTTCAAGGAATATATTTTTTAAACTGCAGGAATTTTTCAGCCGTTAGGTGGAGCTCTTTTTATGTTTGAAGCTTTCATCTGTTTTTTATTTATAGGTTCAGCCTACCAAATGTTTTTACAAAAAAAGGGAGGGCATTGCTCAAAATATTTCTAAGAGATGATGCAATTCTTGTCATTCTTGTCAAGTCCGTATTGCTTTATATGTGTGTGGTACATTCCTTTTAAAGATGAACTGACTATGAAAAAATAAATATTTACTTAACCAGTGAATGTTTTTTCATGGTTTTAGAAATATTGTGTTTTTTATTTGGTTCTTCACCAAATTGGGTCATGTAGCTATTTTTGCAACACAAGAATGAGCAGTTTTCAGTACACTACTGCTGCAGCATGGTTGACTGATGTGTACACTAATAACTATTAGAATAAATTAAAAACTACTTCTGGGGGGCGGGGGAGATAAAATTGTGTCATACTTACTGAGTTTTTTTTCCTTTCTTTGGACTGGAATATTTTGGACTCGGGTGTCCAGGGCCCACCAGGGCTGCCACCTCAGTCACTATCTCCTCCACTTTTCAAATCTGCCCACCAGTACCAAAATGTCAGACAGGGAGCAAGCCTGGGTCGGTGGGGCCCACAAGGGTTGTGGCCCACCAGGTTTTTTCACAATGTCCTGCTCAGTGCACATTCCGATCCCCATCCTCCCGTCCACTTCCCATCCCGCCTCAGTCCTACCCCCTCTCCGCCTCCACCCCACCCCCTCTCCGCCCATTCCCGTCTCCAACTTGCATCCTCCTTCCTTGCCGCAGGTAAGAGAGTGGCTGGGGAGGAGGGTTTTTTTATTAGCTATAGAGGAAGCAGACCCCACAATCTGGGCCCCCATGTTCTGCTTCTTCTATAGCTACACCACTGGTCTTGTGGCGCAGTTCCACCCTGGTTCCAGTCTTAAGATAAGTGGTGAAGGAAGTTGTCAGGAGAAAGAAAACGGCTGCTCTGATGTTCTGCTTAGGAAAGATTTGAGAAAGGTTTCTAACTTCCTTGACTACTTGGTGTTCAGACTGGTCAGAAAATGACCAGGAAGTTGTGCTGTAACAAAATTCATACATATTAACAGTACATATATCCCTTAATATATTGGAAGTAAAAAATATAATTAATGAACGTATTACCTTTCAAAAGTGCTTAGAATAGCACCCTCATCAATTTCACATTAAATTATTTTAAGGTTTACTTATCCTTTAAGGGACTGTAAGAATTTAGATAGATAATAGGTTTTGTGCCAAATAGGTCCCTGAAAAGTGGGAGATAGCTGAAATTTGCCTCTTAAGGGTTCATTTGCTATGGTTGAGCTTGCAATAAATCACCTATATGTATTTTATTGGTATCATAAGGAGAAGCATTCCTTTTCTTTCACTAAGAATATAATCTTCCCATATTTTAATGTACTCTAAAATGGTGGACGGTTTTCGGGCTGCAAGAATAGACAGTTTTCTGATAACCTGATTGCTTCTCAAGAACCAAATTGTGACCACCATCTTTTTTGAACATGAATCAGATTGCCCTGGCTGAGAAGGTCCCTCTACTTGGGCAGGTGGTAGGGTGGGAGGTTCTGGAGGGTGGTAACAACGTCTTGTATAGATGATAGATAGATAATCCTGTAACAAAAATAGATAAATAAATAGACTGCAAAAGGCTCAGCTGCACCGAAATGTGGTAGGAGAACCAACTTACAAAAGGTTCCCCATGTAAGCTCTAATGCAGGGGTCCCCAACTTTTTTTACTCGTGAGCCACATTTAATGTAAAAAGGAGTGGGAGAGCCACACAAACATGAAAAAGTCCATGGGGGTGCCAAATAAGGGCTGTGATTGGCCATTTGGTAGCCCCTATGTGGACTGGCAGCCTACAGGAGGCTTTGCTTGGCAGTACACCTATTTTTTATACAACTAAAACTTGCTTCCAAGCCAGGAATTCAAAACTAAGCAGCTCCTTTAAGGCCACTGGGAGCAACATCCCAGGGGTTGGTGAGCAACATGTTGGCTCTAATGGGACACAGAATAACTGGCAGTAGTAGGGAATTGAAAAATGCCAGATTTCAAATCTTCCAGTGTTAAAAACCTCCGGTATGTCTTCTTGTGCATGTTCAATCTCATACTCCTGATGAATAATGGAGGAGGTGAGTGTGACACCTGACCTGAATATAAGCGACATTACAACTTATAGCTCCATAGGCTTTTGAAAGCCCACCAGCAATCCTGGAGACACCCCATAAAGATCAATAACTTGGTCCCAGGGCATCAGAGGAGAAGTACTATACAGGCAGGGCAGACATTCTGACTTCTATAAGCAGTTCACAGATGACTCCTTTCCAGCTTGGGGTTTGTGTTTGCAGTACCTTCCCTGATCTCTTTCCCATGGTGGGGATTGGTCTTAACTTAGAAGCAAGCTAATTGGAATGGCTCATTGTGTTGATGCCTGAGTGCCAGTGAGCTCTTGCTTCAGCCTTGTTTTGCGTTGGCCAAGAAAAATCCATGCAATTGGAAAAGCCATTTTGTGTTCAGTTAAAACAATCTGGCCAGTTGGGCTTATTTACCATACCTAGACATTATGCCCAGTGACCAACACCAAAATAGTGGTCTTGTAAGGAAGTTACCTGGTGGTCTAGTGGGCAGTGGGGTCCAACGCCGTGTCCCTGGCGTAGACGCCTGCTGCTGCGCTGCTCCCTTCCTGGTTCCGGGTTCCCCTATGGCGCGCGTGTCCGTTTCTTATAGGCGCAGGTGCGCTGGCACGAAATTCAAACAGTTTAAAAGGGGAATTCAGTCTTCAGCAAATTGCCCGTTGTTAGGTTCTATTAGCATGTTCCTGGGTGTTATCCTGAGCGATTCCTGACTGATTCTACTGTGTTTGACCCTTGCCTGCCTGCTTACTACTCTGACCTCTCCAATCCTGACCTTGCCTGTCTGTGACTATGTTGATCTCTCCAATCCTGAACCTTTGACTGTCCTCCGACTATTCTACGATCTCTAATCCAGAGTCTGACCTGTCTGACTATACTAACTGCTTGTGCTGGTCCAGAACCGTTAGCTTTGCTCCTCTATCTGTTAAGACCAGGTGGCATCCAATTAGCCGAGGGCTCCTCCCGAGGTGAAAGGCAGCTGTTAAAGGCAGAAGTGAGAGCCGAGACCAGGGAGCTTAGCTTGGGTTCTGGATATAGGGTGCCGAATGTGACAGGTCTCTGTGTGACTAGGGTTGCCACCTGGCTGGTATTTTACCAGCCTGGCCAGTAAAAATTATGCTTGATGCCAATGTTATTAATAGGAAAAAGAGCAGGTGTCATCAATAGTGATGGGCTAATTTATTCGACAGATGCTAATAAATTTGTGAGCTTGCAGTGAGAATTTGCCAGTCGTCAAAGTTTTCTAATGCGACAACAAGTCCCACGTCAGCGACAATTCTGATGTCGTTGACAATTAAACGCACACCCATTGACTTTAATGTGCATCAAATTGTCGCCGGTGTCAGAATAATTCGCATTTCGTAAATTTTGCGAATTTCGCGGGAAGCAAATGGGACAAATTCGCCCATCATCAAGGGTTTGTGGTGTTCCATCTCCCAGCTGGACAGGGCTAAGTACAACCTCCTACAGTAGCTGGGCCAGCAGTATATTACTTGGAGTCAGTGACTCCCTACAACCAGATAGAAACAGTAAGAGGCTGTAAAAAATAAAGACAAGTTGTAAAGTTGCAAAAAACAGTCCATTTTATAACATGCAGTTAATTTACAGGTAAACTACCCCTTTAAATTTGACCGACTGCTGTATTTTTTTTCACCCAATCTCTCTGACCAGATTCTGAGAAGATGTGGCTCCTGAGAACGGAAACCCTCTACTTCAACTAGAGATTTAGCAACCTGTGAAGATGCCGCAATAATTTATATTAAGCTTTAGGGAACCTTGTTAGCAGGGGGGGAGGCATGATCAACACCGAGCTTTGCCTTTGAGTGATCAGTATTAAACAGGAACTATGAGAATCATATTTTTATCAAGCACTGGCTAATACTGTTCTGCTATTGCTTTGATTCCTCCGATTGAAAGTAAACCATGATACACATAACCATTTCCCAGGCTTCACTCTAACATACAGCCCTTCCATTACCTTGTTCCATTGTGCAGCGATGGACTCTGGGACTTTAAGTCCTCTTTTTTTCATACTGGGAGGTGCCCAGCATCCACCACTTCAAAATGGGACACATATATTGGTCCCTGCAAGCACAGGTAGACTATTATAACTTTGTTTCAGTCTGCAGAATCAGGTATGTCCACAAGCCACCTAGAGTGCTAGTTTGTCTATATGCAGTTGCAAGATATCACATCCAGGATGGATTTCATTGGTCTGCATTGTTTTGTGTGATCAGCAAACACCAAAGAGTGGACTCTATAGAATCCTGTGACGCCCCCTAAGAACCCTAATCCAAGAACAGAATGTACGTCTGACAACAATTCTTCATACACAATCCTTAGACCAAATTCATATCCATGTGCAAACAGCATTACCATAACCAACAGACCTGAATTTTCAAAGCAGTCATTTATACGCCCCTTTATCAAACGGCTTGGCAAAATCCAAATAAATCTATTTCACCCCCACTGTCCAACTTCCTAATAATACCAAATTGTACAATATTTTTTTTTGGTTATAAGGCAATCTTCTTCGAGTCCCACTACAGATGTCAGACTTACAGGTCTATAATTGCCTGGTTGAGATATTAAATTGGTATTTTACAGCAGAAAACTTTCTTTTTTAGCATTTTAAGGTCAAATGTCTTCCGTGTTCTATGTTTAGCAGTCAGTGCTGGCTTTGAAACAGTATTAGGATGAGTATGGGATCTATTATCTGAAAACCCGTTATCCCAAAAGCTACGAATTACATGAAGTCCAACTCTTTGTTTATAGCAATTTATTAGCAATTTATTATTACAAACAAAAGAAAACATAATATTGTGGAGTGGTAAGTCTCAGAGGTAGTATATCATACAAAGAGAGCTCCACATGCAAGTAGTACTGGAATTGTAACATACAATTAGTAAACAAAATAAACCGAAAATATGTTTGTGAAGATTCTCATTCATCCAGGTCATGGTATACCTGTAGAAATAAGTCAAATCAACTGGACTTGCTGTCAGTGGCGTAACTAGATGTTGCTGGGCCCCACAGCAAATTAATTTTAGGGCCCCCAACATATCCAGTGTTTGTCCTGTTTTACCAATATATGTTCAAATTGCTCATCAATGAGAACCTCATGGGGCCCCCTGTACCTCCTGGGCCCCCCTGCAGCCGCAGGGTCTGCTTCCTCTGTAGTTACGCCCCTGCTTGCTGTGTTTTTTCCTTGAAGACGTTGCACCTGTCATCCTACTGGCATTCTCAATTATTATAATAAATAATAATGCAACAATGATCAGATCTTAAAAGGAAAGAAATTTCTCCCATGAGAATGGGCAACATGAAGGTCAAGTTTATTGTCGAGGAGGGCTGGGAAACCATTAAATCATTCTGGGAAATCATTAAAAGTGTTATGTCACAAATTAGTGGTTCTTGTTTTTAGATAAATTCCTTAAGCTCAGCTTTTTTGACTATAATTTCTGCTGACAATGTGTAAAAAGTTTCAGAAAGTGGTATATTGGTTTAGTCCAGTTCCGGGTAGGTAAGATCTAATAGAAAGTCCCCCTCTCCAGTTTAGCAAGTTCCTGTTCTAGCACATCGACTGGATTGGGCAAGACTTTGCGAAATGAATGGAGGGTAAGTGGTTGCTGCCTTGGATTTATACAACAGCAATTTAAAGGGACATTTTCAAGAATATTTGAGACATAAAGAACCAAAGACATGAAATCAAAATTTTTTATAAACTCAAGACCAAGTGTGCCTGAAGCTATAGTTTTCCTTTAATGTATCTAGTAGTGCTAAGTCCAATGCAAGTTGACTTGCTGAGCAATCTTGAAAATATCTCACCACTCATCCAAGTGGCTTCTGCAGTGTGGTGACTGTATTTTAATGCCGGGGAATTCCCTTCTGATCACTTGAAATGAAGGAGCCACTCAGATGAGGAGACAGATGCTTTTAAAATTATTCAGCAAGTCCAGATGCTTTAGACTTTAGACACTACTAAATACTTATTACTAATAGATACTTATCACTACTATATACTGTTCAAAAAGTTTTTCAAGCAAATGTCTGCAACTGTGAAAACTACAGATTAAGGGGGTTATTTTATCAAAGTCCGATTTTCAACATTTTCTGCTACAAACTCCGATCAAATCCGCTCGAGTTCTTACGCTTATTTATTATTACATTTTCCCAAAAATTTTCTTTGCAGGAAAAAAAAAAGTTTTTCACAATTTTTTCAGCCGAAAACTCTGATGCTTTTTGCCTGAAAACTTCGGGTTATTGTACGAAACCCAGCGCACATCAAAAAATCATTGGGACTTCTCCCATTGACTTATATGCAACCTCGACAGGTCTAAGATACTGGATTTTGTAATTCGAACTTTTCCATCCTCTGGGTTTAATGAATTCCGAAAAATTCCTGCTTTTTAAAAGTGGAGAGAAAGAAACCTTGTTTGAGAATGTTTGGTCTTACTTGCTAATTTTGACGCGAGTGACAATTTTTATACGCATTTGGACTATTTGGTCCAAATGCATTAAAGTCAATAGGTGTCCGAATAATTTTGACGCGCAACAATTTTTATTTGTGGCCACATTTGATGAGAGACAATTTTCTTTTGACGCAGCAGATTTTTCACCGGTGAATTGTCGACACAGATTAGTTTATTAATTCGCCAGCGGTGAAACGTGGAAATTCACCGTGAATTTTTGTATTGAGAATTTATTAGTCCATCACTAGACGTGACAGGGGGGATCAGGAGCAGGGGTTTAACTACAGAGGAAGCAGACCCTGTGGCTGCTGGGGACCCAGGAGGTATAGGGGCCCCATGAAGCCCTAATTCATATACAGTTTCAATAAATATTGGTAAAACAGGTCAACCTCTAGACATTTTGGGGGCCTGAAAAATAATTTGCTTTGGGGCCCAGTAATATCTAGTTGCGCCGCTGATTAGTGTCTTAACCAGCAGGTCCTTTATTTTCATTCCATTTTACCGGTAGCCTTTACCTTGTAGGTGGCCTGATTGACCCCCTAGGGAGGTGTGGAGGCTGCCAGCTTAGTAGTATGGACCCCGCTACTACGCTCTGATATTCCTGGAACAATCGCAAAAGAAATAAATAGCTATTATTAGTTGCTTTTATGTTACTGTATTTGCTGTGTTTGCCCAATTTAACTTTCATAGAGACTTTTTTTTGATAGAACTTGAGGGTTTACAACTCAGCCTATAGCCCTGGTACCACTGTCTACTCTTAACTGGCCGCTCCACCCTACAGAAGTGTTACCCTCAACTAGCTCTGCACTATCCCCACCCTGTCAGTTAATATGGTGGGAAGGAAGTATCATATGAGATAATCTGTTTAGCAGAAATACTTTGCATGCGAGTGATTACCGAGAGTTACTGTATATTATAGTTGTATTGCTACACAATTCATTATCAATCAGTGCAACATCAGCACTTTTGCTAAGCCTATTTTTTGTACCAGATGTGATACATGTTGGAGAGTAATACTCTTTAGGTCTTCTTGGTTTACTCTATACAGAATACCGATTACATTCTGTCCTGACCCGCTTTACTCCCTTTTGCAGAATGGTGTATGTGCAGTCACTCAGCTGGGTGTTAGCATTTCCTAAACAAATTAATAAATGGTTTATTAACAGGAACAGGCAATTGCAAGTGCCACAGCTGAACCATTATTCAGAATAAATAGTAGCAAGATACAATTGCTCTTCAGCAATAATAGGGCACAATATTACTAATTTCGCAGGGCCCATCCCCAGGGATGCCCCATTTATTATCTCACTGGTCAACTAAGCCCTCTGAGTTTGTGCTTCATTCTAACAATCAAATGGGGTTCCATTGAAAAAATGCTTTTTCACATGCGCTGCCACACCCCTATTCCAATACTCCACCCATGATGCACCCAAATCCAGCCCACTACCATGCAAGACACACCTTCCAATACCCTGAAATCACACTTTTCCATCTTGGGGGCCCCCTGAGTGCAATACCCCATGTACCCACCTGATGGTGGTCCTGCTCTTGGGTTACAGTACCTACACTTGGGTGTTGCAGGGAGACTTCTTATTAGGGGAAAATGCATCTACCCTAGGTCTACCCATTTGAGTCCTTCTGCTGGTACCACCCCCTCATATTCCTTGGTGGAGTCAAAGCTGGTCAGTAAATAGCCTTCAATACCTTATACCCAAGATGGTCTACAGTACTTATCAAACCATCCTCTACCTATTCCTTATTCACAGGTCCCCCTTGCTCCCAACTTGGGACTTCTTTAAGGCCTCCTACCTGAGGGCTCACCTTCAGTGGGCTTCGAACCCCAGGCTCTGACTGTATACTTCTTATTTTGCCCAATGGAGAACTCTAGCCAGAGTCCAGACAATTCCCTTTATGCCACCATGAATGCACCTCTGTTTACTTTATCCTGCTCTCTTTAGTATTCCCACTACTGTACCCCAATGAGCCACTATACTGGGGTTTCAGAGTTTTGAAACTTGACAACGTTCTGCCTGATTGACTGAAAATGTAGCCAATCCCTGCATGCTGCAGCATAACCAGGGCCGGATTTACGTAGTGGGCACCACTAGGCCCAGGGGCAATCCTGGCCCCTCAGCAGCCTGAGGCAGCAGCAGCTGCTGCTGCCCCCCCTCCCCCGGAAATTCACTCTTAAAGTACCAGGAGCAGCATTTTTGCTGCCTCTGGTACCTAGTGGGGCGCTGCCGCTTGAGGCGACAGCCTCAAGGCGAAGCACCCCTGCCTAGGCCCACTGCCGTTCGTCGCCCCAGTCCCCTTCCCTTTATTCATGCAAATTATCATCATTTGGACTGGAGCAATGGGGATTAGCGTATGGGAATTTAAAAAATATTTGTACCTCCAGCGCATCCCCAGTGTTTTTGAACCAATGTGGGTGTGGTTGGGCAGCATGCCGCACCCCTTAAAATCCTGCCACCCTAGGCCCGGGCCTAGGTGGCCTTTCCACAAATCTGAGCATAACCCCACCCCCAACATCATAGACCTCCCCCAACATCATAGACCCCATCCCTGACCTCATCAGCCCCAGCCCTGACCTATATCCATACCTAAGGGGGGTTGTGGGAGCACCCACATTGCTTAGTAAAAATATAGAAGTATAAGGGAAGTGCTACTGGCATATCCAAATGGGTCAGTGCACATTCCCTGGGCCCCTGTCTAAGTAATTCAGTAGATATGCAAATGCATATTTGCTATATCCATACCTCCCAACTGTCCCACGCTTTTGACAGCTCAACCCGCAGTCCCGGCTTGTTACTGAAATGTTCTGACTTTCTCTTTCATCTCCTGCATTGAACAGCCAGAAAAAGATACAACGTTTCTACTTAATTGACTTTTGCCAGAGAGCCCAGAACAGCTACCAGGTGCGCTAAGATACTTTTGTAATGATTTTGAGATAAGCAAATAAGTAATTGTAACAATTAAGATAAAAATGTCTCTTGGGAGAACTTAGACGCACTGCTTAAAGGGCAATTCACCTTCATTAGCAAAAAAAACCCCACAGAAATGTGTTCAAAATTTCATAACCTGCCAAATTTTGTAAAATGAACATGGTAATTAGGGGGTGTGACCACAAAAGTGGTCGTGGTCAAAATCACCTTTTTGTCCCTCTTTCTAGTTCCAAAATGTTGGCAGGTATGTTCCACTAATTGTGTTGGGGTCTCCTTAACTAGCTTATTTCTAGCCCAAAATAACTATATAAGTATCAGTAATGTAGGCACTGTGGAATAATCTCTACTGATTAAATGTTCATTTGACTCTGACATACATAGGTTAATTTTTAAGTCCAGACTGGCACAGCCGGATACCAGGGAATATCCCAGTGGGTCTCCTTTCTATATTTAAGGGTGGGCAGCAGTTAAAGGTAGTAGTAAATTGCTTAGCACCCAAGTTACAATGGAGGATATTAGTGTGTGGCCTTTTTTTTTTTTAGGCTAGAAATCAAAGTTGTTCCAGAATCTTCTCAACTGCTTTCATTCCAGCATCTAAGGTTCCTTTTTATTTTGTATTTGGCTCACCAAGTGAGGGTTTAAGACATGTTCTAGTGGGTAAATGGCACAAGCCTTACAATGTATTACAGATAGGCACAAAAATAATTATTTAAAATTAAATAATTTAAATAATTATTTAAAAGTATGAGTTGAAATATACTTGGCTGTAGCACTGAATAGGCATGTAGGGAGTGGCCAGAGGGGTGCTGATTTTTTTTTCTACACCCCACATTTTTCATGTGCTTAACTTTGGTGTAGTGTAATATGTGTCTTCTCCTCCTCCAGGGTTTTAAATGGGTTTACACTTCTTTCTGACTCACTTTCCATTATTATTCTCTCAGAATCACATCAGAACTGGTTTGGTCACCTCTATCATACACTGAGAAATGTGAACTTTCCTACTTAACCTTTTTCTTTAATTTTGGCTTCTCGTAGTGCTCTAAACACATACAGAGGGCTGCTCTACAGCTGCTTTCTCACACTTCTGCTCTCCATCCCACTCACCCACACACCGGTGCTGCTCACACACATAGTACTGTAACTGCTCCCCCACAAATCTATCAACCTGTTTCCTTCCTTCTCCTCTCTGTTACAAACCACAAAGTAGTTCATGCCCCTTTTTCTGCTCACAAGCTGAGCACCTTCCTCACTGGGTTTCTTACTTCGCCAGGCTGTGCTAGCAGAATGAGGCATCTTCTCTTGGGACTTTCTCTGCTCCAAGGTACTTACTCAGAGATCACCCCTTTTGCTTTCATCTTGGCGCCCATGTGCCTCACTATTGAACTTTGTTTTTTGTAGTGTTATATGTCTGCCTGGGATATAACCTTGCAACATCTGCTGAGAAGGAGTTCTCTGGCCAGTCCGGCAGACAATTTGGTTACAGAGTGCGACAGTTCAACACAACCCAAGGAAGGAGGTGAGTGATTAATGAAAATTGGGATTCCTAGTAGAAGTTTGGGGGCTAAGATGTGCTGGTGTGTCTCAGAGTTGGAAATGTTTGAGCCTTAACTGCTGAAGAATGGATCAAGACTAACTGTAGATTAGTTATTTGGGTCCCTTTTTTCTTACCACAGTTAAATCAGTTGAATGAGATGTCTCAGTGTCTTGTCTGAGGTTAAAAGAAAGTGTCCCTCTTTAAAGGACAGTTTCTGCAAACTGTAGAGGGCCCTTGCACAGTATGCTGCCTAAGGGAAGACTCTTTTACTAGTATTTGGAGCCCCCTCTATTAATATCTATCAAAGACTTGGTGTCCCCAGTCACAAAACCACACAAATATATGCTCCGCAATGCTTCTGGTGTCAAGTCTGCTCAATTGACACTGGCATATCAACAACAAAATAGCCTAAAAAGCCCAAATTTAAAAAATGGGTCTACTGCTCCTTAGGGCAGTTCCTTTGGCATTTGTCAGAGCTTCCAGATTGCCTGCCCAGGCCAGGTTGCTGTAATTTGGGGTTTGGTACTCTTCTAGTTAAGGGACCCTAAGCAGCAACCCTTTGCATAATTTGGCCCTGATCCAGTGAGGTTGTGAAGGGCTAAGACTAAAGGGATCAGAGTTAAGAGTAACCCCAAAAGTTTGATGGAGGGCCCTAGGACAGGACAAGAACTAGGGGTAGGCAACATAGACATGTGTTTAGGCACAACTTTAGGGGCCTTGGGTGCCCGTATCTGATTCTACCACAGGGCAAGTGCCTTCTCTGTCGTACCTAAACATGATGACCCTAAACATGTTCCTCTTGTCCTTTTTTGGTATGAATATTCTGTCTTTATTCCAGCCCATGACTAGATGACCCCAAGATGTTGGAAGTCTTGGTCGGAACTTATGTATAGACCAGTGTTTATCAAGATTTTCTAATTTAAGACTTGTTTGTGATCACTGGACACAATGGAATTTCAGGGATATGTAGAAAAGTATACAGGGGTGAGAGAAAGTCTCACAGTTTGGAAACTACTTTTCCAAACTTTGGTATTGATTGAAAAATACATTTGTGTGGTATGGGGTAAGGGAGACATGTATGCAAGTGAAAACCTGCTTATTGAGGATGCAGGAAGGTGGTGGGCCTTGACTTTTTTTTTTGTTCAAGCCCCCCCTTGGTGGTCCAATCTATGTTTATGGCCCCCTTGGCTCAGTTACAGATATAGAGATACATTTCTCTATCAACTATTTGTTAATAATTCCATGATTCCACAAAAGGAAAAAAATGCTCAAAATCCACATTTCATCCTACATGACATTCTAGCTGAGCTTTCAGGGGTATCTACACGAGAAAATAGGCATTATATCCACATGGCACCCTAAATTAATTTGCAATGCTCAACCCTCCACTACTGCTCCAGACCCTCCAGTATGGGTAGAAAAGCAGTAGAGTGATATGATATAGGATGCAATACCTGATTGAATCGGATTTAGGATTTTTTTTAGGGAAAAAAATACAGTATATATATATATATATATATATATATATATATATATATATCTTAAAGATCCGTACTCCTTTGGGACTCATTCTCCTCTCTTACCCGGGTGCTGCTACTGGGACTATTACCATAAAACCATATATAGCAACACACCCCTAGGACTTCATTTTAAACTATTAATATATTTATTTCAGCGTAGTACAAAATCAACGTTTCAGCTCACATCTAGAGCCTTTATCAAGATTAAATAACCATTAAAGTCCCACTCATAAATAGCTTCCTGGGAGCGCCGAATTTCTCACACCAATCACCATCCTCCACATGATATCACTTCCAGTATGCATATTACTAATATACATTACTATTACCAATTAATATAACAATATAAAGTTCATACAACACATTTGGGCAGTAATTACATCTTCAACATTAGAAGGAACCAGCATATTATTAACAAGAAGCCCGGACACCTTCATTTTATTGAAATAAAATATTAAAATATTATTATATTAAATTTTATTAAAATAACACTGCTCAATCAATCCTTTCAGAGACAAAGTGCCCAATCTCTTTATCCAATCTGTTTCAACAATCAAGACCTATCTTCACCTCTCCTCAGTTCTGGCACATGGTCAATACCTACAGTATATATTTAAATGTTGGTAACCTTTGTCCTTTCTCCAGAAAGTGTTTACAAACTGGATACACTGACATTTGGTCCCTAAAAGCCATGCTAATAGGAGGATTAAGTCTGTTCTGCCTATATAAAATAACACACACAGGCAGGTTATCATATGGATCACATGTGTGGTAGTGCATGTAATCCTGTGATTCATTTTTATGCTCTGTCCTGTTTGTGGATGATTAAATACTTCACCTGTATTTAGTTATAAATCGTTTTATATATATATATATATATATATATATATATATATATATATATATATATATATATATATATATATATCACTATTAATAACATTAGGATCAAGGTCAGTAAAATTCTGACCAGGTGACAAACCTAATTTGACGGTTTAGAGCGTTGTAAACTGACTACACAGTAGTAGTAATAGAACATATGGTGACAATAAGTGACAAAGAAGTGTGAGTTTTGAGAGATTGATGGATATATGTCCTGGACATAGGGGAAGTTATGGAGGGTTGAGGCTCGAGAGAACATGTGACTATAAACCACTGGTTCCTCTGAATCTGCGAGATCGGGAAGGTAATGGGAGTTGTGTTGAGAACATTTACTAGACAATATGTTGTGGTTGGCCTCTTTGCATTCCCTCCCCATGCACAGAACCTGTGGTCTGGCTATGTGTGGCTGTGGGTTCTTCCTCGGGTGGGTACTTCTAAATGGCATGTTATTTTGTGTACCCATGTACACACCTTAGTTGGGTAGCGTCGATGCTGTAAAATCTTGTTACACCGCAGCAAGCAAATATGGGAAATATTCGAATACGTTTTGGTCTCTAACTGCAGTTGTTTTAGTCAGACTTGCTTCTGTGGGCAGCTAAAAATCACAAGTTGTTTTAAAGCCAAGCTAACATCAGGTCATTTTGCCTGGTCATCTGCTTTCAGAAAGAGCCAGCACTTTAGGATGGAACTGCTTTCTGGCAGGCTGTTGTTTCTCCTACTCAATGTAACTGAAGGAGTCGGAGTGGGACCTGGATTTTTAGTGCTGTTCTTATATCTACCAGGCAGCTGTTATCTTGTGTTAGGCAGCTGTTATCTGGTTACCTTCCCATTGTTCTGCTGATGGGCTTCTGGGGGGGAGATAGGGGGGTGATATCACTCCAACTTGCAGTGCAGCTGGGAAACTGACAATATGTCGAGCCCCATGTCTAAAAAATGTCTAATAAAAATCAGTTTGCTCTTTTGAAAAAAGGATTTCAGTGCAGAATTCTGTTGCAGCAGCACTATTAACTGATATTTTGGAAAAAAAAAACGTTTTCTCGTGACCGTATCCCTTTATGATCAGCAAAGATACAATTGTCACTATTTAAGATAAGCAGGTCTCTTGGGGGAAACTGTGACTTGCAGCTTAATGGGCAATTTCACTTTAATTTGCAAAACTATAATAACACATAAAACCTGTCCCTAAAACCGCCAGAAATGTGTTACCTGCCAAATTCTGTAAATTGGATGTGGTATTTAGGGTGTGTGGCCATTCATGTTCTTTTTGTCCCTATTTCTGATTTTCAATGTTGGGAGGTATGCCTTTGGTTGTGTGTCTCATGGTTTGGTGTTGTGTAGGCCGCACCAAGCACTGGAACTGATAGTTAGAATTTTGTGGGGTTTGGCACACACAGTTCTTTACCGTCTTAATGCAGAGCTTTCACCAGTAAAGCAAGACTCTTTAGCCTATGATACAACTTTGGCAAGAACACCCTTCATGTCAGATGTACAGCCTTCCGTGGTGAGGCTGTTGGCCAACTGAGGTTCTAACCAACATGAATTTACTATTTACTGAAGGCCCAAGTACAAGATATGTATCTAGCTAGTATTCTAAGCACATGCATTTCCATGAAAGTATCATTCATTCACAGGCATTTTTAAGAAATCTGACATTTTTTGAGTAGAAATGCAGGGAAAGTATGTGGGAAATTCAGAAGAAGCTAGGAGGCCACAAAAAATGCAGGGGAAGTAAAATCAGGAGCTGGTTTTTTTTTTTTTTAGATTTTTGGCCACCCAACAAAAAAACTCTGTGTTGACACTAAACAGGCTGTCTACATACATTCAAAAGACTGTCCCAAAAAAAGTAGTGTCTTTAGAATAAAACATAGAAAAATACGGTTGAAATTAAGAAATGAAAAAGTAGCAAATTCTCTAGAATGCAATTTATGTCATAAAGTTAAAAAATGTATTCTTAAAAAAATCAGTAATATTATTAATGTTAATATGAATTGTTAATCAGTAATATTGTATGTGATGCCTTATCCAGAAACCCATTATCCAGAAAGCTCCGACTTACATAAAGGCTGTCTCCAATAGACTCAATTTTATCCAAGTAATTTACATTTTTAATAACGATTTCCTTTTTCTCTGTAATAATAAAAAAGTAACTTGTACTTGATCCCAACTAAGATATAATTAATCCTTATTGGTAGCAAAACCAGCCTATTGGGTTTATTTAATATTTACACGATTTTCTAGTAGACTTAAGGGATAAAGATCCAAATTATCCAGAAAACCCAGGTCCCGAGCATTTTGCATAACAGGTCCCCAGGTATTACAGTTATTATATATAACTAAATATAACAATATATAACATAACATTTTTCTATGATATTGAAATATGAATCCACCTAAAATTATTTTATTCTTATCAAGTAAGTCGTCCAAAAAAACTAGATATTTTCTAGTTCTTCAGGTTCTATTCCAAACTTTTGCTTTGTAAATACATGATATCATTGGTGTATGGATTTTATGTTCATATAAAAACTAAATCGCTTTTTTACACTATTTTGTCTTTTAGTAAATAAGCCATAAATGATGGTGTAAATTGTATAAGAAAGCCAAAATAAACAACTTTTTTGGCATAACATAAGGGTTGAGCAAACTTTTTCATCTGGTACAGTTTCACTTGCAATTTTGCGGTTCCTCAAAATAATTTTGCCGTGTGTTTTGATTTGCTGGGGGGGAAATTGTCCTTGGAAAATAAATAAAAAAAAAATACCCTCCCATTGACTCCAAAGCATTTGTTGAAATTTCAAAAATTTTGCTATTTCACAAATTTCTTCAGCAAAGCAAAATGGCCAAGTTACGCTCAGAATTGGCACAATACTACATGTAATGGTTGGGGGATATGGGTAGATAAAGGTAGAGGTTTAAGAAACTGGTGTTGATTGGGGGTGTGACAGTTTATGGGTTATAAGAAGTGTTGGCAAGGGCCAGCTAGATAATGCCCATGTAATTATGGATGAATATTGTCTCCCATAGGCCAGTTCAGCCAGTTAGTTCATTACCATTGGCCATTACTTACATATAGTCTAAGGAGGAGCCATATAACACAATTAAGATTGCCATGGGTTTGGTAGGCACCATTGACTATAAGTATGTTCCAGAAGCACTGGAATTCAGGCAAGTGGATTCCAGAACAAAGGCATGGAGGTTGTGCAGGAGAAACATCTCCTGATGCAGGTATATGCATATGTCTAAATCTATTTGGTACTTTTTGGACCTGGGTCCCCCCTAAAAGAGGTCTCTACCTTCTCTTCCATACATTGTGCATTTTTTCTATGTATCTTTCTTGTACCCAGAATTCTGTGTGCTTTGTATCTCTACAGGATCCTAGTGGGAGATCCGGGGTCAGGACAGATATACTCATGTAATGTCGATAGTGAATCTTGTGATGTCATCGTGGGGGCCAGTAAGTAGATCATAATCATGCTAACTGTAATTATGTAAATTATGTAAATGTAATTATGTATTTGTTGCTTTCAAATTGTAAGAACCTTTTTTTGAAGGGGTGTAATAAAATCTCTTATTTTAAAGAGTAATAAATGAGTATACATTTGTGAAGTACATTTCATGAGCAACTTGCAGGACATGGCTATAGTGATATAACTATTTCTAATCAATAGACTGCGCAATTAAGAATGATTGGCTTCCCTTTACTCCTCTGGGAAGGTCTAACTAGATGTTTGAATATAATTGGTGGGATTCTCCCGCAAGAACATTAGTGAGGTTGGACACTGATGTTGTGGATCCCATAGGTTTTGGGCTGATGTCAGGGCTCTGTGCAGTCCAGTCAAGTTATTCCACTTCCATCTCTGCAAACCCATTTTGCATGGGTCTCCTTTGGAAGTATCATCCTGTTAAGACAAAAATTGATCTTTTTGAAGCTGTTGCCACAATGTTTGGTCTCATTGAAATAAAAATGATTCCATAATTATTCCTCTCTCATCCTCACCAAACTGTACAGGCAGGTATGGCTCGTCTGGCCAACCCTCAAACTTAAATTGTCCATCCGATTGCCAGCTGCTGAAAAAAATGCAGATTGTCAATTCCATACGATGCATTTGCCCTGTTCCAGAGTCCAATAGTGCCAACTTGTATGCCACTCCAGACGCTATGGCCTTGTTGCTTGCAAATATAGCCATATGGTGCACTTTGGCCTCTTCCATCAAGTCATCTGTTGGGAATAAATTGGACCATTTATGTCAGCAAGAGTTGATGCTCTAAAACAGTGATCCCCAACCAGTAACTCGTGAGCAACATGTTGCTCCCCAACCCCTTGGATGTTGCTCCCAGTGGCCTCAAAACAGGTGCTTAGTTTTGAATTCCAGGCTTGGAGACAAGTTTTGGGTGTATAAAAACCAGTACTGCCAAATAGTCTCCTGTGGGCTACCAATCCACATAAGCGCTACCAAATAGCCAATCGCAGCCCAGCAACATTTTTCATGCTTGTGTTGCTCCAGAACTCTTTTTACATCTGAATGTTGCTCACGGGTGAAAAAGGTTGGTGATCCCTGCTCTAAAATATACTTGTTCCTATGTTATAAAATATGTTATTATATATAAGTATAAGAATAGTATATAAGTATAAGGACTCCCTGTCCTAAAAGACCACTGCTTCAATGTAGACCACTGCTTCAATGTATAATCATACTAGATTTGAAACATAAAGTCATAAAGTAAGACAACAATGACAATTGTGTACTGGCCAGTGACATTTTATGATGACATCTTTGCTACCAGTGACACCTTGAAGCTTTGGGTAGATCCACCTGAAATCTGTTGGACCTGTGTTTAACAGCAGATGTGGCTGGTTTGGACCAACAAAGTGTTCCAGGTGCTTGTGGTAGGCTAACATTTTCACCTCTGGACAACGCCACACATATTCCAACTCCCTTTGGTGAATATTTTGTCCTCTCCATCTTTACCTTGCCCATCTCTAATGTTACCTTAAGTGGTTGATGGGTGCAGGGATTTAAATAAATGGTAAATGTTGGTACAAGTTGGGTGCTGGCAAGGAGCAGGTGCTTCCCAGCCCACAGTAATAGAAGACTGAGTGGTCTGGTGTTTATGACCAAAGAGCGCCCTGTTCCTGGCTTCAGCCACTCACATACTCAGATATTGTTATGTGGGGGTTGTTTCCTAAATTCAATGCACTGCCATAATATTTACTTTCACTTTATGAATTTACACAATCTCCTATTCTCAGGGGCAACTTGTTCTCAAGAATTGTTTTTATCTGTTTCATGGGGAAGGGAACGTCATGATCTTCCTTTTTTTTTTACAAATAAAAAGTACAAAGGAGGAAGGGAAGTTCTTTTCCTCATTATTTTTTATCTGTTGTCCCATACAGTTATATATAGGAGGGCTGTTTCTAGTGCTGTGACTCCAATGAGACTTTTGTACATGCTGAGCTACAGGGCCAGAAGTAGGGGTAGGCAGAAGCACGTGTCTCGGTGCAACAGTGGTGTGGTACTAGACATGTAACTTCTATCTAGCTACCCCTAGCTTGGATCCTGGGTAAAGAAAATAGAGGTTTTTCACCAGCACAATCATCCCAGTAGATCCCACTCCTCACTGAGCAGGAGGCACTCACCAATCACTGTCGGCATTGGGGGCCTTCTTGACTTGGCCCGGCTCTGCTGACCTATTCTTTCACATTCATATATTTCAACATGGTGCCAGATATTAACTTCATACCCCTTTGTTGCTGCAGCCATTTGTTTTATTCTATTAATTGCAAAATATGGATGCTGGTCAGTTCCATAAAGAAGAATGTATTAATCTTGCATACATGGAATTTCTAATCAGCTGCGTAACTAGATATTACTGGGCCCCACAGCAAATTATTTTTCAGGACCCCAAAATGCCTAGAGGTTGACCAATATTTATTGAAATTGTATATGAATTTGGGCCTCATGGGGCCCCTATACCTCTTGGGCCCCCCTGTCTGCCTCCCCTTGTTTATAATAAATTCACACCAAGGGAAGGACTAAACCTGTGAAATATATTTACAGCTCATTTGCTTGGTCTTGCTGACCTTTCTGAACTCAGTACGCAAATTAAAGCCCAACAACACCGAGAAGTTAAAATGTCCCAAATGTTTTTAAAAATAATAATCATTTAGAAGCCTTAAAGATTTGTAGTGCATGTAGTTTCCATCACCAGGGCTTTTGGTTACCGCACCTTTATAAATCTATTGCCAAAGGCTCCAATGAGGTCAACAGACTATTTGGGGCTTTGTTTAGACAGCAGATAAAAGGTGAACATAGCTGACAGCTTGATGGTAGTAATATCTGAAAGAAGTTTCCCTCAGATCTGGGTGCATTACTCTTAAATAATCTTGCAAACAGCATAGACGTTCATATCAACATACATTTAATGCCTTGTGTGAACTCTGAGAATTGAGGCCCAGTCTAACATGGCATTTCATATAAAGCAGAAATAATGAGCAGATTTAGGGGATTGGGTACAATGCCAAGAACTTATTTGATTTAAGTTTATGATTACAAAATAAGCAAATGTGTTATTAAAGCTGAAACAGGGAACATGATTGCAAACAGGAAATGATAGACCAGTAAGTCTTACATTCAGCTGAACTCAACCCAAGCCCTGGATATTGGGTATGTTTTCCGCACTGGAAAACTGCAAATTGCTCCCAAAAGCAAACTGATGCATCTCCAGCCCTCAAGGATCAAATCTTCCCAAGCTTTCAATATAGTCTTGATTGATTATTATAAGCTTATATTTAAGGGGTTCAGCTGTCCTTTATTGGAGATACACCCAATACTCTGGGCTGGATATTCTTTATTCAAAGGGTTTGTAAACCCAACAATATTACTGTAGCTATTGATCCGACACAACACCACTGTTGGATGCAGATGCAGCGTGCAGTTGTGTCGCGTCGGATAAACGATGTGACACCATCCGACAACTCTATAACTTACCTTATTTCTCTCGCATCTGACGTGACGCCTGCATTTTTGCGGAGCGTGTCGGACCGCACGGAAATCGTCCGTGGAGCCCTACCCTAAGAGGAGCACTTTAATTAAACAAATAAACAACGTAAAGGGTCTGATGAGGTATTAGAGCAGAGAAACGCACTCCGATTTTGGGAGATTAGTAGCCCAGTGACAAATCTCCTCTTCTTCGGGGCGACTACTCTCCCAGAACTGCCTCCTGCCAGCTGGAATGTAAATCTCTAGTGGGTTGGCAATCCATGCGATTCGTTTTTCGTTTTTTCTCCGAAGAAGAGGAGATTTGTCACTGGGCGACTAAACTCTAAATCGGATCATTCGTTTGTATACATAGAAAAAAAACACCATAACAAATTAAACTTTAAAATCACAAATCCTTTACTAAAAAATAACTTACCAAAAACTCCGCCATGTGCCCAATGGTGAAAAAACTGCTATAGTCCCTCAAAAGGGACGTTTTACATCTGAAATGGACAGGTTCATTTTGGGTGTATTTTCTTTTGAACTAGCAGAGGGGAATATGAGAAAATTGTTAGTGGTTAGCACATGACAGTGATGTGAACATGTCCAAGCTCTAAAGGAAACCACAAAAGGTCTGTGGTTTGATCGTTTGTGTTAGAGAAAACAACACTAACGAACAACACCATTAATTAACAGCCTGTAGAAAAGCACCATAGGAAAGAACATGTAGAAACAAGAATATATATATAAAATTGTTGCTGTATTTTTGTCCGAGAAAAAGCCCTTTTTTAAATAAAGGCTTTTTAAACTTTACTGCCTGGTGCTGTCTATTCGAAAATTGGTAAGCAAGAATATCTACTATGGAAATCCATATTATAGAAAGACCTATATCAGGGAAAAGCCCAGGATAATAGATCCCATGATAAGGATGTAATAGATCCGATGATATGATGATAACGATGTAATAGCTCCCATGATATGATGATAATGATGTAATAGATCCCATGATATAATGATGATCTAATAGATCCCATGATATGATGATAATGATGTAATATATACAAAATGATATGAACATGATATAATAGTGCCCATATGATCCCATACAACCTAGATAAGTCATCTTGGGATGAAACTTGAATCTTATTTAGGGCGGTACATAATGAGTTATGTATTTTTCCTGGACTGCCCCTGTTTTCATGAGGGTCAGGTGGCGGGGGTTTTTATTCTTCAATGCATGTGTATGGGAGTTATCTTGTTACCTGCCCGTTGCTCAGCTGCTGGGGGGGTAGGATGGAGGGGTGATATCAAGGCAAGGTGCAGTGTAGTAATAAAGAGAGAAAGTCAGAGCACAAGTCACATGGCTGAGGGCACCTGGCAAACTAAGAACATGCCTATGTAATTAGTGATTTCTATGGAACAGTAAAGCTGGTGGAACATTTTCCACTTACTCCATCAAATGTATTTACTATGCTTCATAGAGCCCATACAGATCAATGTAATAGAAAAACCCCAGTCATCGTTCAGTCAGTTTTGAGGCTTATCTCTTGCATCTCCATGGGATAGAGAACAGCCCAGAAAGAACAAACTCTGACAGTCAGAGCTCTGTACCTGTTTCAAAGCATCGTGTTTACATGTGCCAGTGTGGGTAATCTGTCATCCTTCCTCCTAGACAAAACTGACGCCACCAAACTTGGTCTGACCTTGGAAGTAGATCCATCCTGCAGCAAAAGTATTGTGAGTATGATCCATGTTGCAGAAATAGTATTACGAGTTTCTCCCTAAGATAAACATTCTTGACATATGGGTCCCCACGATCCTTGGTTGGGTCTCCACCTTGTTCTTCTAGAATTTGACCCGGAAACATTGTCTAGTGTTAAAGAAAGCTAACTGGGTTAGCCTTCATTTTTGGAAGATAGGACCAGTACTGCGTTAGGGGGCTTGACTTTAATCATTTGGATGTCCCTGTTCTATATAAATAGTGGATCCCCACAGATGCTCTATTTTCCCAGGCCAAGTCACTAAGATCCTGCATGAACTTCCAATGTGACCTTTTGTCCAAATCACCTAATATGTCAAGCAAACAAACAAGTGCTAGGTGAGACATTTGGTTTGGCTACAGCTTTCTTCCAGTAATTAGTTGTTGAGCCAATACAAGCAACTCTGTGTTGCTGTGCCACATTAGGGCAAGTGTGTTACTGT
The DNA here is from genome assembly GCA_038501925.1 of Xenopus petersii. NCBI lineage: Eukaryota > Metazoa > Chordata > Amphibia > Anura > Pipidae > Xenopus > Xenopus petersii. Next base: position 13,290,286 of record CM076688.1, read on the forward strand.
AGCTGAATGCTAAGGACAGCAAACATCAGCTAATAACGTCATCATCAGGCCTAACTATGACATATATGACACAAGCCTTAAAAGGATTATGTCATGATTTTTATGGTGCAGTTTTTATTATTAACTTAATCTTTGTGTTGCAAATAATTAATTGTATCATTCAAAATTGTATTCATGAACCAATAAATGTATTATTTATTTGGCTGTAATATTGGTGTGTAGGCAGCCTTCTCAGATCAGTGGGTCTGATCCTGTGCTTTCAAAAGTAGCTAGCACTTCACAATGCAGCTGCTTTCAGATAATTTTTTCTTCTACTCAGTGTAAGTGGAGGAGCCATGGCTGGACTTGGGTGTTTTACTACTGCTACTCCAACGTGCAGTGTAGCAATAAAGAGAGAATGTGGTTTGTCAGAGCACAAGTCACATGGCTGAGGACACCTGGGAAACTACGAACATGCCTAGCCCTGCATCAAATTTCAAAATTAAATATAAAAAAAAAATCTATTTGCTCTCTTGAAAAACAAATTTCAATGCAGGATTCCCATGGAGGAACACTATTAACTGATGTGTTTTGTAAAAAAAAACACGTTTTTCCAGGACAGAGTGGTGGGGCATGGGTTTATATTTAGCAATGCATGTGTCAGGGAGTTATCTTGTTACCTGCCCATTGCTCAGCTGCTGGGGGGGTAGGAGGGAGGGGTGATATCAAGCCAACGTGCAGCGTAATAATAAAGAGAGAATGTCAGAGCACAAGTCACATGGCTGAGGGCACCTGGCAAACTAAGAACATGCCTAGCCCTGTGTCAAATTAAATATAAAAAAAGATCTGTTTGCTCTTTTGAAAAACACATTTCAATGCAGGATTCTGCTGGAGGAACACTATTAACTGCATTTTGCAAAATACATTTTTTCCCATGACAGAATTCCTTTAAGCATCAGGTTGCTAATCTCTGTTCTTCTTTTAAGACTGCTCACTTCTCAGCATCTCGGATATATACGCGTGTACTTGTATGAGTCATGTTTCTAGCAGTTGCCAGAAATAAAACCACAGTTGCAGCTTACTGATGCTGCAAAGATGACAAAAATGAGGTAGAAACGTGTTTGTGTTTTAGCAAGAACCATATATTTGATGTCATGGAAAGTCTGCAAATTGTATTAAACTATCAAATCATGAAACTAAAAGCTGAAATCTAGGTGAACATCCACTGCTGTAGCCCTCATACCATCACATATGGCAAACCCAAATCCCAGGGGAGTGACTGGATTCCTGTCTAGGCATGCTCTTCTGCCTTTAACAGCCACCTTTGGCTTTGGGCCTGGTCCTCAGCTACTCAGGTGTTGGTACTCAGGACTTACCAGCAACTCCCATGTGGGCAGGCAAGGGGCGACAAATGTATACTCTGGGAAGGAAAATGCTTTGGGCAAAGTAGAGGGTAGGCAAAACTACATGCCGTGTTTTTGATCAGCAAGGGCTCCTAATAGTATGCTCCAGCAGAACATGGTCCAGTGCCAGAAGCCTCCTCTTGGATATATAATAGGATTGTGCATACTATCAACTGTTAGTTCTTAGTTCTTTGTGCACCTTAAAGTAAATTGTTCATTGGGTCTCCAGCCCAGAAATTACCTTTCATCATTTCTTCTTTCTGGATTTGATCCACTACAACCCAACATTCATATAGGATATAGGTCTTTAAAATATCTGAGTTTGAAATAGAAATACAAAGGGGGGGGGAATTTAAACATTGACCACAAAACTCTAAACTTCTTGATGCCTTGATGTGGTGGATAATCTATCTTCTGTGTTATAAATGTTGCTGGCACCTTGCTCAGATCACTTGCTTCTTGTCCTTGGAAGCTCATGGTCTGAGGACTATTTGACAAGCATAACACTGACACAGCAACACGGGGCCACAGAGTGGTTGTGTCCGGAACTGAATGTTCAAAAGTGGTCTGAACCAGTAGATTTAACTTCCCACCGCTACTTTTCTAAGCGTAAGAGAAAAATAGAGGTTTTGTAACCATAACCATGCAAACCCCAGAGCACAGCAGTGACTGTGATACTCTGAAAAAATGTTTTTATTACAATGCAATTGGGGGAGGCCCTGCTCTATGATCGGTTCACATAAAAACGACTCTGCAAAGAATGAAAATCCAGGTTTAGAAGGAGGAAGGCCCTTTAGGTTCTACATGGCATCCCATGTTTGTGTCACAAGGTTCTTCAATCAATTACAGTAAAAACTGCTCCGTAAAATCAAGGAAATACGACAATAGATAAAGAATAACAAACCCAGCGGCAGGATTTTTTGTTCCCCTTTGAGGTTCAATATATTGCCAGAAGTTCAATTAACCAATAGCAGGGTTACAGATATATAAAACCAAATAAATAATTTAGTTATATATTAAAGAATATCTAGGACAGCAAAGTGTTCAGCGAAAAATACCCACTTAGGTAACCTTCATGTTGGGATTTTCAGAGTATCTAGGAGAGCAAAACAATATTCACCCTAAATCTCACCCGAACTGGTCTTCAGACTGGAACCTCACAGCCACTACTCAAGGACCCACTAGAAGGGCAGCAGCTCCATACTGTGGCAATCATTGCTCTTTAGCTTTCCCAAACTAGTTATTTTGGTATTTAACAACTTACAAGTAACAGCATCAGTAAATCTGGGTGCAAATGTATTTTTACAAGTGGGCAGTGAAGGAGTAAGAACAGTAGATACACGGATCCGCACACACACTATTTTCTGCAGCAGGGGACAGTGCCCCTCTTTTTATTGTTATATCACCAATTGATCAACGTTTCGGGGGGTTTAACCTCCCTTAACTCCCCGAAAGTTGATCAATTGGTGATATAACAATAAAAAGAAGGGCACTGTCCCCTGCTGCAGAAAATAGTGTGTGTGCGGATCCGTGTATCTACTGTTGTTGCTAAGGGACCTGGCCGGAGTCGGTGGAGAACCAGCACCACCAATGCACCAATGAGAAACAGCGAGAGAGCGGTAGGAACAACACAATACAGTGAAGGAGTAAGACAAAATGGTGGCTCATTATTACCACTGCCAGACACACATACAGAGTTCTCTTTAAAGGTGCAAAAAAGGAAGGCTGCCTTAGGCCTCTGAGAACAACGAGGCCCAACATGGAAAGAGTTATTGGTGGAAAGAGAACAATAAATATAGCATATTAAGATCACAATAGGAAATTGGCAAGCAGATGACAATAAGGAAAGTTTCTGATAGAAGGTGACAGCAGTAGAACTGTGTCACTAGGTCAACATGGAGATTGTAGGAGGACAGTGGGAGGGGTGATATCACGCCAACGTGCAGCGTAATAATAAAGAGAGAATGTCAGAGCACAAGTCACATGGCTGAGGGCACCTGGAAAACTAAGAACATGCCTAGCCCTGCGTCAAATTAAATATAAAAAAAGATGTTTGCTCTTTTGAAAAACACATTTCAATGCAGGATTCTGCTGGAGGAACACTATTAACTGCATTTTGCAAAATTCATTTTTTCCCATGACAGATTCCCTTTAAGCATCAGGTTGCTAAACTCTGTTCTTCTTTTAAGACTGCAACTGCTCACTTCTCAGCATCTCGGCTATATACGCGTGTACTTGTATGAGTCATGTTTCTAGCAGTGGCTATATAAATTATTTGTAACTTGTTTCCATCAGTCTGGGAATTCATAATTATAGCAAGCAGGCAGGAGCCATTTTGTGGACACAGTTATTAAGACAAGTCTTGTGTCATCTCAGAATCTTGTTTGTGCACCAGAATGGGGGACCTGATGTCCATCCCCATGTACTGGTTATACAATTAAATAGCGAAGAGAACAGGGGAATGTGGGGAGAGCAGTGACATGTAGGAAGTGCTGAATGGAAAGTGAAAGTAATAGCCTAAGCCATAGAGGAGGGGCAGACAATATTTGATTGACAGCTGAGATTTTTAAATGAGCTTACAACAGCTCTGAATGCTTTAATAAAAAATAGAAATTATATTTCATGTTTAATTTGAAAAGGACATTTATAATACAGCTTTTTGTGTCTGGGTGACAGGTTCACTTTAAGTCCTAACTATGTGACTGCCTGCAAGGTGGTACAGAAGGCATCTGTGAATTTTACTTAAGAGAGCTGAAGGGCTTTAGATTGCATATATAAACAATTGGACCCCCAAAACCACCCCCTTCCCCCACCAGTAAATACAACCCTGTTATTACTTCCTATAGGTATGTGGTCCTGACAAACCTAAAGATTGTGGCGATACACCATACACAAATGGGGAGTGTTACACAATTGATTCCAACCTGTCCATATCTGAAGAACTCAAACCAGGCCATCAAGGTAGGAAACAGGTTCCCATCTGTAGTTGCTTCTAGGATTCTATTACAAATCTGTCTCTTTCGCTTCCAAACATCCAAACTAGGGGTGGCCAAACCTCAGCCAAACTTTTAGTAGGATTGTGGCTGACCGAGGATGTTGCCAGATGCAGTTCAAATAAACCACTATTCAACTATCTTCATCTATGCAGACCAAAGCTTATGAAACAATCTCTACAAATACCTTACACATAACTACTTAAGGCAGCCAAAAGATATCAGCCACCAATTCAGTGAGAAAAAGGTGAAAACTCATGCACGAGATTCAATTTGAGATGCAATTCAATTCAGAAAACGTATCTTGTGGTTTAGCATGTAAAAACGCTATTGAAATCTATGGAGAAAAAAAACTGGAAGTGAATACAGAGAAAAGTTTTTTTTTTTTAATCTCATCCATGATTTTCACATGACAAACCACAAAATAACATTTTCTCACTGAACTGAATCTGAATTGGGCCCAATATCTGAAAAATATCAAGACAAATGGAAATTTTCCCCAAATTTCACCCAAAGTGGCCTTCATACTATGGGCCAGATTCAGTTCAGTGAGAAAAAGTTATCTCATGGTTTATCATGTGAAAACTCATGGACAAGATTCAATTTGAGGAGAAAAATGTTTTCTCCTTATTCAGTTTTAGTGTTTTTCCCATAGACATAGAGTTTTCACTGTGACAAACAGTGAGATAAGTTGATCTAAACTGAATTACAACTCAAACTGAATCTCATCCAGGCGTTTTCCCCTACATCTTCCCAGTCAAGACTCTGGGAATCCTAAAGGAGTCCTTCACCATAGTGAGGCACACTGTTTAATCACTCGCTGCCTAGAACAGGCGGTTGTTCTAAGACCCATGTGCTCTAATTCTGATGTGTAATATACAATCATCCACTATGGATGGTTGGGGTTGTTTTGAAAAAAGGCGCTTGCGAGGGGACATGATTACACTTTACAATTACATTAGAGGACATTATAGACAAATAGCAGGGGACCTTTTTACCCATAAAGTGGATCACCGTACCAGAGGCCTCCCCTTTAGACTAGAAGAAAAGAACTTTCATTTGAAGCAACGTAGGGGGTTCTTCACAGTCAGGACAGTGAGGTTGGGGAATGCACTGCCGGGTGATGTTGTGATGCTGATTCAGTTAATGACTATAAGAGGGACTTGGATGATTTCTTGGACAGACATCATATCAAAGGCTATTGTGATACTAAGCTCTATAGTTAGTATAGATATGGGTATATAGAATTTAATTAAAAGTAGGGAGGGATATGTGTATGGATGCTGGGTTTTCATTTGGAGGGGTTGAACTTGATGGACTGTCTTTTTTCAACCCAATTTAACTATGTAACTATGTAACTATGGATGGATTGCTATGGATTTCAGAATTTGTGAATAACCCAATCAGTGTTCTTTATTGCCCCACTGCAGATTGCCAGAAAGCCGAGGTGGATCTGTGCTTCATGGTGGATGGTTCCAGCAGCATGGGGGACAAAGAGGTCAATATCGTAAAGGAATTCATGAAAAATGTTATAAATAGCCTGAAGGACGAAACCGATGTGCATGTAAGTTCTCCTAAGAGTAGTTAGGGTGAGATTTAAGGTGGGTGTTTAAAGTATTTATGATACTACATTCACTTGGAAGCACAGCCTGGACTTACATTGGAATGTGTTTTGGGAGAATGTTTATTTACTGCCCTGGATGCCCTGGAACCACAGCAATATTACCAATGCTAGAATGGTTTCCTTGTACATTATTTCTCCATCTGTGGCTACACCTTCCCCTGTGGCCCATGTGGCCCTCCAAAGGAAATACCCTAATCATTTTTGACTTTCTTTTTTTTTTTTTTATGTTGAACAGTTTGCTGCTATCCAGTACTCAACTAAACCAAAGACAGAATTTAGCTTTGCTGATTTCCAAAAAAATCGTAATCCTGGTACTCTTCTGGCTAATTATAAGCTTTTAACGGGCTTCACAAATACCTACAAGGCCATCCAGTTTACACTGTAAGTAGATACAGGGGTAATGAAATAAAAACTGTGTAGCTTCCTGCACTGGGTACAGTGTGGGTTAATTTACTGTTGAAAGTGCTTGTGAGTCCTAACGACTTTTCTACTAAGTCCTGGCATTATTAAATTCATGGGCCAGTCTGGACTACTGTTCTTGATTAATAAGTAAGACCAAGCATGGAAAAAAAAGTCTAGGCCCTGATAGACAGTCATAGGATATTTGCATTTCATTGGCACAAACAGAAGGAGGATTTTGTACAGCCTTCAGATACTTCAGCTGGTCCATGGATAAAAATAATTTTAACGGATAAATGACTTTCTACTGTTAACTACCATGCTCACCTATAGCTTATATATCTTTGTACATGATATTCCTACAGAGACCATATATTTACATATGGAAGTGGCTCCCGGCCCAGCGCTAAGAAGGTTCTTGTGATGCTCACAGATGGTGAAACCACAGACGAAGACATTAACAACACAATACAGATGGCCAATAAGAATCGATTGTCACGCTACATCATTGGGGTGACAAAGCCTATTGGATAACTTTCTTTATCTATATCAATTTATGTCTCTCTTATGGGATACTATAATAAAAGGTGCAAACTTTGCCCGGGTCTAGTAACCTAGAGCAACCAGTAAGATTTTTGCTTTTAGACATCAGTAAATGCTACATGTTAAGGGTAACCAAAACTGGGAAAATGTTGCACGATTTATTATATCACCCCACTAATATGTGAGTCTTTTTAACATTTCACTCTTCTACTAGTCTTTGTCTTCTCCTTGAATCCTCTGAAATGTATACACTCATTGGTTGTACTGTATCACTGTGTTATTATGTCATGTCTGTACACTGGTCAAACAAATCAATCACAAAGGTTTACATGCTATGGCCAAAATACGCCCAAGGACATTAAACAGGCTACTAATTAAAATAATATAAGTGACATATCAAAAAGAAATATTGAGAGGAGGTTGAGTCATAACCAACAACAGGTTACTTGATTGGTTACTACTTGGTTACTACTTGCTTCCTTCTTTTTCTCCCATCTCTTTTCCTTTACTAGTATTTGTTCCATCCCTTTCCATCTTGCTATACAAAACCAAAATGGGACAAATATAAAGACTCATTGCCTTTAGCTTTCTGAGGTTAAAGCTTAACTGTGATCCATTGGTAGATATTTTCTGATCATGCCTGTGAGGCAGCATAGTACCCACTCTCAGATATGCTACATTAAAGAGTTGCATATTGCCATATAAAAGGGCAACCTCCCAACATCGATGTTTGTAACATCTCATGTTCCTTCCTCTGGAACTTACTTTTTGGGGCAGACTCCACACATGCTATATTCTTCCATCGTCAGCGAATGTCTTTGGTGACTTCATCCCTTGGTGCTTTCTCCCTGCACCTAGTTTTACAGGTGTTCTCCTCTTTCCCAGTTGGCCAACTCCCTTTGGCCCTCTGTGCCTTCCCTTGGCCTAAGGTAACTCCATTTACCATCCTGACATTGTTTCTCTCCTATTTCCCAAAAAGACAGGCATTGCATATGAGCAGCATTGCAGCTTCCTTATGTGTCCTACTGAGGAAGATATTTTATACATCTTTTCTCTATTGCACCTCCTCATGACCACAAATAAAACCAGTCTTCCTTTCCAGTCTTACAGAAAACCCCATTCAAGAAGATTTCAAGGGAAAATGTATTAGACCCACTATATAGCCTTTTGATCAACCTCATAAGGACAGATAGTACCAAATACACCCAATGGCCAGGTTTGTCAAATGCACAATTGTTTCACTGGAAGACGACACTCCATGGACTGCAAAATGGAAAATCACTCCAAGGACACCTTTACTTCTTCTACTACATCATTTAAACCAGTTATCACTGCAGCATGTGTATTCAGCCATCCAGCCACTCCATATATGATACCACCTTGAATATTCTCAAGCCACTAGCCAAATCCTCTGCATTAGCCATTGCTGCAAAAGAAGCGTTCTAACAAAATGCTTAAAATGCAGACCAATTATCCTGGTATCTGGTAGCCCTTCATGTTACAGGCAACTTTAATTGTGAAATGAATTCGATCATCTCTAAGATCACAGAGGGTAGATGCATTTTTCCACAAGACAAGCACACAAAGCAATTTACAATCCAACTGATCTTTCATTTCATTCTTCATCCACATACCTCCAGACCTTCAACACCTTCATTGTCAAAAAGATTCCAGGGCCCCTGCAAGACTTCCTGAAACCCTTAGAGACACTCCTCCAAAACTTCCTCAGACAAAAAGCAAGAACCTTGAGGCTGTTGCCACCTTACAATTCCATGAGACGGTGGAAAGATGTCTTCTCCAATACAAAAATTACTATTCCACAACCTCCTCCCACCAGATTTATGATATTGTGAGTTCTATCCAGTAGTACCAATGGCCAATTATTCCTACCTGCTGCTCAAGGGATAAAAAAAAAATAAGTCACCAGGTCATTAAACTAAGGAATCCAGGGCATATATACCAACATCTTCCTGGTCAGCAAAATTCATCCAATTATAGACCAATCTAAACCATTTCCTTAAAATTTTTGTGTTCAAAATGGAATCTCTCTGCTCAGTTATTGGCAATGTATAACAAAGCAAATTGTTTGCACCCATCACCCCTTCCATCAATGTTCTGGAATTCCCTAGACAAAGGATTGAGCACAAGATCTTTAGAAGTTTAGTTGGCAGCATTGTTCATCATTCTCTAGAATCAGGTGACAAACCATCCAGACATTCCAGACAATGGAACCTTTATTCGGGCAGCTCAACATATCTGGCCCATTTGGCAGCTTCCTTTTTCCCCATGAGATCTTATTCTAGTTCTAAGTGCAAAAGGCAACCCTCTGAACTTATGCATTTTATCAGCATCAAATAATTGTGTGTAAAATGTCTTTCTTTCACCGAAAATGAAAAGTGGTGATTGAGTCGGAATTTGGGGGGATTTCTGTTTGTGAACATGGAGATTTTGTTAACATCATTTTTAACAACAATTTTAATCCAAAAATTGCTATCTCCACATTTCCTGATTTCCCCCCTACTTAGAGTTACCAGCTCTTTCCTATAGATGTCTTCCTGGTATCTTCCCAGAAGATAGTGTGGGTATTCATATAAAACAGGGTTCCTCTGAATAAGTGGTTTCTGACTGACACTTAGATCAAGAAATTGTGTTGCCTTCCCTGTGCCTGAAGCCAGAACTTCAAAGAGACTTCTATGCAGAAACTCAATATTTTTGAGCTTTCACATAACTCCAACCTTTCCAACCTTTTATCTTCAACAGGACCATTTTAATAAACGGGCTAAGGGGGCATTTCCCCAACACCCACCATTAAACCTTTTACTTGAAAGGCAACTTTTTGACTGAAACATCTGCTTTATCTTTCAGAACTATGTTTCCAATTGATCTTTCTAATTCCAAGCTGGTATATTTAGTGGAGACATTTTTTCTTGAGGCGTACCCATTTTGTTATAAAGTTTTTCCACACCCGTAGCAGCTGATTCAAGATGATGCACTTGGACCACATGTGTACTTCATTAACCATAGACCATTTCTTCATATACATTACATTATTATATTTAGGTTTACCTACTTGAGGGTAATACAGCCAGAAGTTTAGGGTTGTGAGGTACCACCCATAAAATTGATTGTCCTGGGTCCACTGATACCAGAAGAACGCTAGCTAGATCTAGATCTATAAGAGAAACCACCCATCTCACTTATACTTATACAGGAAAGAAGACCCCCCTAGCCTCCCTCTCAGCTCATACTGCTTGAGCTTATCCTGGGCATATGCTTTACATGAGTTTTACAGCTCCATCTATGGTTGACTTACTGACCCCAATTTGATGTGTGTTATGAGTCTATCTCTGGCTGTCTCCCTGATCCCCATGTACCTCACGGATCTATTTATGACTTATTCCTCTCTCTTTTCTTTCTCTTTGACTCCCTGGTTTATGTGTCTTGTCTTTTGGATCGACTTACAGTTAGGGCAGAATTTTAAAATCGAGGCCCTGAAAGCATTTGTTTCCCACCCTGCAAATGAGTATGTAAGAACCCTTGCCAAATTTGATGCACAGCAACTGACTACGCTCTTTGAAGAACTACAGCGCAAGATTCTTTCTATTGAAGGTGAGAGACTTCATGGCATCTAAGAGACTTCAGTTTTCAGGGAAAGGGCTCGATTATGTTTATATAATACAATTTTTATTATGTGTTGTACCCTTAGGTGCAGCTCAGGGGGTGAAATTTAAGCGTGAATTTTCATCTGCTGGTCTCAGCGCTGCATTGCTACAGGTGAGAGGAGTGTTCTGACCATACGCTGATTACAAGCAATATTTTTTGCATTCCAATGAGTCCGCATTCTGCAGTATTGTGCCATTTCTCCAAAAACGAACAGTAAAGTATGAGAACAAAGGGTTCATATACATTTGCAAGGTGCAGCAATGCAAACATAGATTATCTTCTGCACTGGTAAATCACACACAAGTTGCGGTGCTATATATTTTTTATTAGGCAAAATGGTTACAAAGGGGATTATTTCCATCTAACTGAAATATCTTAAAGTAGATGTTCATTCTCAGAATCCCTTATACACATATTGTGCTTTATGCCAGTTCGTCAGAACAGGCTCAACCAGTACATTGGTGCAAGGCACAAGCTGCAAGGAGTGAGTATGGGTGAGTAAGTGTGACTGTCAGTCACATTTCCATTTAGGTCTTAGGTCTAGTGGGCCAAAAATCAACTGTATTTAGATTAGACAATGAAATGATCAAGGTGTGATCCCATTTGTTTTATCTCTTGCAGAATACAGTTGTGCTGGGTGATCCTGGAGTCTATGAGTGGTCTGGACGATTATTGAAACTTGAACCCTCAGTCGAAGAACCTTTCATCAACAACCAAGAAGATTTTGGATACCTGGGTAACAGAGACCAATGCATTACAGCCACAAACACAATAAAATAGTCCTTCCTAAATAATAATGAAATGTCTAGAGCCATAAAGACTGCTGTGTAATCCATAGCATATACATTGAGATTAACCTAAACTAGCATCCAAATGGTCCCTGCAAGCATCCATTGAGGAGTGCATCTCTCATTTGCCTTCATTCCACTACAACATATTTTTCTGTACATTTGCTTGCTGGAACTAAGTTGCACCAGGATGGAGCCCGTTTTTAAAGGAACAACCAAGTTTTAAAGACCAGCATTTTAAATGAATGGTATCAATAGGCAGTTAATGACCTTGGCGAGAGTACCCTAATTACTGATGACAGATAGCTGCTGCTATGTAAGACCTTTCCCAAAAAAAGTGAGGCTACCCCAAACGAGGGTACCATAGAAGAAAGCAAGACATAGTCAACTTGGAGCTAAGGTCAAGGCAGGTAGCAGAGGTTCAGTAGCAAAAGTCAGGCAGTGGTCAAGGCAGGCAGAAAATAGCAATGATCAAACCCCTAACATCAAGGAGGCCACATTCAAAAGCACCTATACAGGCAAATTAGGGCACAAGAGGCTGCATTTAGACTACTTTAAGACTTTTTCAGTGAAGGACAACATAATAGTTTGGTAACTGAATATACCACAAGATGTAGGTGGCATAGAAAGGAAGATGCTGGCGACAACTCCCTAGTAGCAAAATATTTCAGTGACAGAGATCTGCTATTTTCTCAATACAGGTTACTCTGTGAAGTTACTAGAAGCACCAGAGGGAGTATTCTGCATTGCAGGGGCCCCAAGATATCAGTACTATGGGCAGGTGATATTACTAGAAGACTACGTAAATGGTACAGGATGGAATGAGATAGACAGAGTGCATGGAAAGCAGGTGAGAGCCTTCTATGATGATGGTATAGATGTAACACACTCCACTAACACTAACTCTTGTGTAATATGTATTTTTACTACTTCCTCCAAACTCTTTCTTTTCTTCTCCAGTTAGGTTCATATTTTGGTGCAGAGATAGCTGTCTCTGACCTTAACCAAGATGGCTACTCTGACCTTGTGTTGATCTCAGCCCCTCACTATCAGGAGGAGAGAAGAGGAGGGCGTGTGTATGTCTATAGTTTCACAAATGTAAGAGTAAGGCCCAGTTGAAGCTTTTTCTATCTACGGTATTAGGAAATCTTTGATTAACTGTCTTTTGTTGTGTTAGGGTTCTCTCCAAAACTCTGGTATTCTCGTTGGGGATCTTGGTCACCCCTTTGCACAGTTTGGAGCTGCTGTGTCAGCAATGGGAGACCTGGATGGAGATGGTCTCTGTGAAGTGGCTGTAGGAGCACCATATGAGACTGAAGGCAGAGGAGCAGTCTATATATTCAAAGGATGGAACAGTGGGGTTCAAAAAACATACATCCAGGTACACATGTCCAAGGATCAACAAATGATTTAGTCTAAATTATTCTTAACTTATAAGTGATTAACATATTATTTACATAAGTGTACAGTCTAGCTGATTGTAAAGGCCTGGCCTCCATTCCTAACATCACTCATGGTCTAATTTACTTCTCAGCGCTTGGTGGCTCCTCCTGGGAAAATGGGCTTTGGTTTGTCGATCCACGGTGTGCTTGACATGACAAATGATGGTCTTATAGATCTTGCCATAGGATCATGGGATAATGTAACTCTCCACAGGTAAGAGGAAAGAAGCAGTGATTTGATGGAATGATTCAGAAACTGTGTATTAAATAACCATGTAAAACCAAGTAGACTTAACCCCTTTTCAATTATTTCACTCAGGTCAAAACCACTTTTTAATGTAACGGTGAACATGACATTTGACCCTCCAGAAATACCCACCCATCAATTGGAACGTACCAATTGTGAAAGCAAAGTCACCCTGAAGGCTTGTGTATATCTCAAAAGACTTACACCCCGATATACAAGTGAGAACATAACTGAAGCCTACACTTACTTTTCCAGAATATTGATTGGAAGGATTATGATTAGTATCTTCTAGTTCTTCTACAGTAAATTAAATGATGAGCCTAGTTGAGCATATGATTGGATTCACTGGCCAATTAAAGGAACTAAATACAGTTTGGAAGTTGGACCAACATTTCTGGAATCTTCGGGTAGCAAGCAGAAGGCCAATGGGTCCAATGCAGATACTAATCTATAATAACCAATCAGTTACTTTGATCAGTGTAGAACAGTTCAGCAATGGGGGGGAAGTATTTGTCTGATTGCAAAACAGGAGCAAATTGTACCATTATAATAAATGACAACGGCAGCCAACCCAATGTATTGTTTTACCATCTCTAATGCAGGACCCTTGAGAGTATCGCTACAGTGTAATCTTTCTCTGGAACTGGGGCGTGCCTTCAGTCGGGTCTCTTTCAAGGGCCAAGAGAGAGAAATCAATACAACGTTTAATTTCAAAGGGGACGATTGGCAATGCCAGAATTTCACTCTGCTCCTAACAGTAAGTTTCTTCCACTTCAGAGCCATGGCCAGTAGATGTCTCTCCCATACATCTTTTTCATATTTCTCTCTACAGGACTGTTCCCTTGACGATATCTCTCCAGTGGAAGTGCTTATGAATGTCTCTCAGATAGAGGATGGATCTCAGTGGCTTGTATCACAATTCAGCAATCTCAAAACAGTTGCCCAGGTGTGTAAGTCGTCTTTGTTCCAGTAGTTTTGCCCTTGTGGCCCTGTCACATTATTGTGCCTACTGAACATTGGGAAAATTGTGGGAATACCGAAAATTATGGGGGGTATTTACTAAAACTCCACTTTTTCTCACTGTAATAAAAAAAAATCAACCAAACTCCCAAAAATGAATCCCCTTAATTTACAAATAACTCTTCTCGAAAACGGCAGTGTGAAAAAATGTTGCAACGAATTGTTGTGCGTCAATTTGAGTCGTGAGATTTTTTTGAATTGACGCTGGAAAGCGCAACTGTATAGAATTGTCACCGCAACAACTCAAATTTATCGGATTATCGTACGTAAACCAGAGCAGATCACAATGTCAAGAAACATCTTCAGGGAAATCTGCCATTGACTTTAACATGACCTCAACATATTCCAATTTTTAGCAGCTTTGGGGTATGTTAAATCTCTAACAATTAGAGAGGTTCTTTTTCTAAAAAATTGAGCTTTCTCCTTTCAAAACTCAACCAGAATAATTCAAGGTTTCATAAATAGGCTCCCAAGTGTGCATGGGCTGAACCATTTAGAAAATGACAATATGTGAGGCTAAACTCATAATGGCACCCAAGAATCTTTCTTTGGGAGTGCTCATCTTCCCATCATCCTGTGGTCATTCAGAGCATTGGATCATATGTACAATACATAGGTAGGGAATTCCCTATACCGGAATCATGAATAGTAGACTTCTTGTAAAAGAAATATGAAAGGGCTGTGCACGGACAGAAAAGACAAGCAAAACAAATGTTGTCAGCAAGGCTTTAGAGCAGCCAAAAAAAAAGGATTCAGCAGGCTTTAAGTACAGGGCTCTGGGTGCAAATTGCACCTGCAGGCACTGCTACATCATGGATGACTTGCAAGTTGGGTTGCCCATATGCACGCCCCTTAAATGACAAATTTCACTGGACAAGTCACTGTTGGGCAATTCTATTCACCTTGCACCTGATAATCCCACAAGCTACAAATGTGGAGTACAGTGTGGGCATAACATGATGGTTCGTACTTGGCATCTACTTTCCTTATGGTCTTGTAGCGTTTTTGTCTAGCTTTGTTCTGGTGATAACAAAATATCTTTGTCTCAGCTTCCCCTTCAGATATGCGGTGGTAGTGATGTCTGCACTCCTAATCTCATTGTACGCTTCCATAGGTATGTACTTTAGTGAGTCGATTGAGGCCACTAGATAATAAATGGTGAGTTCATTTTATATATGTTATGTACCAAAGAAGAAATATAAATAAATATATACTATATTGGTGGTCTGAAGCATCATACTTTGACTCTTGCAAATATTTCTGCCTCTATTTTTGCACGTTTCGTTGTTTCTTACACGTTTCTCTATTAAACTCTATCTGCAACAGTGTCAGTTCATTGATTGTACGGAATGCTGATTTATATTCATTGCACCTGGAGTTGCAGAACATGGGCGAAATTGGTCTTGGAGTCAGCCTCAATATCACTTATCCACTTGGACTGTCCTACCGCAAGAGTAACGTCACAGAGGTAGCATGGGTCTGATTATGGGCTGTTGGTTATATTATATTTATATGGAACTAACATGACTTATATTCTCCAGGCTTCAAGACGAAACCTTTTGAGTTGCAAGGAGTCTGAGGCACGAAATCTAATTTGTAAATTTAGCCCATCTTCAGTGAGACACAAAGAATGGGTAAGATATAAGGAGGGTACAGAAAGTACATTGGTGTTAAAGGATAAAATGAGAATGGATGATGCATATATTGTTCAAGAAAAAAGAAACCCCACCAAATAGAGGGTTACTATATCTATACCAAGTAGACTCAAACCATAAATTACAAAACCAAAATAATTAATGATGATAATAATTTATTCGTAATAAATTAGGTAAAGTGCTAGTGCAAATAAATAAGGTGAGATCAATCAGTCCAAGGACTGATAAGAAAAAGTTGATTATTCCTGAATCCAGAGGGTGTATTACCCCACCAATAGATTCCAATAACACCCCTTAATAAATAAATTCATTCATTAATTACTATATAAATTGTGGTCAATCAAAATAGATTTGGCAAATTGATATTGCAGTAAATCCCACCAGTAAAGTGCAGTGCAATAAATAGACTAAAAAATGAGGCTTGGTAAATGATTAAATAGTTAAAAAGGAATTAGTAAAAAATGGCCAGAGAAAAAGGGTTTTTCATATATGGGTTAAAAGATTATTCGGTCATATTAGACCGAAGCCTTGACAAAGCTTCTAAGCGAAACGCGCGTCGGTGTCCTCTTGATCTCCTTAAAGTGGACCTGTCACCCAGACACAAAAATCTGTATAATAAAAGTCCTTTTCAAATTAAACATGAAATCCAATTTCTATTTTTTATTAAAGCATTCATAGCTGTTGTAAGCTCATTTAAAAATCTCAGCTGTCAATCAAATATTGTCTGCCCCTCCTCTATACCATGGGCATAGAGGCGGGGCAGACAATTCCTTTCACTTTCCATTCAGCACTTCCTACATGTCACTGTTCTGCCCACATTCCCCCGTTCTCTTCACCATTTAATTGTGTAACCAGGACATGGGGATGGACATCAGGTCCCCCATTCTAGTGCACAAACAAGATTCTGAGATGATGCAAGGCTTTCCTTAAAAACAGTGTGCACAAAATGGCTGCTGCCTGCTTGCTATCATTTTGAATTCCCAGACTGAAGGGAACAAGATTCAAATAATTTATACAGTATAATTAAAGTTCATTTTGCTTGTCTAATGTGATAAAATAGGATTTTGAATAATTGTTTTGGGTGACGGGTCCCCTTTAAGATAACAATTCTGATGCGATTCTAACATTAGGGGAACATACTGGATATTCTGAATTTTGGTCTAGATTCTTTGCTTTACCACCTCTTCTATCTTCCTTCCATTCTAAGGGGCTGTGAGTTTGTGGCTTTTTAGGGCTAGTTAGCCTCTTTTAACTGTTAGGGCAATTTAAAATACAAGGCCACACCTCCGGTTACCCTGTCCTGCCTTGTCTTTGTGGTGTCCCAGGCCTTAGAAACAAAATAGGCAGTTCGTTTTTGGGACAACTCCACCCTCTATATTTTTCAAATTTCCTTAATCTTATTCTTGGAATATGACCGAATAATCTTTTAACCCATATATGAAAAACCCTTTTTCTCTGGCCATTTTTTACTAATTCCTTTTTAACTATTTAATCATTTACCAAGCCTCATTTTTTAGTCTATTTATTGCACTGCACTTTACTGGTGTAATTTACTGCAATATCAATTTGCCAAATCTATTTTGATTAACCACAATTTATATAGTAATTAATGAATGAATTTATTTATTAAGGGGTGTTATTGGAATCTATTGGTGGGGTAATACACCCTCTGGATTCAGGAATAATCAACTTTTTCTTATCAGTCCTTGGACTGATTGATCTCACCTTATTTATTTGCACTAGCACTTTACCTAATTTATTAGTCAGCACCTTTACGAATGAATTATTATCATCATTAATTATTTTGGTTTTGTAATTTATGGTTTGAGTCTACTTGGTATAGATATAGTAACCCTCTATTTGGTGGGGTTTCTTTTTTCTTAAACAATATTAACACTTTTTCATCTGACTTTGTCAGACCTCTGCCTATAGTTTGGGCTAAATAAGGATTAAATATATATATATATATAGACAGGGATACCAATCAGTGTTGTTTCAATGGATGATGCATGACAGGAGTCTCCTGTCCAATGATAAAGTGCTGTGTGGGTGATAGGCAAATGGCATAGAACAGAAAATGGAAAAGGCTGAGGAAAGGGGTGGAAAATAACCAGGACATGAAGCAGATACAAAAAGAGAAAGAAAACATTGGACTTGAGGGAGGGACAGAAAACAGATACAATGGGAGACTGAGAGGAAGAGTTGAACATTTAGGGTGGTGACACACGCTAAGATGTCCAGCGACAAATCTTCTTCGGGCGACTAATCTCCCAGAAATGCCTTCCCCCCCGGCTATAATGTAAATCTCCAGCTGGATGGCACTCGGATTGCTTTGTTTTCCTGAGTCGCCCGAAGTTTCCTCATGAGGCTACTCAGGGCGATTTAGGAAATGAATGATCCGAGTGCCATCCCGCCTGCCATTTACATTATACCCGGGGGGAAGGCATTTCAGGGAGATTAGTCGCCCGAAGAAGAGGAGATTTGTTGCTGTGATACTAATTTCCGCGGAATCTTAGCATGTGTGCATGTTGAGAGGAAGGGGGAACATCAGAGATGAGACTACAAGAGAGAAAGAAAGTGTGAAAGACTGGGAGATAGCATTGGGTTGCATTCACCCAATGGTTTTACTGGTGTGACCTCAGAATCCCAGTTTGACACTGGTATTACAGGTTTTCTTCTAGGATCATATGAGGATTTGCCTTTGGTACTAAAAAGTATCTTGGTATTGGGCAGAAAGGTCTTATGAACAAGGAAAGGTTATGTTAGTTGTTGCTTTGTTTGCAGATGGGCACGTAAACTGGAGAAATGACGCTTGGACAAACAATCCACCTGAGTAGTAGGCAGTAATAGCTGGACAGTTCTATGTCTCACTCAGTTACAGGAACAACCACAAGAAAGGACTGAACAATTACCTTACTGTGACTAGAAGAGGTGTTAATGGTAACATCAATCCCACCAGTTAGAAGAAGCAAACTTCATAGTAGATAATGAGGGCTAGAGTGGTAGAAGAGTTTCAATGGTCGGAGGTAGCCGAGGCATCTCTTTCTTGGCTTTCCAAATAAACAGGGGGGGGTTTTATTCTACAACAGGGATTCTTTCTGATGGCCAAATATTTATTTTCCAGATCAAAATTCAAGTTATGCTTGATATTAATGCCAGCATGTCCTGGCCAAGTCAAATACAGATCGAAGCAACAGCAATGAGGTGAGAGACAGTTATTCAGTACAAACGGAAAAAATCCATATGGATAGAGTTGATCACCCCACACATCAAAACCTTTCTCTTCCAAGAGGGGCACATTTTATAACCAAAGTCTCTATTCTGAGAAGCTTCTCATTTTATTACTTGTATAACTTCTGTTCCCCAGTGATAACCAGGGAAATGAGACTATGATCAGCAACACAACCGTTCAAGTCCTCTATCCAATTAATATCATCACTAAAAGGTATGTACAACCTGGGGGTCCGTCCATTAGTGTAATGCACCCACACATTAGCGAGCCCCTGGATGCTCCCTGGGTAGAAAAATACTTGTATGTCTTTTGGCTAAGGTACATTTTGGGGGAGATCAAAGCATTGCATATGCCATAGCTTTCAATGTACAAATTCTCCCACTAGAACTCCACTTCTACAGCTCATGTTGTCCTCATCCTAATACCCTAATTACAGAGGAGTGCAGCATGGCACACTTTTTGCATGTGGCATAGTTATAATCCCAAAGAATTCTCGGTCAGTGCTGAGAAATGTCGTCTTTGTGTGGATTGTTTATTCAATTGACAAACAAATGAGGACTCCCAAAGAAAGAATGTGCAGGGAGACAAGCAAAGTACCACAGAACCCAGCCCCTCATCTTTTTTTAGCCTGGGCATAATTTAGGCACAATATGAGCCTAGTATTTAACAGGGAGATATCTGATCAGATTTTGGCCAATACTGCCCTGTAATCAGAATGGTGGATATAGTGAAAGAGAAAAAGATAACAGGGAGCAAATATTCTCAATGAAGGATTCTGGAATTTATTGGTGTATATTTTTTATTGCAGTTTGGACTATTCCACAAAATATGTAAACTTCAGCGCACATGACCAAAGTATCAATGTGACCCACCACTACCAGGTAACAGTCTTGTGTGAATACACTAGTAAAGAGCTGTTAGCAGTTGAGGGGACCGCCCAGACACTGAACATTCTCCCTATTTCTCTGTCGTCTATACATCAACAGTGCACAAATGTCTCACACTGCCTTCCTCCATGCTTTTGTCTCTAACTAGCCCACAATTACCAGGGTCTCCCCATCCGCAATAACTACCTCCTTGTTGGGGGTCACAGGCTGTCCTTGTTTACTACCCTAGCAACTTCTCACCTCTGAGGTGAGCTAGAACCCAGGCCTCCTATCTTCTAGCTAGTCCTTACCAGGTGCAGCCTCCCACCTGTACTGGCTCTGACGTCTGTCCTGCCTGTAGATGCTGTTAAGCCAAAATGGACGTTCCTGGCTCCTGCACTTCCTCCTCTGGGGAAAGACCAACAGTTAAGGGTTGATGCCACCATCACAACAAAATCTAGTTATATTTAATTTCCTTACAGATAGATAATCATGCAAGAATGAAGGGACATAGAATAATGACATTTGTACTAGAATTAATTATTGGGAAATAAAGGGCTACACATGAAAAGTTTCAGGCAATCTAAATGGATCTAATCTAAATAGACCCATCAAAGGGTAGCTAAAACAGGACATTGCTCTGTATACTACTATTTAGACCCATGAACCACTTTTAATTGTAGATGGAGAGCTGCACCTTATACAGAGCCTGACCAAGAGGTACTGCCATACAAGTCACTTGCTCACCAACCTCCCCTCACTTGCCTATCTGCCCCTTTTGAACAGCACCGTCTTCCACCTTCTTGCTCACCACAATGTCCCATTACGCTACCTTCTCACCCACTCTGCTTTTGATCACCCAAGAACTTAGTTAAAACCAGGGCAGATTTAGGACAATTTTCCTATTGTCTCTCACATAATAAAGAACAACTTTCAAAGAAGTGCAGGTTAAATATATGCATTACGTCATTTTGAGCCCATATCATTGGTTCATAGAAACATTCCAAGATATACCTACCATATAACGCTATACGTGGTCCTTATAGCCTTCTAGAATTGACATTGTTTTGTTTGTATTCTCATTTGCCCAGATCCAGAACTTGCAGCTCAGTAATGTCCCAACCCAGGTGACCATTGTTGTGATGACGCCAGAACAGCTGCCCAACGGCCTAAAGTGGGACTCAAAGAGCGTCTCTATGGTGGGCCAAAGTCATTGAACTGTGTTTCGCTTTAACGTTAACATCACCGTAATCAGTTCTAGAATTCTGTAATCTTCTTCTTCAGGGCCAAGATGTTTTTTGTGGTCCAAAGACTCCAAACTGGATGACTTCAGAGGTTCCACAATCTTCCTCAGATATGGTAATATCATATTATTCTCCAGTGATTGGCAAAGGCCTTAACGCCTCACAGTAATGTCTCATACTAATATCATCCACAGATATTTGTGTGTGAGGTGGAAAATCTGACCTCTATCAGCATAAGCATCATTGGAAAGCTATTTGTTGCAGAATCCTGGAAGGTAATGTAACAACTGTGCTATGTTAGTAGCAGTCTACAGCCGATCCCAAACCACATATTATAATAACAGGTAGATAACAAATTAGCTGGAAAACACAACAGCAGATGCTTCCAATGCCCTTAAATTAATGAAATATTACTTAGAGTTGAGTAGAGCAGGGTCATGTTCCAAACATTTTGGGACCTGTTTGGTGAATGTTGGGGAAGGCTTGGCTTGGCTGGGTCTGATATAGATCGGTGATCTCCAACCAGGGGCTTGTTGTTCACCAGCCCCTTTAATGTTGCTCTAAGTGGCCTCAAAGCAGGTGCTTCTTTTTGAATTCCTGGCTTGGAGACAAGTTTTGGTTGTATAAAACACAGGTGTCCTGCCAAGCAGAGCCTTTTGTAGGCTGTCCATCCACAGGGGCCAGTCCACAGGGGTGCAAAGCCAGCTCATGCCTTTGCAGTCAACTTAAATATGGTTCTCCATAATTGGAATAGAGCAGGAGAAAAAAAGGGGAATGCAAAACAATACAGTACCATTTTAACAACATTAAATCTCTTTGTTAACTTTAGGTACCCACTACAGTGAGTATGAACAGTTCCTTGGTCGTCCAGTACAATATGAATTTGTTTCACAGTGAAACAGGAGAGACCTTCCACAAATCACAGGTATATGGGGAATTGGCTTTCAGGAGAAAGGCACAGGGGCAAACAAAAGGGATGGGGTCTTTCTAGTTTGTGTGCCTTGGGAAAGCAGTAGGAGTAGGGTCTGTGGTCGGACATTGGTACACAACACAGGCAATCAGTGAGTTTGAGGGGCTGCTGTAATATTCCGTTGACAGTCACTGTGGAGTGGGCTGGTGGGTGCTGATTGGGCCTCTGTGTAATATATGTTCCACCATACTCCATTTGTGGTCCAACATTTGTTTGGACCTGTTGCTCACAACAAGGTTAGTACTAGTTCCAGGGATACCCAGGACACAAATAAGCACTCACCCCAAATCTTCCCCTAACTGGCATTCAGGCTGGGCCCCCTTAGCTCATAACAAGGTTACAGATATATAGAAACATTGGGGTAACAGTCACCCTGCTATAGTTCCAGGGGTACCCAGGGCACAAATAAGCACTCACCCCAAGTCTCCCCCTAACTGGCCTTCAGACTGGGCCCCCTTAGCTCATAACAAGGTTACAGATATATAGAAACATTGGGGTAACAGTCACCCTGCTATAGTTCCAGGGGTACCCAGGACACAAATAAGCACTCACCCCAAATCTCCCCCTAATTGGCCTTCAGGCTGCCCTCCCCCTCCTATTTACTTCATTCAGCACTTGACCAGCCCCACAGTTTGTGGTACAGAGCTGAGTTCAAATGAAGTAAGTAAAAAAAAAAAAAAATATATACAATATACGTATATAAATGCAGGTGTGCAGAGAAGGAATGCTCTGTGCAGAAAAGTGTGTGTGGAGGGGGTAAATATCAGAATAATTTATACAGTTTTTGTTTTAAAGCTGATAATAGTGGGATATTGGTTCTCATACTCTTTCTGATGTCCTTTTCCTAGATAATCACCCTGGTGGAACTGGTGGTGCTGCCTAATAACCTTCCATATATCATTGGAAGCAGTGTTGGGGGAGTAGTCCTGCTCCTTGTCATTTGTGTCATTCTGTACAAGGTAAGGTGGGACTGGGGAAGTGTGTGTTGTATTATTACACTGTGTATGGAAAGATTCCTCAGATACGCAGTAGATGCAGGTTTGATCTGGTTTATTTGGGAAGGTGTTTAGAAGATTCATAAGAAGAACAAGAGGTGTAAGTGAGAGTTCTGAGGCATCAAAACATAGAGAAATTAAACATAAAAGGGATGTCAGAGTCTACGCCACAAATACCCATCATAGATAATTTAAAAACTCACATACATATGACAAGACTATTGCCAACCAGCAGGTTCTAAGAAATGGCCCTACAGCTCCTTAATAACGCTTAAGGTGGCCATAGACGTAGAGACCCTCTCGTTTTGGCGATGTCGCCAAACGAGCAGATCTCTTCCCGATATGCCCACATTGAAGTGAGTGATATATCGGGATGGATCCGATATGGGCAGTCAGATCGCAGGACCACATAGATGTGGCCGCGATCCAACAGGATTTTTCAACCTGCCCGATCAAGGACTGACTTTTGGCCAGATATCGATCGGAGAAGCCCATCAGATGGCCCCACACACGGGCCAATAAGCTGCCGACTTTGTCTGTCGGCAGCTTTTATCTTTACTTCATCTTTTTACCTGAAAACCGTTTAAAAACCTAACATTTTACTTACCCCTCGGTGCAGATTCAGGCATCGGAGTACACGGGAGCCATCTTCAGCCGCTTCGGAAATCTTCAGAATGAGACCAGCGCTTCATCAATTTCCATTAGTTTCGGTTCATGCACAGTTGTCACGATACAGCTCCAACTGCGCATGCGCCACCACGCGGGTCTTATTACGAAGATTTCCGAAGCGGCTGAAGATGGCGCCCGTGAACTCCGATGCCTGAATCTGCACCGAGGGGTAAGTAAAAAGTTAGGGGCATTTGCCCGGGGTAACACTTGAAAATGGAACTGGTTGAGAAATGCCATGCCAGGCAGTCATAGTTTAATGAGGGAGACGTTAAGGAGGGAGTATATAATAAAAATATTGGATGGTTTGAATGAGAATGAGGAAAGAATCATCTGAAAGGGGGAGGCTTGACAGGGTAAAGATGTTATAAGGATATGGTATCTACAGATATGAGTGTATGGATAGAGTTAAGGGGTGGGAGAATAAGGGTGGAAGGTAAATTTATATATAAATAGTAAGGATGCACCGAATTCCACTATTTTGGATTCAGCCGAACCACCGAATCCTAATTTACATATGCAAATTAGGGATGGGAAGGGGAAAACATTTTTTGCTTCCTTGTTTTGTGACAAAAAGTCACTCAATTTCCCTCCCCGCCCCTAATTTGCATATGCAAATGTGGATTCGGTCCGGCTGGGCAGAAGGATTCGGCCGAATCCTGCTGAAAAAGGCAGAATCCTGGATTCAGTGCATCCCTAATAAATAGACAAAGCTCTTCGTTGGTGACATGGCATTGGAAAGCCAAACGTCTTGATGTCTGTTGCATCACTGAAATATGTGACAAGATCTTGAGAAGCGACCGTAGTGAGTGAATGATGTGAGCAAAGGAGAATATTAAGAGACAGACTCCTATACGCCCTGCACTCTGCAATGACTTGTCTGCCTGTTGTACCCACCAGGTTGGCTTCTTTAAAAGTTACAAGGAACGGATGCAGGAGGAGATGCAATGGGATATGCAGGAGGAGATGCCACAAAAATATCCAGAAGGAACACAAGACACAACTGCAGAAGCTGAGGATGAACCTGACGAGCCCCTTA
Source organism: Xenopus petersii (assembly GCA_038501925.1). NCBI lineage: Eukaryota > Metazoa > Chordata > Amphibia > Anura > Pipidae > Xenopus > Xenopus petersii. The sequence continues at coordinate 13,315,054 of CM076688.1, forward strand.
CCTTACAGACGGCTGTCCAAGATTAACATCCACTACTGCCACCTCAGACTGCCACTTGCAGTGGTGTTACTTATCTGTAACTTATCACCAGGGAGCAAATGTATTACACACTGTACAATAGAGCTTCCAGTATGGATTGTATAGCAGGTCTTCTGTGTTTGTTTCTTTTGTGTGGCCTACAGAATGCAGCTTGCACATACAGTATCTATTAGTAGATGGTGAACTTCAGGATTTGACTTGATACAAGGCCCCTGATGCAAATGATAGAGAACTAAGGGGTGCCACATGACAGTTACAATTCTCAGTTACACAACATCAGCCCTTGGGCGCAATGGAACCCTTTAAATATGCCATAGTGCAGGAGGGTGAGGGGTGGTATGGGGGTCTGCTGCTCCTACCCAAGTCTCACCTGAATTTCAGGCTGATCTTTTACAGATAAAGAAATGTTCATGTTCCCTTTTGTATTAACCTGTCAAACCAATGGGCAGCCAAGTCTAAATTACTTGGCCTGGTTCTCTACCACTTTCTCCCACCCGGCTCTCATTGCCCTGGTTCACATGGGCCCCTGATATCTCTGTGCTCCCCAAATGTGCCCAAGGCACTTGCCATCCCACCCCTACGTCTGGCCCTGGTTTGAAATCCCACATTGGTGGTGAGAAGACATGAGAACAAATATATGTAAATATCAAGCAAGTGCAAACCTTACAGACAGCCATATCTTCTCATTCTCTCTCTTATACTGATTATTGTTAAAGGATAAGTAAACCTTTCAAATAAGTCACTTTTGTAAATTACATTAATTATTTCTTTTCTTTTCATTCCAAGGAGAAAGAAAGATTCTGCTCTGATGTTCTTCTGCTTAGGAATAAAATAAGAAACCTTTCTCAAATCTTTCCTAAGCAGAAGAAGATCAGAGAAGATCAGCCCCTTTCTTTCTCCTGACAACTTCCTTGACTACTTGGTGGTCAGACTGGTGGGAAAATGACCAGAAGGTGGCGCTGTTGTAACAAAATTCATTCATAATAACAGCACATGTATCCCTTAATTTCTTGGAATAAAAAGAAAATAAATAATTAATGTAAATTGCAAAATTTCTTAGAATAGCCCCCTCATCAATTTTACATTGACTTATTTTAAAGGTTTACTTATCCTTTAAAGAATTCAACCCTTACGTTAAAAAGACCCTACCCCCACCCAACATAGACCCCCCTCCCTCCTCCCCCCATCTTAAGTGTTACCACCAGCAAATACCCCTAATTCTTTACTTACCCCTTGGTGCAGATTCAGGCATCAGAGTTAACAGGCGCCATCTTCAACCGCTTCGGTAATCTTCACAATGAGACCGGCAATTTGGCAATTTTCGTGAGTTTCGGGGCATGCGCAGTTGTTTCGTGTAACAGGAATTTGCTTTAACTGCGCATGTGCCGTCACTCTGGTCTCATTCCGAAGATTTCCAAAGAGAAGAAGATGGAGCTTCGTGAACTCTGAATCTGCACAAGGGGTAAGTAAAACGTTAGGGGCATTTGCCTGAGGTAACACTTAGGCTGGGGGGAGGAGGGGTCTATGTAGGGTAGGGGTTTTTAAAGTTTAGGGTTGAATTTTCCTTTAAAGCTCTGACCTGCTTTACTAGTGAAAAAAATGATGGTAATTGTGGTGGTACAACTGATGGAGCAAATAGTAAAGGCCTTTTTTTTGTTTATTTCTTGTTTAGAATACAGATATAATGTATAAATTAGGAAATTAAGAATTCTTGTTTTGATGGGGTGTAAATATGTTTGTAATAAAGAAATTTTTTCTAAAAGATAAATGTGTATCATTTTCCTCCCTGCAGTTCATCCTTTGTCTGGGCCTGTGGATCTATCATCTATCATCTGTCTGTCTGTCTGTATGTCTATCTATCAATCTATCACTATCTCTCTCTCATCTATCTATCTATCTATCTATCTATCTATCTATCTATCTATCTATCTATCTATCTATCTATCTATCTATCTATCTATCTATCTATCTATCACTATCTCTCTCTCATCTATCTATCTATCTATCTATCTATCTATCATCTATCTATCTATCTATCTATCTATCTATCATCTATCTATCTATCTATCTATCTATCTCTCTCTCTCTCTCTCTTTCTCTCTCTCTCTCTCTCTCTCTCTCTCTCTCTGTCTATCTATCTCTCTCATCTATCGTCTGTCTGTCTGTCTGTCTATCCCTATCTCTCGCTCTCTCTCATCCGTCTATCTATCTATCTATCTATCTATCTATCTATCTATCTATCTATCTATCTATCTATCTATCTATCTATCATCTATCTGTCATCCATCTATCTCCCTCCCTCTCTCCCTCTCTCTCTCCCTCTCTCTCTCTCTCTCACTCTCTCTCACTCTCTTATCTATCTATCAATTTATCTATCTATTTATCTGTCATCCATCTCTATCTATCTATCTATCTATCTATCTATCTATCTATCTATCTATCTATCTATCTATCTATCTATCTATCATCTATCTATCTATCTATCTATCTATCTATCATCCATCTATCTATCTATCTATCTATCTATCTATCTATCTATCTATCTATCATCTATCGATCTATCTATCTATCTATCTATCTATCTATCTATCTATCTATCTATCTATCTATCTATCTATCTATCTATCTATCTATCTATCTATCTATCCATCTATCTATCTATCTAATCTTGTTCTGTCTACCTCCCTATTTATCTCTATTGTCAAATCCTGCTTTGAGGAAACAGTAGGAATGCCCAATTATTGACTGGTAAGTTGGACTGTTCCACATTGATTGGCCACTGATTGGCCAGTAGACTGTACTGCTGTATAAACATCTTCCAAGCAAGGGACAGTTGGAGGGCCCAAGCCAAAGAGCAGGATGGACCAAGCAGAATATTTCCATTCCTGGTGCAGACAAGACGAGATGATGCCCAATCTACTTGAGTATGAGCCCAAATCACCCCATCTTCCTCTTTCATTTTAGTAATTTTAGATGCTTGGGCTGGGCCTCACTTGGATGGTGTTGGTGTAAGCAATGCAAGATTCTGACGAAGCTTCACCAGCATCCACTTACAAAAAAAGTACAGACAGTTTTCCCAAGAGGCTTTAGAGTTAGGTGTTAAGGTTACACATTGCCCATTTTCTTCCTAAAGCCCTTGAGAAAAATTGAATTGCTGAATTTTATATTGCATTTTCTTGAGCTGTAACCACTCACTGAAGCCATTGTAATAATATGTTGTTAGCAAAACGTCCCTAATGGCTGATGAGCCCTCACAAATATCTGAGGGGGATTCAACAATCATCATTATAAATCAAAAAGAGTGCCAGTTAAACAGTTAATACAGGTATATACCCTCATTAACAAGTCTTACTATCTTCACTGTGAGACCACTTACCTACACATAACAACCTAACACTCCCTCAATCAGAGAGTCTCTGGGTCCAATGAGAGTTCTGCTCAGGCCTTAGGCTTACTCTTTGCTGAGGCATTTTTACTGCTGCTTTGGACTACACCATCCCTCCTCCTAAGAGAAAGATGTGAGGCTCATACCATTGCATTTGTACAGAAGGGTGGTGGTCTTCATATCAAAATCATCCAACTCTTCCAGTCTTCTACCCAAGAGAAACACTATCAGGTTCCTTGCAGAATGCAACTGAGTATTGTAACATATAAGTTATATGCAGTCATATCAAAAAGTTTGGGAACCCCTCTCAGCCTGCATAATAATTTACTCTACTTTCAACAAAAAGGATAACAGTGGTATGTCTTCCATTTCCCTGGAACATCTGAGTACTGGGGTGTTTTCTGAACAAAGATTTTTAGTGAAGCAGTATTCAGTTGAAATTAAATCAAATGTGAAAAACTTGCTGTGCAAAAATGGGGGTACCCTTGTAATTTTGCTAATTTGAATGCATGTAACTGCTCAATACTGATTACTGGCAACATCAAATTGGCTTGTTAAGCCTTGAACTTCATAGGCAGGTGTGTCCAATCATGAGAAACGGTATTTAACATGGTCAATTGCAAGTTGTGCTTCTGTTTGACTCTCCTCTGAAGAGCATGGGATCCTCAAAGCAACTCTCAAAAGATCTGAAAACAAAGAGTGTTCAGTATCATGGTTTAGGGGAAGGCTACAAAAAGCCATCTCAGAGGTTTATTTCTTACAGTTTCAACTGTAAGGAATGTGATCAGGAAATGGAAGGCCACAGGCACAGTTGCTGTAAAACCCAGGTCTGGCAGGCAAGAACATTTTGCTGCAGGTGGTGTATCTGTACATCGTTCTACAATTCAGAGCAATTTGCACAAAGAACGTCTGTATGGCAGGATGATGAGAAAGAAGCCCTTTCTGCACTCACACCACAAACAGAGTCGCTTGTATGCAAAAGCTCATTTAGACAAGCCACAGTCATTTTGGAACAAAGTGCTTTGGACTGATGAGACAAAAATTGAGTTATTTGCTCATAACAAAAAGCGTTTTGCATGGTGGAAGAAGAAAAACACCTGCTACCTACTGTCAAATTTGGTGGAGGTTCCATCATGCTGTGGGGCTGTGTGGCTAGTTCAGGAACTGGGGTCCTTGTTAATGTCGAGGGTCTGATGAATTCAACCCAATATCAACAAATCCTTCAGGATAATGATCAAGCATCAGTCACAAAGTTGAAGTTACTCAGGGATTGGATATTCCAACACTACAATGACCCTAAACACACTTGGAAATCTACAAAGACATTTATGCAGAGGGAGAAGTACAATATTCTGGAATGGCCGTCACAGTCCCCCGACTTGAATATTCAAGAATAACATTCTATGGCATGATTTGAAGCAGACTGTCCATACTCGGCAGCCATCAAATTTAACTGAACTGGAGAGATTTTGTATGGACGAATGGTCAAAAATACCCACATTTAGAATCCAGACACTCATCAAAGGCTATAGGAGGCGTCTAGAGGCTGTTACATTTGCAAAAGGAGGCTCAATTAAGTATTGATGTAATATCTCTGATGGGATGCCCAAATGTATGCACCTGTCTAATTTTGTTATAATGCTTATTGCATATTTTCTGTTAATCCAATAATCTTTATGTCACTGCTGAAATACTATTGTTCCATAAGGCATGCTATATATTAAAAGGAAGTTGCTACTTTGGTTGTTTTGTTTATCATTGGCTAAGCTTTCAAAAATTTCATATGACTGTATTGTGGAAGGTAGAGGGTATAAATGAAGTAGGGTTGGCTGTAGTCTCTCTAAGTAAGGGTGGAACGGCCAATGTACAAGATCAGAGACGAGACGTAAAGTAGCACAAATGGTCAATGTAGCCCCATTGATGGCCCATCTAAAAGACGACAGCCTGGAGCTTAATGACTGTTGATGGGGAACATTTTCTTACATCTTACTCTGCAGGAAATGTCCAACTCAGCAGATACAGCGACCCCCACTACCTATACGACGCCTGGAGAAAAAGCAAGAAATCCAGAAGATGCTGGAGGCAAGGAGAGAGGTGAGAAATCCCAATGCCCCATCCTCCAGCTTTTAATTAACAACCCCTCTCACCATTCAATATTCATATGGCAGCGGCTCTCAGTTTTAAACTTTAAGCCCCCTTTATGGATGAACTTGGACAGTCACAACACCGAGGCTCCTAAAACATTGCTCTTACCTGATGTACAATATACACTGTATCATTACTGCCCTATGTTGAGCCTATAGACCTGGTATGAACAATAAAATGTCCCAGGAAATTAGATAATCCTGTTGAAATCTCAGGATATTAGAATATTCACCACAATTTTTTGTTTTTCAGGATTACCACAAAGCAATGGGGGGTGTGGCCAGAGAGTGGGAGAAGCTACAGGAGAAAGAAGCAGAGATAAGAGTTGGCCTAGAGAAGTACAAGAAGTCCATTGTGGTGAGATTGGCTATGTATTGAAGAAGAAAGTAGACCATGGGCATGGGGAGCATCGCATCACCCATCAAACATATTGCACATCCCTCTTAGACTTTTCTTCTTAAAGGGGACCCGTCACCCAAAAAAAAAAGATTCCAAATCCTATTTTATCACGCTAGTCAAGCAAAATGAACTTTAATTAGTCTATATAAATAGTTTGAATCTTGATTCCTTTGGTCTGAGAATTCATAATTATAGAAAGCAGGCAGGAGCCATTTTGTGGACACTGTTGTTAATTCATCAAATCATCTCAAAATCTTGTTTGTGCATCAGAAATGGCGACCTGATGTCCATCCCCATGCCCTGGTTACACAATTAAATGGTAAAGGGAGTGGGGGAAATTGGGTCCTGAATGGAACGTGAAAGTAATTGTCTGCTCCACCTCAATGCCTAAGGTATAGTGGAAGGGCAAACAATATTTGATTGACAGCAGAGATTTTTAAATGAGTTTATAACAACTATGAATGCTTTAATTAAAAAAAAAGAATTTGGATTTTATGTTTAATTTGAAAAGGACTTTTATTACACAGCTATTCATGCCTGGGTGACAGGTCCACTTTAAGCAAATGTAATTGTTCCTAGAATGTAAAATCTTTTTGCCGAGATAACGCTGATACTGTTATAAGTCAGACATTATAGCTATCTACGGTCCTTTCTAAAATAATTTCTTCTTAAGCAAAACTTGATTTTAATCATCATGGGCATGATGCTTCTGCAGAAGAACGATAAGAAACGAGAGCGGGCATTCCGAGATGCGGCAAAGGCAAGGAGTATGTGCATCCAGTATGACCTGCAGTTGAAGGCCTTACAGGAGCAATGTGAGGAGTTGGATAAGAAAAGGGCAAAGACTAAAGCACAAGTCCAAAAATATGAAAAATGTCATCGATATCTGGAGAAGGTGGTAAAGGCTTCAGAAAAGGTGAGTGATATACACGACGTGGGTCAGAAATAAGCTTTAAATGGGTAGTGGCCACAAAAATAGGTTGTTCTTTTTCATTTCAGTTCCAAAGCATCCCTGAACTTATGAGTCAGTTCCATGCTCTGGTAAGTTATCTACCTCAGGAGGAGCAAGAGGAACAGAAGAGCCAAGAGTCAAGAAGTCAACGTATTCACTGCATGGAGGAGAAGAGCGACTCTATTGTGCAGCTCAGTAATGAGATCCACCGCTTGTATATCCGCCTGGAGAAGGCAAAAAAGAAAAGAAGAGAGTGGGTACGAATTACAGGCATAACTACTGATGAAATGGACCATGTGACTATTATTGGGGGAAGTATAGGGGCCAAGGGTGCCTTGATTCACAAGTGGTTTCTATAGATGTTATAAAAAATATCTAGAGGGTGCCAGTAATTTCTAGTTATGTCACTGAAGTATGATGCTATACTGGTGGGTTTTATGTTTGAGGCATTGTCAAGGTGAGCTTTATAAGGGACATGTTTAGAAAAGGGACATGGTTGCAGCTTTATTTTGGTAAAATTGCAGGAAAATGAAGGTGGTTGGGTGGGTGAGATCCTTGAGACCTTAGAATATCTAGGAAAGTAACGGAGTATTCCATCACCCACTGCTGCAAGCCCCCAAGTTTAGAAACCAAACAAAAGGGGACAAACAAAATTTCCCAGATGAGGTCTTCCAACAGCCAGAGATGCTGGTCCTTGTTGGACTGTGTGAGAAACATGGTTTGGTATGGCCAGAGGGAAGCCAACGTGGTATTCAGGTGTTCTGTTCTCCTGCAAGTGCCTAACTACTGACGAAAAACAGACCATGTGACTATTAAGGGGCCCAGGAAGTATAAGGGGACCAAGGGTGCATTCACAAGTGGTTTCTATACGTTATAAAAAAATTTCTAGAGGGTCCCATTAATTTCTAGTTATGCCATTTTAGTATGATATACGGGTAGGTTAATGTTTGAGACATTGTCAAGGAGAGATTTGTGAGGGACATCTCTTTTATAACAGGGACATGATTGCAGCTTTATTTTGGGAAACTGAAGGTGGTTGGGTGGGTGAGATCCTTGAGACCTTAGGTGTTTTGATGACATAGGGCAAGTAACTACACCAGTAAGGTCATTTGGGTGAAGAAAATATTGAACGGTGGAAGCTCATTGGTGCAAATTGGCATTGTGCATCTCAGGGTGTGATATTGCTGGGTACCAAAGGTTAATATGTAGATAAGATCCCTATGGTATGCAAACGTTGTCTGTTGAAGCCCACCAAGTAAATGCATTGATGTGATCAGTGGGTTCCACCCATTCTGGATGTGGCGAGATTGCCGGTTATCACGTTGGAGAAATCACTTTGAGCTAGTGAGAAAATATGACGGAACATGGTTACTGTTGGTAGTCTTTCGTGATCAAGTCTGGATTGATAAGATCACTGGGCATATAAGAAGATGTGGAAGATCTTTGTAAAGACAATGTTTGAGAGATCACTGGCTTGAGCATGGTTGAGTTGTCACAAATGGATAGAATGATTTTTATTGGGGAGCTCAGGTGGTGGAACCCATGTTTTTGAGTTTGTAAGGTCACTAGTAGAACTTGTGTTGCTTGGTGAGATCACTGAACAGACCAGAAGTTTTTTTTCTTGACTGAGCATTTGGGGCTTACATGGTTTTCTGATCTCCGGATGGAGGAAGCAACACCCATTAGAACAGGATTTTGTGTTTAGGGTTTAAGCACACGGGCAGATTTGGGGAGATTTAGTCTCCTGGCAACTAATCGCCTCTTCTGCGGGGCGACAATCTCCCCGAACTGCCTTCCCCCTGCTATAACGCAAAAACGCCAGCGCCAATGACTTCGGAGATCGAAGCGCCGCGAGTGCATTGGCGCTGGCGTTTTCACATTATAGCAGACGGAAGCCAGTTCGGGGAGATTGTCGCACCGCAGAAGAGGCGATTAGTCGCCAGGCGGCTAAATCTCCCCGAATCTGCCCATGTGCTAGCTCCCTTAACATAGGTCAGTGTTTAATGCATGTTGCGGATCACCGCCCCTGTTTTACTGCCACTTTCGCTTGAAGCAGCACTGAAAGCTTTTAAAAAGTCTGCATTGTAACCCTTACGCAATTTACTGATTCAGGCCAATAATACAATAATAATGGAGGCAATGAATACCGAGGTCCAAGTGTGCTTGGGAGCTTAGTTTTATGCCAAAGAACCACCATTTACACAAATATATAACATTTTAGAATAATGCATAGCATATCCTTCCACCTTATGCTGAACTGTGTCCCATGATTGGCAGCCCTTTCCTTTAAAACAGCAGTCCCCAGCCTTTTTTGGCCCAGGGACCAGTAAAGGAAATTTTTTTGCAAGAACCAGGGGGGGGGGGGGGGGACAGCGGCAACTGCACGTCCAATTCAGCGTGCCAGTGTTAATTGCAGGCTAGGCTTAGCAGCCCAGTTCCGGACTGTCCTCGGCTCGGGACCCCTGCTTTAAAAAGCTTTTCTGCTGCTGTAGGAGTTGCGTTGGAACCAGATGCTGAAGACGGCCACCAGGAAGAATCTGCTGCTGGGAACAATAAAGGCGGCAGTGAGAGATATTTTCCAGACTGTCATTAGCCAGGGCCTGGGCAGCAACAGTGTCGGGGAAGATGACATTGTGGAGCAGCTGGAAATTGTGAGTAAATGCTATTCAACAAATAGGTTGTTAGATATTGTATTTCAAGCTCATCTTGGTGGTCCAACCTTTGGTCAGGGTTCCCTCTGGTTCATAACAATACTCTAAAGGTAATCAGATGGCACTCACACAGCAAAATGTGCTTAGAATTTGTGGTTTATTCTGACCTCTGCACTTCCCTCTGGTTCATTGCAAAGCTAGATATAGGAAAATAGTAGCGTATAAGCCATAGTTCCAAGAATATCTAGGAAAGTAATGGAGTATTCCACCACCCACTGCTGCAAGTCCCCAAATTTGAGGGGGACAACGGAAATATCCCAGGGGAGGCCTTCAAACAGCCAGAGATGCTGGTCCACATTGAGCTGTGTGAGTAGAATGGTTTGGTTTGGTCAAAGTGACATTCAGGGGTTCTGTTCTGCTGCAGAGACTCAGCAATACAACTGGACTAGGGTGGATAAAAACACCATTGCCTCTACAAACCCAATGGCCAACACAATGGGCAGTCACCTTTGTACAAAGAACCTTGAACACAACGCATGGTGTTAGTCTAGTTAACTAAACAGCTTCAAGTACAAATAAAACCTTTTTATTCCGATGACAGCGTCCCTTTAATGGGAAAGGATTGGTTTTTATACAGCACAGGCAGGTTACACTGCCCTTCAGAGTTTGTTCATCATCACCATCAGTCCCTGCCCCAGAGGAGCTTACAATCTAAGGCCTCTATCATGCACATGTTAAGGGCAATATCATCAGGAGCCATTTGCCTGAATGTTTTTGGAATGTGTAGCTGGAGGAGTCCTGGTACCTTGGGCTTGTGTGGGGGTAGGAGGGAAGTGATTACAGTCATTGGCGGATATCTAATAAATTGGCCTAATATAATTGTATTTGCCTGTAATTAGCTTTGGCATGGGCAGGGCTAGAAACAACCTACAGCCAATCAAAGCATTAGAATGTTCCTAGAACATAGCCCAACATACAGTCAATATAGTACTAACAGACTTATTTGTGTTGCAGATTAGGAAAGACATTGAAGACCTTACTGATATTTGGGAAAAACTGAGCCTGAACGAGGAGCTAATGGAACCCATCTGCGCCCCCCTCCTTCCCACAGATAAAACACTGGGTCACCCTCCTTCATAGTAAGAGGGGTGTAGGAACAATTGTTTTCCCTTTAAGGGAATAATTAAAAAAAAAAGCATTTTTGTTCCATCTGGTCTTTTCTTGAGCAAAGAGTGTTTACAGAAATTATATTTAAGAGAAAAGGTGTTAGTGTGGTACCAGGGGCGTAACTACAGGGGAGGGCAGGAGATATAGGGGGCCCATTGTGGCCCAAATAATGAGCAATTTACATATCTATTGGTAAAACAGGACAACCTGTGGATATATTTGGGGCCCTAAAATGAATTAGCTGTGGGGCCCAGTAACACCTGCTTACGTCACTGTTTAAGGACATTGGTGGGGCAGAAACAAATAAATAAGTCGCTATTTAAACCCTTTCATAAACACACAGGTTCTGCATTAGACTAAACTGACACTATTCTAAGTCACATATGGACAGGAGATCACTGTTTTAGAATAAATAGGCTCGGACCTAGATTTAAAGGGACACATTTCACTATGCATTAAAGTCCTGCAGCGGGTCGGGTACCCGTAGGTTACCCGCAAAAAAAAACGCCCCCCTGCGGAATGAGGGGAGGATTTTCAGGTGCGGGTATAGATGCGGGTCTGATCTAAATTTCTTATCTCATGTAATATTGTCTATATTTTACTCCTTTTAAAGTTTTACAAAACTTGTTTCTGTCCATGGCCACTTTCGATGACGTCACTTCCGGTTTGATGGTGGGCGGCGGGTTGGGTTGAGTATATGGCAGTTGCTGGTCCAGGCCGGGTAGTGGATCAAAGTGGGTAAATATGCGGGTTGCGGACTGCGGGTTCAGGTCCGGTTCTTAGAAACTGGTTCCGCGCAGGACTCTACTATAATGTAACAGTTCTAGCACACGGACTAGACAGACGATATTCCGGGGGACATCGGTACAGGAATGGAGGCGGAAGCTGGCAGCAACTAACACTGCAGGAGCAGCAGCAATGGATGGAGCCGACTCTGTCCTATCCTGGGAAAGACATAGTAGCAAGTACTAAAGGGCAACTATACACTTTCTGGGAAAAAAAAAAAAAAAAGACAATGCTCACAACTATTTGTTCTGCTTACAGTTTGCGGTGGGAGGCATCAGCCAACAGATATTTCATAGACAATATCAGCTAGTGGCATTTATCTTCACGAGTGGCTTTATTCTATAGAAGCCTTAAGCAAACAACGGGCACCTAACAGAACAGGTAAGTAGTGGTACTGCAAGTGACAAAGCTACTGACACAGTCTTTCCATTGCAAAGGCTTATGAGCGCTAGGTCCATTATTGAGCCACACTGTTGCAGACAGCTAAAAAGCACCCATGAACCCCTGCTGCAGCTCCTATTGACTTGAATGGTAGAATTGCAAGTGTGGGTGCTTCCTCAGCCCCAAATCCCAATATCAAGGGGAACACAACAGGGAGTAATGGGCTCACTTCAGCTGAAACGCACACAGGGTGTGTCATGAACCTCACAGTCATATTAACTTTTAGCTGGCAATCTATATTATATAAGAAATAAAGGCAAACCTCTCCTTTAAATAAAATATTTTTCTAAAATCCTTCCCCAGGCCTGACGTCAGAGGCTTCTCATAGTATCGGAATAGGCAGCCTAGTTGTGTCTTCAGTAAACAAGAAGCCTGGCACCAGCTCTTGTGTTCCATGTGCCCCAGTGGCCGGGCACTACTGCATAAAAAAAAAAAAAAAAAGTGCAATCTCTCAGATCCAATCGCACTTATTATTCACAACACTGAAGTTTCCAGCTTGGTCCTAGAGGTCTCTTTATTGTCCACAGACATTACTTTTCTGGCCTTCTTCTTGTCCAACCCCTTAAAATGAGGGTCATTGTATTGAGGGGTAAACCTCAGCTGTTTGTGGGATTGCTAGATATTGGGCACCAGTTTATTCGGGTCGCTGACCCTCGGCTTCCATCACATTACGGTCCAAAACGGATGCAACGAGTGCCAAAGTTGATCGCAGTGACTGCCGTGTCCCCTTTAATTGATGTAAATCCGGTGAAAGTCGTGAGCTCCGAAGGCCGCGTTGCACTTGGGGCACTTGCGCTGCCGAGACTCGTATCGGGTCTTGACGCACTCGAAGCAGAAGACGTGAAAGCACTTGGTGAGGACGGCGTCCTTTTTCCGCGTGTTGCAGCAAGGACAAGTGAGTCTGGCCTGGAAATAGCGAGAGGGGAAGGTGGGAAGCACAGAGGGAGGGAGAAGAGGAGGGAGGCAAGTGTCAGTACCCAGAATACATTGCAAAGCATTTCTTTCTAACCACCATATTTCTAGTACATAAGGAAGTTCAATCAGCAGCCTTTTCGCTATTGCTGTATCCTCATCCTGTCTGTAATGCCGAACCTGAGCCATTAGGTGACCACGGCCAACCCCTCTCTCTTCCTTGGACTAACGTGCCCTGGACTAACGTGCCCTGGACTAACGTGCCCTGGACTAACGAGCCCTGGACTAACGAGCCCTGGACTAACGAGCCCTGGACTAACGAGCCCTGGACTAACGAGCCCTGGACTAACGAGCCCTGACCAACCCTCTTCATTCATTCTGTAGGCCACCTTCCATCCCCTTAGCCTCCTATTGCCCTCACTCACCCTGTACTCTTTAATCTTCTCCTGTAGGATTTGGTTGGCATCTGCATAAACCTCCATCTTCTTCTCCTTCTCCCTCTTTGCTGCTTTCATTTTAACTTGACATTTGCAAAGCAACTCATGAATGGACTAATATGCCCTGGACTAACGAGCCCTGGACTAACGTGCCCTGGACTAACGTGCCCTGGACTAACGTGCCCTGGACTAACGTGCCCTGGACTAACGAGCCCTGGAATAACGTTCCCTGGACTAAATGTGCCCTGAACAACCCTCTTCATTCATGCTGTAGGCCACCCTCCATCCCCTTAGCCTCCTATTGCCCTCACTCACCCTGTACTCTTTAATCTCCTCCTGTAGGATTTGGTCGGCATCTGCATAAACCTCCATCTTCTTCTGCTTCTCCAGTCTCCTTCTCAGACGAGAGACATCCTCCTGTAAGGCACAACGCCATGAATAAAGGCGACAAATCCAATGGGCTGGATGATAGAGCATCAAACAGCATCTAGCTTTTTTACCTGAGCTCTTTTGAGACTGAAGGACTCCTTTTCTTTAGCACTTCGGTTCTCACATACACAGTTCTGGGTGTCTCTCAGAGTAACGTCTACGTGTTCCACTTGTACCTTCAGGTCTTCTGCAAGCTGAGCCGCCTCAACTGCCTATATATATATATGTCATGTGATTAAAGAAGAAGGAAAGCTACCCTGCAGTTTATTGCCAATCGATTAGCCACAATAGTGTCAGCTATAACAGTATATTTATTCTGCAGAATGCTTTACCATACCTGAGTAAACAGCTCTGGAAACTCTCTGTTTGTTTAGGATAGCAGCTTGCCTGCATCTCTCCCTGCCCTATCATAGCTCTGGGCTCAGATTACAGCAGGGAGGGGAGGAGGGAGGGAGGGAAAGAGAGGAGCAAACTGAGTATGCTCAAGCCCTAGCCCTGGAGGTTTAAGCTGAAAACAGGAAGTCTGATACTGAAGCCCATGAGTACACAATAGAAGGAAAGAAATGTGGGGTTTCTTTTTCTGATAAAGCTTAATTTATTTTAGCCTTTCCTTCTCCTTTAACAGTGATAATGGTACAAGTAGCTCCTGTATAGCAGAGGATGATGTAAGATTGGCAATGAGCAAAGGGAAAAGTAAGGGTAAAGGGTCAGCGGTTGGGTTTATTGTTTAACAATTCGGGGGTTGGCACATGGCTTACCTTCCTCTTGTTCAGTTCCAGTGATTGTGTTCTAAGCGTTACCTCCTTCTCAATGGAAGTCATAGATGTGTGTAAAAGGCGCTCTCTCTCCTCCAGCTTTTGCACCTGAGACAGCTGAGCATCCACCTGAGATACACACAACAATATTGTTGCACATATAAAGCAGTAAAAGTGTAAAGTGAACAGGTAAAAGATCAACAGCCCATAGAGAACAATGTAAGGGGGAAACCAAATTGATTGTCTTTTATTAGGGACCCCCAGCCAGAGAAACCCAGCAAAACCCAATAGAGAGAGTCATTTATAAACATTGGGCAAATTTGTCCCTGGGCAGTAACTCATGTCAGCCAATCAGATGTTTGTATTTATCATTCTACCTGCAGCTGACTGATAAATGCTGATGACTGATTGGTTGCTCTGGGTTACTGCCCAGGTGCAAATCTCCCCGGTGTTTATAAATTAACCCAAGTAAGTACCAAGGCAGGGGATGATCGGATTTGGCACTTTTCTTGACCCTTAGGGTAGGATTACATGGAATTTTTCAAATCGCATGCGACAGAAATAAGGTAAGAGAGACATGTCAGAGGAAGTCGCAGTGTTGATCCGACGCGACTGTCGGATGCAGACGCAGCATCCGACAGTCGTGTCTCATCGGATCAATGCTGCAGCTTCACCCAACAATGCATTCACGTACCTTATTTCCGTCGCATCCGGCATTTGTCGCAGCGCGTTGGATCACGCCAAAAACGTCCGTGTAGTCCTACCCTTATGAACGTTTGGCATAAGCACCTACCTGAGTTTTTAGCCCTTGCACCTGCTCAGCCAGCTCCTCCTTCTCTTCCCTCAGGAGTTTGTGTATCTGGTTGGATTTGATCCTCTCAGACATAAGTTTGAAGTTGGCGTCGTCCTTCTCGCGGAGCTGCTGCATCAGGCGAATATTCTGCTCCTGCATGTCCTCAAACGCCTGGCCCGTCACGTCCATTTCTGAAAGTAAGGCCTCCTCCTCCTGCGTTTTGGAAATTAAACGTACACAGTTTGTATCAAGCACTAAGAGGGGTGGGCTAGGGCCCATTTTATAGAACCAATTTAACTACAACAAGAACTTCCATAGGCCGATACAAACATGTCACTAAACAATGCCATATTGAAGGAATAGAGCAAACACTCAGTTGAGACTGCATCGAATTCCAGTGTGGGAATCTAACTTAAGGGGACTGACAGCAGGGGACCCGGAGAGGGGCTGATTTAGGTCTTGCCCCTGTTATAAGTGCTAGCGCCTGCCTGGCATAACCTAACGAGCATGGCCTTACTAAAGGTCTATCCTCACGCCTCCCCAATAAAAGGAGCTCAATGGGGAACTATCGTGAAAATGAAAATTTTATATAAGCTTTATCATCAAGAAACTTCCTAAATACAATCAATTAAATATGCATAATTTCTGAAATAATCAAGTTTATCTTCACTATTCCTCTCTCAGCATCTGTTTCTCCTCATTCTGTCTTCATGCAGCAGTTGGGTGTCAGATAAATGATCCAATATATCTTATAGGGGGGCTCCTTTCCTAGCAGATGTATTAGAGCTCACTCAAATAAACTAATTCCAGTACAAACAAAATCTAACAAAATAAACTGCCTTTTGCACAAATCCTGCATTTAGAGAGACATGATGTCTGGTGATTTTAGTAGAGTGAGCTCTAATACATCTTCTAGGCAAAAGGAGCCCCCCTATAAGATATATTGGATCCAACTGTCAATGAATATCTGACACCCAACTGCTGCATGAAGAGGGAATGAGGAGAAACAGATGCTGAGAGAGGGATAGTGAATATAAACTTGATTATATCAGAAACAGTACAAAATAACGGATTGTATTTAGAAAATTTCTTGTTTCAGTATGATGAAGCGTATATATAAAATTTTCATTTTCACCATAGATCCCCTTTAAATTCTGGCATGATTACTATGTTGTAACTCCTAATGGGAGAAGTTCCTGTGTCTACACTAAGTTCTTTGTATTTCCAACAGCCTTTTGTCTCTCACCTGTTTGGTGCCAGTCAGTTTCCTCTGTAAATGGTCTATCTGTTCTTCAGCCATTTTTATTTTTCTCAGTGCTTCTTCATCTGCAAGCTTCTTCCTCTCCCTCCTGTCTTTCTCCTCAAGAGCTTGCACCCGGACGCGCAGCTCCTCCATCTGCAGAGGAACATCAGAAACAGTCATATAGGGCATGATATAATCAGACTGAGTGAATGGAAAAGGAAATTAAACACAGTTCCTTCTTCTTTTAGAATACATGTTGGCTACCAGAATGCAAGCACCTCAACAAATCAGAATCACACAACAGTGCAAGCAACAGCCATGCGTGTGGACTGTGTTAGAGTTATTGTTTAGCATGAACTTGTAGATGTGAGAGACGCACCTCAGCCTTGGTCTTTCTCTCAGCTGCCATCAGCTGGACCTTGTCTCTCTGCTCTTTGGGGGCAGATTTGTACATATCCAACAGCAGCTTCATCTCCTTCTGGCTCTCCTGGGCCTTCCTGAAGTGGAAAACAAACATATCAGGAAAGGGTAATGGGAAAAGAGGGGTACCAAGGTACTGAATGAAAGGAGTTGATAAATCTGGTTGGAATACAAGAGGGACATAACTGGGAATGAGACAGTATGGTTGTCTCACATAGACTCCATTACCATTATAATCAAATAATCCAAATTTTAAAAAAAAAATATTTTCTTTTTCTCTGTAATAATAAAACAGTAGCTTGTACTTGATCCCAACTAAGATATAATTAACCCTTTTTGGAAGCAACCCCAGCCTATTGGGTTTATTTAATGTTTGCATGATTCTCTAGTAGTCTTAAGGTGTGAAGACCCAAGTTATGGAAAGACCCGTTATCCGGAAAGCTCTAATTATTCTGGCTAATAGGTCCCATACCTGTACTAAATTGCCAAACAGACAGCAAGTGCCACCGCAATAGGCAGTGACTAAAAAAAACGGGATTGCTTACTTCAACTCTGCTCGGAGCTGTTTCAGAATGTCGCTGTCTTTCCTTTTGCTTTCATCTGTTTTCTGTTTGTCTCTGTCCCGCTCTCTTTCCTTTTCTTTGTCTCTTTCCCGATCTTTGTCTCGTTCTCGTTCCACCTCCCTCTCTCGCGCCTTGGTCCGCTCTGTCTCTTTCTTTTGCTCTTCCTCTTCCTTCTTCACTTCAGGGGTAGTGGGAGTCTCGGGCTCTCGTGGCACCACTGTAGGGGGTTCTTTCTTCACTTCTATCTCTTCCTCTTTCACAGTAACAGGGGTAGTTGGTTCTGATCCGGAAACTCCAGGCTGAGGACAGGGCAGGCCGCCAATTTGCAACCGCAACTGGGAAGCAACGGGTGATAAAGAAGGAACCACATGAGAGGCAAATCATCAGTTACAAATGATTAAAAAAAAAGGAAGTCAGGGACTCGTGTTCAGGTGATCAGATAACCCAAACCCATTTCTATAGAATGTCCACCCCTCAGAGGGATCAGGCTGCTTCTTCCTCATAAATGGTAATGGAGAATGGGGATTCCTCACTTGATAATCACTAATTGTTGGACTTTCTCCTGCCATGTTTTAGATCTCCGTTTCCAAGACAAACCTTTGCAATAGGATTTCTGCTTTATAGCAGTTATCTAACCTTTTCCCAGTTCCCTCAATATCAAATAATGGGATGGTTTTTGTACCCCAGAAAATCCAAAGAGCTCATGGCGTGTCCCTCTCACCTTGCTCCCCTCTGCCTGGGAATCTCGCACCTTGCGCTTATATCTCTGCACGTCGCCCTTCAGTTGGTGGTTGTGGTTTTGGAGACTTCCGATGAGATGTCTCATCTCCCTATTAATAGGACCTGATGAGACAAAATAGATGACACAGAAGGTGAGTTAACAGAAACTTGGGCTTTCTACCTTGTTCCACTACAGAACACACTTTGCTCTTACCTGCTTGCTCATTGGCTGCCAGGTTCTGCTCAAACTCTATCCTCAGCATTTCATATTCCTTGCGTACCTGGGCGAGTGTATCCTCCAGCTGGATCACTTCAGTGCGCAATTTCTTTTGTACAGACAGCTCCTCGCTCTGAAACGACAATCAGCTCTGACTGCAACTGCTAATATGGATTGAGAATTAACTCAATCCTTCCAGCACAAAGCATTCTCTCCTTTCTCCTTGACATCTGATAGTCAGACAATTCAGGGCTAGCTATGGTCCCTTGGAGTCTTAGGCAAGGAGAGACTATGTGGCAATGCATTTAAAGGGGATGTTCACCTTCCAAACACATTTTCAGTTCAGTTGTTTTCAGATTGTTCCCCAGAAATAAAGACTTTTTCCAATTACTTTCCATCTTTTATTTTTACCGTTTTTTTTCAAAATCTAAGTGTAAAGTTGAATGTTGGTGTCTCTGGTGTTTGAGTCTGACAGCTCAGTAATTCAGGCGCAGACTCTGAACTGTTACAATTTTACAACATTTAGTTACATAGTTACATAGTTAAATTGGGTTGAAAAAAGACAAAGTCCATCAAGTTCAACCCCTCCAAATGAAAACCCAGCATCCATACATACACCCCTCCCTACTTTTAATTAAATTCTATATACCCATATCTATACTAACTATAGAGCTTAGTATCACAATAGCCTTTGATATTATGTCTGTCCAAGAAATCATCCAAGTCCCTCTTATAGTCATTAACTGAATCAGCATCACAACATCACCCGGCAGTGCATTCCACAACCTCACTGTCCTGACTGTGAAGAACCCCCTACGTTGCTTCAAATGAAAGTTCTTTTCTTCTAGTCTAAAGGGGAGGCCTCTGGTACGGTGATCCACTTTATGGGTAAAAAGGTCCCCTGCTATTTGTCTATAATGTCCTCTAATGTACTTGTAAAGTCTAATCATGTCCCCTCACAAGCGCCTTTTTTCCAGGAAAACAACCCCAACCTTGACAGTCTCCCCTCATAATTTAACTCTTCCCTCCCTCTAACCAGTTTAGTTGCACTTAGTCTCTGCACTCTCTCCAGCTCATTTATATCCCTCTTAAAGGAGAAGGAAAGCCCCAGGGCGCAAAACCCCTCCCCCCCTCCCCTCCGTTGCCCCCCCTCCCTCCTCCCCCCTGGCCTACCCCTCCCCCTGGGCAAATGCCCCTAACTTGTTACTCACCCCTCTGCGCAGGTCCTGTCCATGGAGTTCGCAGTCACCATCTTCTTCCACGCGCGTCTTCTTCCTGCTCTGACCGGCGTCTTTTGGCGCATGCGCAGTAGGAACAGGTACCGGTACAGCTCTACTGCGCATGCGCCGAATGTCACGAAGTGAAATCGGAAAACTTCGTGACATTCGGCGCATGCGCAGTAGAGCCGAACCGGTAACTGTTCCTACTGCGCATGCGCCAGAAGACGCCGGTCAGAGCAGGAAGAAGACGCGCGTGGAAGAAGATGGTGACTGCGAACTCCATGGACAGGACCTGCGCAGAGGGGTGAGTAACAAGTTAGGGGCATTTGCCCAGGGGGAGGGGTAGGCCAGGGGGGAGGAGGGAGGGGGGGCAACGGAGGGGAGGGGGGCAGGGGTTTTGCGCCCTGGGGCTTTCCTTCTCCTTTAAGGACTGGAGTCCAAAACTGCCCCCATACTCCAGATGAGGCCTCACCAGGGACCTATAAAGAGGCAGAATTATGTTTTCATCCCTTGAGTTAATGCCCTTTTTTATTCAAGACAGAACTTTATTTGCTTTAGTAGCCACAGAATGACACTGCCCAGAATTAGACAACGTGTTATCTACAAAGACCCCTAGATCCTTTTCATTAAAGGAAACTCCCAACACACTGCCATTTAGTGTATAACTTGCATTTATATTATTTTTGCCAAAGTGCATAACCTGCATTTATCAACATTGAACCTCATTTTCCAGTTTGCTGCCCAGTTTTCCAGTTTAGACAAATCACTGTGCAAAGTGGCAGCATCCTGCATGGAACCTATAGTTCTGCACAATTTAGTCTCATCTGCAAAAATAGAAACAGTACTTTCAATGCCCACCTCCAGGTCATTAATAAACAAGTTAAAAAGCAAGGGACCTAGTACAGAGCCCTGCGATACTCCACTAACAACACTGGTCCAATTAGAAAATGTTCCATTTACCACCACTCTTTGTAGTCTATCTTTTAGCCAGTTCTCTATCCAGGTACAAATACTATGTTCCAGGCCAACATTCCTTAATTTAACCAGTAACCTTCTGTGTGGCACTGTATCAAATGCTTTAGCAAAGTCTAAGTAAATCACATCCACTGCCATCCCAGAATCGAGGTGTCTACTTACATTCTCATAAAAAGAAATTAGGTTAGTCTGGCAAGATCTATTACGCATAAAACCATGCTGGCACACACTCATAGTATTATGATTTGCTATGAAGTCCAGTATCTTATCCTTTATTAACCCTTCGAAAAGCTTTCCGACAACTGACGTCAGACTAACTGGCCTATAGTTTTGAGGCTGAGAACGGGATCCTTTTTTGAATAGAGGCACCACATTAGCAATTCGCCAGTCTCTCGGCACTATGCCAGATCTCAATGAATCCTGAAAAATTAAGTAAAGAGGTTTGGCAATCACAGAGCTAAGCTCGCTAATTACCCTCGGTTGAATACCATCTGGCCCTGGACCTTTGTTAATCTTAACATGTTCTAGTCTCTTTTGAATTTCTTCATGTGTGAACCATGCATCATTAGTTGTATTACTAGAATTGGGAGTGTTAAGAAGGAAACCTTCACTTACTGATTCCTCATTTGTGTAGACAGATGAAAAATATGAGTTCAGAATCTGCGCTTTTATTTTGTTTTCATCAACCAGCGGACCCCCCTCTGATAGTAAGGGTCCCACCCCTTCCTGCTTCATTTTTTTACTATTAACATATTTAAAAAATAATTTTGGATTTTTTTTACTGCTTGCTGCAATATCCCTTTCTATAGCAATTTTAGCTTGCCTTATAGCTTCTTTGCATGATTTATTGGCCTCCTTGTACCTTATAAATGTTTCGGCTGTACCAGCTAACTGGAAAGCTTTAAAAGCACGTCTTTTCTTACCCACCTCAACACCAACACCAGTTGATCCATTTCTCAGCAGCATCTCTGGAGTATTAGCAACTATTGTATCAATTCTAACAGCTGCCTGTAATGAAACTCAGGGACTCTGCTCAGCAGGGACAAAGATAAGAAATGTATCCACTAAATGTATCAATTAGAACAGTTTACAGGTTCGGCGACCCCCCCCAGCTGCTTTAATAAGACTTACATACACTTCAATATTAGAAAAACGGTCATACATGCAAAACAGAAAGTGATTGGAAAAAGTCTATTTCTGGGGAACTGTCTGAAACCATCTGAACTGAAAAAATATTTTGGATTGGGCCGAACCCCAAATCCTTCGCAAAAGATTTGGCCGAATACCGAACTGAATCCTAATTTGCATGTGCAAATTAGGGGTGGGAAGGGGAAAACCTTTTTTACTTCCTTGTTTTGTGACAAAAAGTCACGCGATTTCCCTCCACGCCCCTAATTTGCATATGCTAATTAGGATTCGGATTTGGTTCAGCCAGCCAGAAAGATTTAGCCGAATCCTGCTGAAAAAGGTAGAATACTGTCCGAATCCCGGATTCGGTGCATCCCTAGTTTTGAATGTATTTTAATATAGTGTCCTGTTACCCTACTAAGTCAACTGTGTGTTTGATTCAGAAGCCCTAGTAATAAATATATATATAGATTATATTGTTTATATAAATAGACTGCTGCGTAGCCATGTGGGCAGTCATTCAAGCTGAAATTGGTCTATAGGGAAACATCTATGCACAGCAGATAAACAAGTTAAATTGAAAAACATGTCCATCAAGTTCAACCTTTTATGTCTATATACAACCTGTCTAATGGTGGCCATAGACTCAAAGATCCGCTCGTTTGGTGACATCGCCAAACGAGCGGATCTTTCCCCGATATGCCACAAACTGCATGGCTATATCGGGGGTAATTCGAACGTTCGGCCGTATGGCTGAACGATCGAATTACGATGCGCCAAGGGGCTCCGACGGGTCGGTTGGTTAAAAATCAAACCTTCCCTATTGATATCGTGGCCAGATATCGATCGGGAAGACCCGTTGGAAGCCCCCATACACGGGCAGATAAGCTGTCAAATCGGTCCAAACGACCGATATCGGTAGCTTTATCTGCCCGTGTATGGCCACCTTTAATCTGGCCATAGACATGCAGATATGATTGTACTAATCTTTGTTTCATACGATTTTTGGATCGTGTGTGGAGAGTCCCGTCATTTTTCGTGCCATGGCTATCGGTCATTCAGTCGATCGGACAAGTTATAAAATTTCTGTCGGCTGCTGACAATATCTCTGCGTGTATTGCCGATCTAGCGATTTTCAGCAGGAGACTGTCACTAGCTTTGGTCGGACATAACTTTCGTACGATTGCTGTCAGGGGCAGAACATCAGCTGATCGGAATGGTTAGTGGCAGGTCGGGACATGGGGAAGTCCAATCGTTTGTCCGATATTGCAGGTATATCTGCACGTACAGGTATATCTACAATATCAGTGGCAAATTCTCTGAATTTCAATGGGGAAGTTTACAAACTTCTCCATTGACTGGAATCACTTTCCTTGCTCTGAATGGCTTCTAAGCCTGAATAGTGCCCCCCACCCCATCCTATGCCCCCTTTGTCATACCTCCATGCGCTCAATCTGCCTCAGGTGACTGTTCTTGGCGCTTAACAGCACAGCTCGGGCCTCATCCAATTGAGTCTTTACTTGCAAAGACTCGTTGTACAGGAGAGAGAACTGAGACTGCAGGCAGCGGAAATCCTGTGTGTTCCGTACTGCTTCCTCAGGCAAGGTCCGCAGGTCCAGCTAGAGAAGGAACCAGAAAAAGTAATGGATGAGCAAGAGTAAATAAATATATTATAGTATGCTTTGGTGGTCTAGCCACAGAGCTCACCTTTAGCTTCTCCTTAAGCCTGACAGCTGCCTGTAGTTCATTCTGCAGTTTTTCCAACTCTGACATCCGACTGTTTGCCAGTTCCTGATTTTGATCGAGTTCTGCATTCAGCATCTCAAACTAAGGAAGGATTGATGGAAAGAGATCATTTAGGCATGAAACGGATGGATCAAGAAAGCAGAAAGGCGGATACTGTATTGGCTGTATTAAAGGGGTTGTTCACCTTTGAGATAACTTTTAGTAAAATGTAGAGATTGATATTCTGAGACAATTTGCAATTGGTTTTATTTAAGGTTTTTGAGTTATTTAGCTTTTTATTAATCAACTCTTCAATTTGCATTTTAAGCAATCTGGTTGCTAGGGTGCAAATTCCCATAACAACCATGCATTAATTTGAATAAGAGGCTGGAATATGAATAGGAGAGGGGCTGAATAGAAGGATAAAGAATAAAAAGTAGCAATAACAATACATTTGTAACATTACAGAGTATTTGTTTTTTAGAAGGGGTCAGCTATGCCCTTTTGAAAGATGCAAAGAGTCAGAAGAAAAGGAGATTTTGTGTACTCACCGTTAAATCTCTTTCTCTTCAGTCGCTTGGGGGACACAGGGACAGTGGGGTATAGCTGGAACCACTAGGAGGCAGGACACAATAAAAAAATAGAAACTTGACCCCTCCTCCTCCTGCTATACCCCTCCTCTGTAGGCAGAGACACTCAGTTCGTACCAAAGGAGAAACAGGAGGTTATCAATAATCAAAAGAAAATCTGATAACTAATTACAAGAAGAACAGTCTGAAGCCAAGAGAAGGCCTCTATTCAGGGAGGGAAGCCCTGTGTCCCCCAAGCGACTGAAGAGAAAGAGATTTAACGGTGAGTACACAAAATCTCCTTTTCTCTAGGTCTGCTTGGGGGACACAGGGACAGTGGGGACGTACCAAAGCTGTCCCCTGAATCTAGGGCGGGAAGTAGAGGCCTACGTGGAACCAGCCACTGGAGCCTGAAGTACCTTCCTGCCATAGTGGGTGTCAGATGCCACAAGGTGCCAAACTGGTAAAATTTGGCAAAAGTATGGATTGAAGTCCACGTTGCAGCCTTGTTCCGCTGAGGCTTATTTTCGAAAAGCCCTCTGGCGGAATGTGCCCTGATTGATCTGGGGGAACCTGACCCTGTGATGAATAGGATCTCTGGATGGCCTGTTTTATCCATCAGGATATGGTGGTCTAAGGACAAGGAGTCCGATAGACGGATGTCCTCGACACCGGTGCAGGTAAAACTTGAGGGCCCTAACGGGGTCGAGGGTGTGCAGTGCTGCTTCCTTCGCATTGGAAAGGGATGGGCAGAAGGTAGGAATCGTAATTTCCTGGTTGAGGTGGAAAGTGGAAACCACCTTGGGAAGAAAAGAGGGAGAAGTATGAAGTACTGCCCTGTCGTTGTGGAAGGTCAACAGAGGAGACCTACAGGATTGGGCAGAGATCTCCGATACTCTCCGTGCTGAGGCAATAGCCAGCAGAAAAAAACTGTTTTCCATGTGAGCCACTGAAGTGGAATAGAATCCATGGGTTTAAAGGGAGCGTGTTGCAGGGCACGTAGGACTAGGGTTAAGTCCCAATTTGGCACCGGTGAAAGTACCGGGCGCTTTATGTGGGCCATTCCCTGAAGAAAAATCCTAACATCTGCGAACAAGGCGAGAGGTCTTTGGAACAGGATGGAAGTGCCGAAAACTGAGATTTCAGTGATCCGAGGGACATGTGCAGGGACAGTCCCTCCTGTATAAGGCCAGAAGGAGTGGAGTGGAAAACTTCAGTGAATTGAAACCATTACATTGGCACCACCAATGGAAAGTGAACCAGACCCAATGGTACGTCTTGGCGGAGACCGGTTTGTGGGCTGCACGCATGGTAGAATGACAGTGTCAGAGAACCCCTTCCGTCTTAGGATCACAGTTTCAGTAGCCACGCCATCAAATTGAGGGTGGCAGGACAGTGGTGAAGGATTGGACCCTGAGAGAGAAGGTCCAGGATGAGAGGCCAAGGTTCCTCTACTGAGAGATGTACTAGATCCTAGACCCAGGATCTACGGGGCCATGTTGGAGCTATGAGGATGAGAGTATGAGTTCTCTCTGAAGTTTCTTGATCTTTCTCGGAATGAACGCAAGATGGAAGTCCCAGGGAGAAGTGAGGGCGTCTGCCACCAGAGGGTCCCTGGACCTTGCAAAGAAGAGAGGAACTTTACGATTGTGATTGACCTCTGGCGTCCCCCATCTTTGAGTGATCTTGTGGAAGATGTTGTCCTTTACAGGCCACTCGCAGGGATCTAGGGATGTCTGCTGAGATAATCTGCTTCCCAGTTTAAGAGACCTGGAATGAAGATGGCTGACAGGCGAGTCGGATTGCCTGTATCTCAAGAAGGTTGATGTGAAGACATTGTTCCGATAGAGACCAGCGACCCTGCGCTGACCGACCCTCTGCACTGCTCCCCAACCGGAGAGGCTTGCATCTGTGGTGAGCAGTCGCCATTGTGGATCCCCTAGGGGTCTGCCCCTGGTCAGGTGACGGGTTTGCATCAACCAGAGAAGAGAGACTCGAGTCCTGCGGGATAAACGAAATTCCAGGAGAAGGGATTTGTGCCTCCAGGCCGCAAGAATATTCCACTGAAGCTCCCTGAGGTGACGTTGGGTGAAGGGAACTGATTCTATCATCGAAACCATGACTCCCAACACCTTCATGTAGAATCTCGCGGTGTGGGACTTCGAGAGGAGAGACCGCACGAGGGTCCGCAAATGCTGTACCTTGTCACTGGGAGAGTTTGTGTCTGGGTGTTGAACTGCATCCAGAGGAAGACCATGGACTGGCTTGGGGTTAACGAGGACTTGTCCAGGTTGAAGAACCAACCAAACTCCTGTAATCGAACCATGGTGAAGTGCAACGCCTGCTGGGCCACTGCAAATTAAGGTACCTTGATCAGGAGATCGTCCAGATAAGGAGTTATGGAGATCCCCCTGGTGCGGATTAGAGCAGTGGCCACCGACATGATCTTGGTAAAGATACGAGGGGCCGAGTTCAGGCCAAGGGGAAGGTCTGTGAGTTGGAAGTGGCGATTTTGGAAGGCAAATTGCAAGAATCTCTGATGGGGACAGAAAATTGGGGCCACGATGACAGACCTGAGGGATTCCAACTTGAACCTTCGCAGTCGAATGAAAGTATGGAGTTCCTTGAGGTCCAGGATTGGCCGAACAGATCCATCCTTCTTGGGAACTACAAACAAGTTTGAGTAATAGCCTCGGAATCTCTCCTCAGTTGGAAAAGGGATGATGACCTCTGAACGGATAAGCTTGCCGATCGCGTCGTGCAGCGCCTGAGCCTTTTGATGCCCCTGAGGATATCTGGACATGAAGAACAGGCGGGGTGGGAGAGAAGCGAATTCTAGGTGGTAGCCCTGACTCACGACCTTGTGTACCCAGGCGTCTTGAGACAGATTCTTCCAGGAGTCGGCAAACCTGCAAAGTCTCCCCCCCCCCTACGGCTGAGTCGCTGAAGGGAAGAAGGGGTGAGTAATGCAGACGTGGACTTGCGGGACTGCCAGGATGGCCTGGACCTTCCACTGAAGCGTCCTCTGCAGGTGGTGGAGTGTCGTGAGAGACTTTTTGGAGACAAGTCCGCAGTTTCATCCAGAGAGACCTGCGAACCGATACCGACAAGTCAAGTCGGCTGAATTTCTGCTAATCACCTGTAGCGCATCGAGGGAGGCTTCACATAGGTAGTCAGCCTCCTTGATTTGCGAGGCCAAATGAGCGAGTTCTTCACGGGGAACCCTTGTGGCAATCGCTCGGCATAAGGCGTCCGACCAAGTTTGGACGGCTCTACTTACCCAAGCCGAGTCTAGAACAGGCCGAAGGGAGGTACCTGAAGCAGAGAAGAGGGAACTTAGAATGCCCTCAAGCTTCTTGTCCATGGAGTACTTGAAGGAGGCTGCATCAGGAACTGGTAAAGCAGTGCCCTTAGATAGTCGAGAGACAGGCGCGTCCACTGAAGGTGGGGAGGTCCACTTTTCCGTTAGTTCCTGTGGAAAAGGATATAGTTTGAGAAAAACTGCGGTTAGCCTGGAAACATCCCTCTGGTTTGAACCATTCCTGAGAGAGGAAAGGAAGGTGAGGACCTGCTGCGGCGCTTAAACAAGGAGGCACTGCAACTAGGTTCAGGCTCCTTTAAGTGAAGGGTCTCTAATGCTGAAATGAGGGAATCAATGGCCTCGGAGGAGAGTTTGGGGGGATTCCCCTTACTCTGGGTCGGAACTGTGAGATAGTTCACCATCAGACAGAGCCGGATCCTCCTCGGAGTCAGGCGGCTGGGATGAAGTAGTGATGGACTCCGCCTCACACTCATCCTCGGAAGGAGAGGGGGCTCTACATTTTGGAGGCTTATCTAGCCACGGGACTCCACCAATTTAGGAATGCCGGCGGCAAGCTTAGATGCCCATTCTGGGGGAGGCTGGGGGTCCAGGGGGGTGGAGTCCCGGGGCTGGCCTGATGGGTCCCCATGGGAGGCTTGGCTTACCTGAGGACGGAGTTCTGAAGTTTCCGAAACTGCCTCAGGTGGCTTGCACGTGGAACACAGAGGGTCCTTGTGACCAGATGAGGCATTTGGCACAAGCTAAATACTTAACCGATGAAGTAGTTGCTGGCCTGGAAAAAAGGTTATCACCTGTACCTTCAGACATGGTGTACACAAGCTGTTCCTGTAAGAGAGGAATTAAGTTAACAATATATATAATGTAGGATATATATATAACTGAAAATGCCTCCCCAGGGTACTGCTGGGAGTAAAGCCTTGGAGGGGAGTAAAGGCTGATAAGGCAGTAATTACAAAGCCTGCTGCCCTGTGGCATTAGCTAAAAACCCCACTGTGTCAGCAGTACTGCCCTGTTGTGTTCTTAGTATAAACAGGGGGGGGGGCTGCACTGCAGAGAAGCTGGGAAAGAGTTCTGCCCAGTGTGGTGAGTCTGCTAGTAATGGAACCTCCTCCAGAATCAATGGGAAGTAGCTGCCTGGGCGCACAATGGAGAGTGCGAAGAATGGCCCCTCCCCTAGCGGTGACATATGGTGCAGACACACACCTTAGAAAAATGGTGCATAAGGCACTGGCGTGCACTTTTTGGGTTGCACACAGGGTGCACGTACAGTAAGTGAAAAATCTGCCCCAGCCGTTGCCTCCCCAGGTAGAGTGAAAGACAGCCCCAGTGAAGTCTCTTGTAAAATAGTGAGGCGCAACTGGTGTTAAGCCCACAATAACTCTCTTGTGCTGTTGACAGTGAGGACAGTAGGAAACATAAGTGCCATTCCCATTCTGGACAATTTGTAGAGATGATTTGGCAGCTGTGCTCTCAATCTCAGTAAGCCACCCCCGCTCCAGGTGTAGGAAATTAACCAATTAGTTAGAGAACTGAGAGAAAGCAAGTGAAAAGGCAGAACTTGCCACTAGGTGCTCTTTATTGCACACAACATGTTTCAGGCCAGAAGCCCTTTATCAAGTGCCTGTGTGTTTGGTGGAGGCTGATTAACATACTGCCTGGGTCTGAACTAGTGACCTGCAGGTTGCAACAAAGTCTCCTATACTGCTGTGCAAGGCAGATGGATTGTGCAGAGGGGGAGGCTGTTCAGAGAGTGAATAGGCTGCTATTAAGGATATATGCTTACCTTAAATGAGCCACGGCAGGAGTTCCCAGACTGTAGTGTAGGGATCCTTGGGGCATATAAGGAGGATTGAGCAACAGGATGAACCTGGCTATACCTCAGCCCTGTGTCCCGGCCAGCGCATCCGCTCTCTGTATGTCAGAGGGAGGGAATCAATGCTGGATGGTCAGTGCAGAGCACAAGAGACCCCGGTGACATCCTCAAGTAATGGATCAGACTACTCAGTGTAGCTGTCCAGCTCCATTTCATGTGAAGGAATTGTAATGAAATAAAAATAAAAGAGCAAAATAAATAGTAAAATACTCCTGAATGCAGGAGACGGTCCTAACCTCCTGAGGACACAACGAAACTGAGTGTCTCTGCCTACAGAGGAGGGGTATAGCAGGAGGAGGAGGGGTCAAGTTTCTATTTTTTTATTGTGTCCTGCCTCCTAGTGGTTCCAGCTATACCCCACTGTCCCTGTGTCCCCCAAGCAGACCTAGAGAAAAAGACAAATAACTATAAAAAAAATAAATAATGAAAACCAATTGAAAAGTTGCTTAGAATTGGCCATTCTAAAAGGTGAACCACAAGATCCTTCACCTTAAAATGAAGGATCTTGGGCATGCTGCCCCAAAGTAAAATAAGAGAATTCAGTTACCTTTAGCACACTTAGGGTAGTCTGTCCTCCCTGGAAACTTCCAGAACTTCCGGAGATGTGGTATCCAGAATTAAGCTAGCGACAGAGACAGATATATAAGTATCAAGAAATACAGAAGCTACACATATACTGAAACTGTACATGTATCCAATAAAGATTTAACACCTTCTACATTTGGCCTATTCATGGAAAGTAGTTTGCTAAAATGATTGACATATGAAATATGCAAATTAGGGTCGGGAAGGGAAAAATAGATTTTTGTACTTACCGTTAAATCCTTTTCTCTTGTCCTACATTGGGGGACACAGGCACCATGGGGATTAAGTCCTGTTGCTTGGAGAATGGACACTAAAAGGTTAAAGGAGCTCCTCCTCCTGCACTGGGCTTAATCCCCTACCTACTTCCTATTAGCCTCAGTTTTCGGGCCGAAGAAGGAAGGACAACCCTACATTTAACTAAAAACTGCAAACTGAGGAGGAACTCCTTCCCCCCTAAGGAGAACTTGTGTGAACAGAGTCAGCATAATTCATTTTAATCCAATTATCCAATAAAAACAGGGAGGGAAGGCCTGTGTCCCCCAATGTAGGACAAGAGAAAAGGATTTAACGGTAAGTACAAAAATCTATTTTTCTCTTGCCTAGATTGGGGGACACAGGCACCATGGGGATGTCCCAAAGCTACCCATGAGGGTGGGACTTTCTTTCCCAAATGCTCAGGTAATCACAGTCTGAAGCACCCTCCTCTCGAAGCTCATTACTAATGAGGAGAGTCTGTGTAACTGTGACGCCTGGAGAAGATGTGGACGTAGGACCAGACTGCAGCCCTACAACCTAGTCAGCGGAAGCCTGGTGGCAACACCACCCAAGCTGAGGACTCTCGTAGAGTGAGTTTGGATCCCAAAGGGCAGAGGTTTTCCCTTCTCCGTGTATACCCTGAGGATGGCTGACCTGATCCATTTGGAGATCGTAGCCCTGGATGCACGTAGTCCCTTCCAAGGTTCCTCTGGAAGCATGAATAGGTGATTACCCCCCTGATAGATTTAGTAGTAGTAGAAAGTGTGCCTGTAGTGTTCAAACAACGTCCAGCGTGTGTAATCTTTGTCCATCGCCGTCTAGTGATGCGAACAGGAGGAGAACGACCAACTCCCGATTAGTATGGAACTCAGACACCACCTCAGACTCAGCTTTAACCCTAACTCCGAACTTGGCCGGCTGAATTGATGGCCCAGAGAATGCTGTCTAGACCGTCGGCATAGGTAATGGATTGACTCTAAAAGCTCAGAACGGCTGATCATGCATGTTGATAGTGCAAGATTAAGATCCCCAGGAGCGATAGTTGATGGTAAGGTGGGGCCTGTGTAAGGGCACCCTGTAACACGTTGTGTCGTTTTGGCCTAGTACCAGTTGCTGTGGAAAAGATGAATAGGGTTGAACCTGTACAATCGGGGAGCCAAGGGCTAGGCCCTTCTCTATTCCGTCCTAGTAAAGTTTCTTTCGCTGAAACTTGTGGATCCTTGGAACTATTCACACACCGGGATATGAGGGTCTTCCATACACAGTGGTAATTGCGGGCTGACACAGGTTTCCTAGCTTTCATTAAGTAGGTATAGCCTCCCACGGAAGATCTGTTGAGTAATAGGGCTTCAAGATCCATGTCGTTAAAGACCAGCCGTTGAAAATTCTGGTGGACGAACTATCCCTGGGATAAAAGATCTCCCCTGTTTTGGAGGCGGAAAAGTAGAGTGCCATAGTTTGATGATTTCCGCGAATCAAGGTCTGCGTGACAAAGATGGGGCTATCCGTAGTATTGTGACTCCTTCTAGTCCTCTGAGCCCGAGTACCCTAGGAAGCAAGGCTAGGACTGGAACCCGTATATATGATGAATGGCCATGGTACAACTAGCGCATCTGTCAGTATTGCCAGCGGGGCTCTGCTTCTTGCCATGATCTTGGTAGTTTGTTGTAGTGGCGGGGGGCCATCGGATCTACTTCTGGAATGCCCCAATGTGCTACGATAAGTGGAATACTTCCGGATGTAGACTGCACTCGCCTTGATCCAGTGTCTTGCGAATGAGGAAGTCTGCTACCCAGTTGTCCCTCCTGGGGTGTATCCCGCGGAGATGGCCAGCACGTTTTTCTCTGCCCGGAGTAGGATCTGCTGTGTCTCTGTAGGAGCTGACGGGCTTCTTTTGCCTCCCCGGTGGTTATGTAGGCTACTGCCGACATGTAGTCAGATTGCACATATATCGAGGGGATGCTCGTCCAATAACTGGCGATAAGACACATTGTCCTTAGTTCTAGGATGCTGATGGAGAGTGACCCTTCTATTGAGGTCCATCTGCCCTGTACATGGAGGACTCCTCCCCAGCCCTGTAGGCTGGCGTCTGTGGTGATGACCGTCCAAAAGTGGTTGTGAAACGATCTCCCTGCTAGAAGAGTCAGTGGTTGGAGCCACCACCATCGACACCCTAACTGGGTAGTCGATGGAACGATATTCTGTTACCAGAATCTTGCGATCCATTTCCCTGCGATTTCTCTGCTGCAGCTTTAGTACTAGTGTCTGCATGGTCTTATCCCAACACTCTCATGGCTACACAAAGCGGTACACATTGTTTCCCTGGACCGTCAGCAGTTGTGTGCCAAAGGGGAATACCTTGTTTGGAAGGAGAAACGCTCTTCCTATCGAATTAGGTCCAGGTATTCTGTCCTCTGGGAAGGGGCGAGTACCGATTCCGGTAAGATATGAGACATCCCAGTCTGGACAAGATTTCCACCACTGTCTGGATGTGGTCTGTGGGTAAGAGTGGAGAGGGTGACTAAACTCGTAGGTCATCCAGGTATGGTATGACCTCCATTCCCTGGAGACTTAGGTTCGCCAGGGCTGCTGCCATCTGCGTGAAGACTCTTGGAGCAGGAGACAGCCCGTAGGGGAGAGGCCAATTGCCAGTGTCCTCCAGCAGCGAAAAAACGAAGGAACGATAGTGGCAGGTATGTATTGGCACATGAAGGTATGCGTCTTAGATCTCGACCACTGCCGTAGACCTCCTTCTTTCTCAGACAACAGTAGAGACTGTACAGTTTCCATCTTGAAATGGTGTTTTCTCCCACGATGGTGTACTTCATTAAGCCTGAATAGGGCGATAAGACCCGTCCTTCTTGGTACGACAGAGAGATCTGAGTAGAGACCTCGACCTCTGTCTCGGAAGGGGACTAGTCGTATTACTCCAGATAGGATAAGTCGCGAATGGTGCCCAGGAAGACTGAGCGTCCCCTTTGTGTAAGCATAAGCACAGCGGACCGAAGTTGCTCTGGAACAGAGTTTTTGGCAGAGGTGTGAACGAAAAAACCACAACCTTTTGGACCAGGGTATCAATCAGAGGCGTGCGCTCTACCGACTGTTCTTAAAGCGGACTAAAGGGAACCCTGCTTAGCAGGGATGGAGGTCCGCGCCTTGTACCCTCTGCCTTGGAGAAAGGGCCGGAGAATTGTATTCTCTTAGATGGAACACTTGGGTCTATTTTGTTGCAGAAAGGCGCTCATGCCACCTGTTACCAGGGAATAAATTTTTAGTTCTGCTCCAAACAATTATCTTCCCACAATGAGAGACTGACGAGAGATCTCTTTGACGTAAGAATGACACGAAGACTCTCTAAGGCGGAGTCTGGAAAATTTTATTAGGTAGCCTTGAGATACTATCTGTAGTACCCAAGGATCTTAGACCGTCTGTACGCACGCTTCCGAAGTGTCTTAGAGTAGGCCATCGGGTTTTCAGACCGGTCTCTAGCCAAGAACATCTGGCAACATGCTGAGGCTCTAGCTGCACCTAAGGCCGAGTCGCAATGTAAGCCCTTGCATCTGCAATCTGGAACAGTCTAAGGTCTGTGGAGGGTTCCTCAAACCCAATGAGTTATGCCACTTGCTCCACCTCGACCTCCATTGCTCAATACCCATGTCGTAGTGAAGGTGGGGTGCATGGCCCCTCCAGTTGCTAAGAAAATAGCCCTGCATGTCTATGGAGTCCTTGATCGATGCGTCGTCTGCTACCAGTATGTTGTGGTCTTGGATAGACTCGAAACTGGAGGGTCCACCATACAGTACCGACTGTGGAGGTGAGGGCCCGAGCTCAGTAGATTCAGGCGGGAAGGATAACTCTGTGCAGTTGTGTATATGTAACTGCAGGAATGTAGCCACCCGTTAAGGCGCAGCGGACCAGAGCTGAGCTTTTTTTTTTTTTTTTTTTGCAGAGTTGGGAAACGACAAAACCACAACTTTTTGGACCAGAGCCGTGCTGTCTACCGACAGAGCTATGTAGGCAGGATCTGTGTGAATCGCCTTGAAGGCAGAACCTTGTGGTCTGGGGCTTTACATAGTGATGTCATCCAGCTGTTTGTAAACTGGGAAAACAATAACCCCCTTTTTTTTTTTTTTTTTTTTTTTTTAATTCCCTTAGGGGTCTAGGGGCCTCCTGTTCCTGGACGGTGTACTCCCCAGAAAAAGTTTGGCCTTCTTTCCCTGAACCCATAGGGATATAAGGGGTGTGGGCGTGTGGCGACAGAAGCTGAGGAGCTTGTCTCACAGGGTTGCGCTGACAGGTGATCGACACTCTGTCCAAGGTCTCCAGTATTATAGCTAGGTTTGGTGTCCTGCTAAGAAGAGATAGCGCTTGCACCATTTCTAAGTCCGAGCTCGACTGGCTAGCCGTAGCTGTCTCTGAGCCGGAGGTAGGGTTGATTTTGGCAGAGGTAACAGGTTTACAATATCCACAGACTTGGGCAGGCCTATTCCCTCTTAGTAAGTGGATCAACAAGGGTGTTTGAAATTTGGCCGTGCAAGATGCACATGCAAAACCTGTACTTAGGGGAGAATGCATGTCGTGGTTAGCGGCTTAATAATGAGCGTCTCCTCTGTTCTGTCAGTCAAGAGACAAAACCTTAACGTGTAGGCCGGAGAGAAGCTGGTATGAAGCAGGAGTCTGCCTGTCTGTGGGGGTGTCAGTGGGAACTGTGTAGGAATAAAGTAACCATAATCCCCCTATCCGGATCCTCAAGGGCTTAGTAGGTAGTAGAAATTACTCACGTACTGGAGATTATGCTGCGCAGCCGGAGAGTTGCATAGGAACACCGTGCAGAGGAAAGAAAGATGTCCGCCGGAAGAGACGTAGGGCGGGAATGCGCGATCGCTTGGAAAAAAAACCATAAGCAAGATGGCCGCCACCCGGATCTCAACCAAGATGGCGGCTGCGCGGCGAAGCGCGGGAAGGAAAAAAGCCGAACCGGTAGGGTATTGTCCCAACACTCCGTCCACCCCTTGTACTCCCTGTCTGTCTTAGTAGCGCTATGCAGGAAAGGGGTAGGCTCAGAGAAGGTGCGTTGGGGAAAGTATAGTTGGTCTCTATGGAACGGGGGTGAGGGAAAGTGTACTTACCCTCAGTACCAGCCTTCCGTGCCCTGTATGGTGCGGTGGCCCCGGTCAGGCTACTGGCGCAGCCTCCGTAGAGCGGGAGCCAGTAGCCACGGGTGTTGAGGGAGCGTTAGTCTGCAGACCTCCGTAGAGCGGGAAGGCAACAAGGGCACATTAGTAGAGAAGACTCTCTCAGCTGGTGGGGTTCGGGAAAGGAAACACAGACCCCTATGTCTGGCATGGCACCTGAATAAGATCTGTACCAATGCTCCCTGCCAGTAGTGTCCGTCCTCCTTCTGAGGACACTAAAAGAAAACTGAGGCTAATAGGAAGTAGGTAGGGGATTAAGCCCAGTGCAGGAGGAGGAGCTCCTTTAACCTTTTAGTGTCCATTCTCCAAGCAACAGGACTTAATCCCCATGGTGCCTGTGTCCCCCAATCTAGGCAAGAGAAATCATGTGTCTTTTTGTCCCAAAACAAGGAACTAAAATCTTTTCCACCCCACACTTTTTTCCTTTCCCTCCCCTAATTGGCATATGTAAATTCGGTTTTGTATTCGGCAGAATCTTTTACAAGGATTCGGCCATATTACAAATATGGGTTTGGGTGCATCAGTAATATATACTGAATAGTGGTGTTAATGTGTATCTGTGCTTCACTGACCAGCCTTACATTTACTATATATGCTTCCTGCCTCTGTATGGTGGAGCAATCAGAACGCTGTGTTGTGTATTTGCATTTGTACCTGCTCCAGGGCCTCTGCCAGGTGACGGTTCAACTTCTGTTCATGTTTGCGTAATTTCTCAATGTCCCACTGCAAGTCCTCGATGGTCCTCTCCATCTCGGACACCTTGGTCTCTGTTGAAGTTGCGCGGTCTTGGAGCTCATGGTGCTGAAAAAAAGGGGAAAAAAACTCAATTTAATTTTTTTTTTCTCAAATTTTTAGTGGCAAAAAAACCCACACCACATGGAGGCAAAAGAGTTCTCTTATTTTATAGATTCTAATCTAGATGTGGCTTTCCCAAGTAAAGGTGATACCTCTCTGTGAGGGTATTTCAAACCGGGGTACGATAATGCAGGTTACACAAAGAGCAGTGGGACAACCCTTCCAAAAGGGACCGAAACCAGTGGGTACAGCCTGAGAACCAGTTGGAGAGTGAATATTTATTTACTGGCTTGGGGATAACCATAATGAGTCAAAATGTTGGCCCACCAACAATGTGGCTGAGGCAAAAGCAGCCGTCTGTGGGTTTTATTATGAAAGCACGCATCACTGCCATGTGAGGAGAGTGCATCACATACGCTAACCTAGACTCGCAGGTTGACTTTCCAGATATCTGACCAATTTCACATGATATTTTGTCCTGTATACACAGACAAATTGCAAAGAGAAGGTTTATGCAGTTACAGATTAAGCAATAATCCTCACACACAGAAGAGAAACTAGTCATCAGTCAGGGAAGGGTTTCCCATTTTGACAAATTAACAGTTGAGAACCAGTGATTGGGGGACGGCAGCCTATGTGCCAAAGATTATACTGTTCTATAGCACATTGCCACCTATTAAAGGAGAAGGAAAGGCTAAAATTAAGTAAGCCTTATCAGAAAGGTCTATATAAATACACAAGTAAACTCTCAAAGTAATGCTGCTCTGAGTCCTCTGTCAAAAGAAACACAGCATTTCTTTCCTTCTATTGTGTACTCATGGGCTTCTGTATCAGACTTCCTGTTTTCAGCTTAAACCTCCTTGCCCCGGGCGTGAGCATGCTCAGTTTGCTCCTCTTCCCCTCCCTTCTCTGCTGTAATCTGAGCCCAGAGCTATAAGTGAGCAGGGAGAGACTCAGGCAGGAAGTGATGTCACACCAAGCCAATATTGCAGCTGCTACCCAAAACAAACAGAGTTTCTAGAGATTTTTACTGCGGTATGGTAAAACATTCTACAGAATAAATATAGCATTCTAGCTTGCACTATTGCAGCTAATCTATTGGAAAGAAAATGCCTCCGTAGCTTTACTTCTCCTTTAAAAACAGTCTGTGTGGTTATCAGACCTCTCCACAATGTCCTTGCACCCTTACCTGCAGTGAGAGGCGGTGATGCTTCTCCTGGAGTACAGTAGCAAGGTCCTGCAGCTTACGGTTCTCAGTGAGAAGTTCTTTGTTCAGCTTTTGCAGAGATTCCCCCAAGTTATCAAACTCAGCTAAATAAACAAATAAAAATAAAGGCATGTAATCTTAATGCATCGTTGAACAACCTATAGTATTGTCGGATCCCACCATCAGCCTCCAGTTGCTGTTTGGTGCTGGATCTTGTGGTCCAACAACACGCAGCTGTAAATGTGCCATAAATATATTGGGTGGATGTAAGTTCATTCATTTTCATTGTATCTTACTGATGCCCCCCTGCACATTACTCGTCCCTTACCACCACTTTGGATTCGGTCGCACAGCTCTTCTATGCGGCAGTGCAGCTTGTTAGAAGTTTCCAGAACACAGGATACAGCCCTCTTGCTAAACGCCATGCGCTCTTGCAGCTTCAGTTCAATTTCCTCTTTGGTACTGTGGGCTAGTGTGGCTAAGAAGGTCAAAGATGATTCCGGCAATGTTCCAGCAGAAAAAGGAGGAGCGGGGGGAGGTTCTGGAGAGGCTGCTGGGATAAGAAAATAAAGGGACGTATGTTAACAACCACACGGACCAGTACATATTAAATTAAGTGAACCCAAAACAACCTTGTGCTCTAATTCATTGCTTAGTTATAAACCATGCAGGATAAAGATTCATCTGAGTTAATGTGTGACTGGTTGACAGGTAGGGCCACTATTGTTAAAGGAGTTTTTCACCTTAAAGGGATACTGTCATGGGAAAAAACATTTTTTTTCAAAACACATCAGTTAATAGTGCTGCTCCAGCAGAAGTCTGCACTGAAATCCATTTCTCAAAAGAGCAAACTGATTTTTTTAATCTTCAATTTTGAAATCTGACATGGGGCTAGACATATTGTCAATTTCCCAGCTGCCCCAAGTCATGTGACTTGTGCTCTGATAAACTTCAATCACTCTTTACTGCAAGTTGGAGTGATATCACCCCCTCCCCCCCCCCCCCAGCAACCAAACAAAAGAACAAATGGGAAGGTAACCAGAAAACAGCTCCAACACAAGATAACAGCTGCCTGGCAGCTCTAAGAACAGCACTCAATAGTAAAATCCATGTCCCACAGAGACTCCTTCAGTTACATTGAGAAGGAAAAACAGCAGCCTGCCAGAAAGCATTTCTCTCCTAAAGTGCAAGCACAAGTCACATGACCAGGGGCAGCTGGGAAATTGACAAAATGTCTAGCCCCATGTCAGATTTCAAAATTGAATATAAAAAAATCTGTTTGCTCTTTTGAGAAATGGATTTCAGTGCAGAATTCTGCTGGAGTAGCACTATTAACTGGTGCGTTTTGAAAAAAACATGTTTTCCGATGACAGGATCCCTTTAATACAATTAGCTGTTTTTAGATAGGTCACCAAAAATAGCGACTTTTTTTCATTTACTTTCTATTTTCTATGTGTCACCGTTTTTTTAATATTGAAGAGTAAAGTGTAATTTTTTACCTTCTAAAGCAGCTCTGGGAGGGAGGTTGCTGACCCTGTAAACTGTTCTAAATAGATACATTTAGTTGATACATTTCTTATCTTTGTCCCTGCTCAGAAGAATCTCTGAATTCATTACAGGCGGCTGTTAGAATTGATACAATAGTTGCTAATACTCCTAGTGACAACTAAATGTTGCAAAAGTTTAGAGTCTGCACCTGAATTACTGAGCTGCCAGACTCCAACACCAGAGACACGAACATTCAACTTTACACTTAGATTTTGGAAAAATAAATTATGGAAAGTAATTGAAAGAAGTCTTTATTTCTGGGGAACAATCTGAAAATAACTGAACTGAAAAAAGTGTTTGAAAGGTGAACAGCCCCTTTAAAGATAGTTCAGTCTGAAAATAAATAAAAACAGGTTGTGCAAAATAAATAATGTTTCTAACACAATTATTCAAAAATGTAATGTATAAATGCTGGAGTAACTGGATGTGTAACATAATAGCCAGAACACTACTTCCTGCTTTTCAGCTCTCTAACTCTGAGTTAGTCAGTAAGGGGGGCCACATGGGACATAATTGTGAGTTTGTAATTGAGTCAGCATTCAGCTCAGATTCAAAAGCAAACATTTATAACGCATGACCCACCCCCCTCGAGTCTAATTTGTGAATATAACATTGCACCCACAATGCAAATATCAATCTCAATCACAAATCCAAACCTCTTGCTTCATCACTGACTTGTATCTCTTTCTCCATCTTTACCCGCTCTGCCTCAAATCCTGCAAACTCTAGATTCCAAAAGTTAACCTAGCAAGCCTATGTTCTGAACACAGAATTTATGTTGTGTTATGCACACACACCCATGTTCAGTTAGAACAAATTAGTAAAAAGTAATCCCAGCAAGATACCAGTTAAGCTCCTATGTCCAGTCATGTTCTATTCTACCGCTTCACTTACCTTTGTTGTCTTGGGTCGGTGGGGGTTGTGATACCTCTGAGCCTTCCTCTATTTCCATGGCAGTTTCCTTGGCCTTCCCGGGTTCCTCAGGAGGAGCGCTAGGTGGAGCACTCTGGTTACTTGGCTCCGTATCATAACTCTTCAGAAGCACATGAACATCCTCATCCAGCTTCCGGAATGAACGAAAAAAAGTCAAAATGAGAGATGAAAAGCAGAACAAAGAAAAGAAAAATCAGGAAAGCTTGGGTGCTCACCCACGGCCTCTAGGGTCTCGCACCACTCACCTTGCTCCAATACCGGTTCACAATGAGTAGAGTAGCGTCATCCGTAGCCTGTCTTTTTTCCAGCTTCTCAATCTTCTCCCGGAGTTCATCTTCAAAGCCCTGTCTCTGCTCTAGGCGCTCAGCCAGTTTCTTGTTCTTGAACTGCAGGACTTTCATATCCATCTCCTCCTGCAGGTAAAAGATATGTGATTGGGAGGTTAGCTATAAAATCAAACTCATAAATTCTAGGGCTACGGCCCAATTCACTGCTCTACACACATGTTGACATGGACCTCAACCCTGTATAAAGCTAATCATATCATACAACATCTACTTAAAACAAGATCATCACACAAGTCTGTCTGTGGCACTTTAATATCTATGTACCATAATAAAGTCCATGCCCCACAGATAATAATATTATGGTTCCATAATGTCCTTCTTAGATTTTCACCCTATTATTCAATAATAATAAAAACATGGTGGCTACTTGCCGTTGATGAGATTCCCCCGAGTCGTATGGGTTCAATTAAAGTAGTAGGTGCCTTATCTCCAAGATTCGGTTTCTTTTCTGAGGGACCAGAGCCATTGTCGCTCGAGGCTCGCTTACTTCCAGCCCCCGACATGACGGCGGTTAAATAACGGACACAATGGCACTCTTAGAACAGACGGAACCCATATGCCTGCCAATGGCCTCTTCACCTCTGCCAAATACATTGTTTTTTTGTAAGACATGTCATAGACAATTTTAACAAGCAGGCAACGCTATCCTCTTCTCCCCATATATGTGCCCACTTATGGGCTTTTTCCCTTGTATGTGCCATTTACCACTCTTGCAACAATCTCTCTACCTCGCTCATATTTTCTTCCTTCCTCCATCCTCCAACCTGTCTCTCTGCCTCTGTTCCCGTCTCTCTGCCGCTGTCCTTGACTCTCTGCCTCTGTCCCTGTCTCTATGCCTCCATCCCTGTCTCGGTGTCTCCCTCTCCTCCAGACCCTTCTCGCTGTCTCCCTCTTGTCCATCCCCATCTCTCTGTCTCCCTCTCATATCCATCCCCATCTATCACTCTTGTAACAATCTCTCTACCTCGCTCACATTTTCTTCCTTCCTCCGTCCTCCAACCTGTCTCTCTGCCTCCGTTCCCGTCTCTCTGCCGCCATCCTTGTCTCTCTCCATCTCCTCCTTTCTCCCCATCTTCCATGCTTTTTCCTCCTCTCTCCACATCTCTCTGCCTTTCCCTCCATCACCATCTCTCTGCCTCCCTGTCCTCCATCCCCATTTCTTTGCATCCGTATCCTCCAACCTCTCCTCCATCACTGACTCCCTTTCCCTACTACTGATATGTCTGTATCTCTTTCTAGGCACTTTTCTCTATCTTGTTACTGTCGGTCTCTCCAAGTTGCTGCCTTTTTTGTGCTTTTCACTTTTCTCTGTTTCTGGGCACCCTGGGCCTCCCTCTTTTTCAGTTGCAGCCTTCTATTTCTTTAACCACCTGTGTGAATACCTCTCATTTCCTGCATATCACCACCACTCCAGTTTTACATTTAAAATGTTGGGATACCTTGCCTACAGTAAGCAGAACCATAGAAAGGGCCTTTATGTGCATCTGAGTCAGTTATTTTAATAAAGGTAATGCACACATGGCACGTGTTATAACATTAGATAAACAAGGTGTGCATTGAGCTGTGCGTGTTAAGCAGGCCAAAAATCAGGCCCCAAAGCACCATCACACCTCTTTAACTTGCATTGTAATGGCTTTTGGAAGCACCGTGGTCTAACCCACTCCTCTTCTCTCCCTGCGTGGCCCTTATTCCCTAATCTTGCTTCTCTTCACATCCCATGTATCCCTTAGCAATACTTATTCATCTCCCATGCATCTCTCCATATCTACCTGCCTTGTCTTCCTATAGAGATAGAGATATATATATATATATATATATATATATATATATATATATATATATATATATATATATATATATATATATATATATATATATATATATATATATATATATATATATATATATACTGTGTATATCTGCCTGGTCTCAGTGTATCTCTCCATATCTATACCTGCCTTGTCTCAGTGTTATCTCTCAGTATCTATACCTGCCTGGTCTCAGTGTATCTCTCCATATCTATACCTGCCTGGTCTCAGGGCATCTCTCCATATCTATACCTGCCTGGTCTCAGTGCATCTCTCCATATCTATATGTGCCTGGTCTCAGTGCATCTCTCCATATCTATATCTGCCTGTCTCAGTGTATCTCTCCATATCTATACCTGCCTGGTCTCAGTGCATCTCTCCATATCTATATCTGCCTGGTCTCAGTGTATCTCTCCATATCTATACCTGCCTGGTCTCAGTGCATCTCTCCATATCTATATGTGCCTGGTCTCAGTGCATCTCTTCATATCTATATGTGCCTGGTCTCAGTGCATCTCTCCATATCTATATGTGCCTGGTCTCAGTGCATCTCTTCATATCTATATCTGCCTGGTCTCAGTGTATCTCTCCATATCTATATCTGCCTGGTCTCAATGCATCTCTCCATATCTATATCTGCCTGGTCTCAGTGCATCTCTCCATATCTATATCTGCCTGGTCTCAGTGCATTTCTCCATATCTATATGTGCCTGGTCTCAGTGCATCTCTTCATATCTATATCTGCCTGGTCTCAGTGTATCTCTCCATATCTATACCTGCCTGGTC
The DNA here is from genome assembly GCA_038501925.1 of Xenopus petersii. Taxonomy (NCBI): domain Eukaryota; kingdom Metazoa; phylum Chordata; class Amphibia; order Anura; family Pipidae; genus Xenopus; species Xenopus petersii. The sequence goes on from CM076688.1 coordinate 13,357,779, forward strand.
TCAGTGCATCTCTCCACATCTATATCTGCCTGGTCTCAGTGCATTTCTCCATATCTATATGTGCCTGGTCTCAGTGTATCTCTCCATATCTATATGTGTCTGGTCTCAGTGTATCTCTCCATATCTATACCTGCCTGGTCTCAGTGCATCTCTCCACATCTATATCTGCTGGTCTCAGTGCATCTCTTCATATCTATATCTGCCTGGTCTCAGTGTATCTCTCCATATCTATATGTACCTGGTCTCAGTGCATCTCTCCATATCTATATCTGCCTGGTCTCACTGCATCTCTCCATATCTATATCTGCCTGGTCTCAGTGTATCTCTCCATAGCTATACCTGCCTGGTCTCAGTGTTATCTCTCAGTATCTATACCTGCCTGGTCTCAGTGTCTCTCTCCATATCTATACCTGCCTAGTCTCAGTGTATCTCTCCATATCTATACCTGCCTGGTCTCAGTGTATCTCTCCATATCTATATGTGCCTGGTCTCAGTGTATCTCTCCATATCTATATGTGCCTGGTCTCAGTGTATCTCTCCATATCTATATGTGCCTGGTCTCAGTGCATCTCTCCATATCTATATGTGCCTGGTCTCAGTGTATCTCTCCATATTTATATGTGCCTGGTCTCAGTGCATCTCTCCATATCTATATGTGCCTGGTCTCAGTGTATCTCTCCATATCTATATGTGCCTGGTCTCAGTACATCTCTCCATATCTATATCTGCCTGGTCTCAGTACATCTCTCCATATCTATGTGTGCCTGGTCTCAGTGCTGGGACATATCTATATCTGCCTGGTCTCAGTGTATCTCTCCATATCTATATCTGCCTGGTCTCAGTGTATCTCTCAGTATTTATACCTGCCTGGTCTCAGTGTATTTCTCCATATCTGCCTGGTCTCAGTGTATCTCTCAGTATTTATACCTGCCTGGTCTCAGTGCATCTCTCCATACCTATATCTGCCTGGTCTCAGTGTATCTCTCAGTATTTATACCTGCCTGGTCTCAGTGTATCTCTCCATATCTATATGTGCCTGGTCTCAGTGTATCTCTCCATATCTATATGTGCCTGGTCTCAGTGTATCTCTCCATATCTATATGTGCCTGGTCTCAGTACATCTCTCCATATCTATATCTGCCTGGTCTCAGTACATCTCTCCATATCTATGTGTGCCTGGTCTCAGTGCATCTCTCCATATCTATATCTGCCTGGTCTCAGTGTATCTCTCCATATCTATATCTGCCTGGTCTCAGTGTATCTCTCAGTATTTATACCTGCCTGGTCTCAGTGTATTTCTCCATATCTGCCTGGTCTCAGTGTATCTCTCAGTATTTATACCTGCCTGGTCTCAGTGTATCTCTCCATATCTATATCTGCCTGGTCTCAGTGTATCTCTCAGTATTTATACCTGCCTGGTCTCAGTGTATTTCTCCATATCTGCCTGGTCTCAGTGTATCTCTCAGTATTTATACCTGCCTGGTCTCAGTGCATCTCTCCATACCTATATCTGCCTGGTCTCAGTGTATCTCTCAGTATTTATACCTGCCTGGTCTCAGTGTATCTCTCCATATCTATATGTGCCTGGTCTCAGTGTATCTCTCCATATCTATATGTGCCTGGTCTCAGTACATCTCTCCATATCTATATCTGCCTGGTCTCAGTACATCTCTCCATATCTATGTGTGCCTGGTCTCAGTGCATCTCTCCATATCTATATCTGCCTGGTCTCAGTGTATCTCTCCATATCTATATCTGCCTGGTCTCAGTGTATCTCTCAGTATTTATACCTGCCTGGTCTCAGTGTATTTCTCCATATCTGCCTGGTCTCAGTGTATCTCTCAGTATTTATACCTGCCTGGTCTCAGTGTATCTCTCCATATCTATATCTGCCTGGTCTCCGTGTATCTCTCAGTATTTATACCTGCCTGGTCTCAGTGTATTTCTCCATATCTGCCTGGTCTCAGTGTATCTCTCAGTATTTATACCTGCCTGGTCTCAGTGTATCTCTCCATATCTATATGTGCCTGGTCTCAGTGCATCTCTCCATATCTATACCTGCCTGGTCTCAGTGTATCTCTCAGTATCTATATGTGCCTGTAGATGGCCAAGTGTTGGCCAGTTCATGTCCCAGGAGAGAGAGAGAGAGAGAGAGAGAGAGAGAGAGAGAGTGTGTGTGTGTGTGTGTGTGTGTGTGTGTGTGTGTGTGTTTAGTTATCTCTCTCCCCCTCACACAGTCTCTCTTGTCTGCTGTCGCCTCTAGTCTGTCCCTTATACACCAATGTATCGGCTGAGCTCAAGCCCGGGCTCAGGATTCCCTATTGCCTCAATTCTAACTCTGTCTCTCTTCCCCCTTCACTCCTAGTCTGCATTTCTTTCTTATCCGCCGGCCTATTTCATTAAATATCAGTTCCTCTCTTTACTCCCATCTTACCCTCGCCGCCATCTTCCTCCCAGAAATCCCGGATGTGACCGCCTTCCCTTCACACATGCGCAGTTCGCCAAGAGGGGCATTTCGTCACTACAAGAAGGCCAATTGACAGATCCCGCCCCGTAAGTAGCGTCCGGAAATCTCATGGGCGCAGAGAGCTGCTCATTATACAAGAACCTTTTTTTCATTGGTTCATGGGTCCGTGAGCCCCACCGCTGTTCCTACAGGTATTTGCCAGTCCTCGAGGGGTGGAGTCTAAGGCGAAACAAAGTAAGGCTATTGGTCAGCGGCTGGTTGTTGTAGCGACGGGACGCTGCGGTGGGAGAAAAGGTAGAAGGAAGACTCGGAACCGAGTTGTTACTGTCGGTCAGTCCATCAAACTAGTCAGCTTTTTGCTTTGAAGCAGGTGCCCGGGAGTTGCCTTTAGGGCTCACGGCTCTTTTAGTCACTTCTTCCTCACACACTAATGTATTTATGTCTCTCCTTTCTTTGTCGTTTCAGGTGAAAAAGAGAAAAACAAAATCTGCCTCTGGTAAAGAAAAACCCTGTCCTTCCTCCTCCTCCTTCATCATCATCATCATCAGCTTCTTCCTCACACCTGTGTCCTTAAATGGGTCATTCGCCTTTAAGTCAAATTTTATAGCAAAATAACACAAATACTCTGTAAGGCTACAAATGTATTGTTATTGCTACTTTTTATTACTCATCTTTATATTCAGGCCTCTCCTATTCATATTCCAGTCTCTCATTCATATCAGTGTATGGTTGCTAGGGGGATTTGGACCCTAGCAACCAGATTACTGCAAACTGGAGAGCTGCTGAATAAAAAGCTAAATAACTCAAAAAATACAAATAATAAAAAATGAAAAACAATTGTAAATGGTCTCGGAATATCCCTCTCTATATAATGCAAGGGACTCTCCCTAATAGCGACTGCTCACTTACACTTAGGGGCAGATTTAGTTAGGGTCGAATATCGAGGGTTAATTAACCCTTGATATTCGACTGTCGAAGTTAAACCCTTCGACTTCGAATATCGAAGTCGAAGGATTTACCGCAATTCGTTTGATCGAACGATTAAATCCTTCAAATCGAACTACTCAAAGGATTTTTCGACCAAAAAAAGCTTAGAAAGCCTATGGGGACCTTTTGAAAAACTGCTTAGAATTAGCCATTCTATAACATACTAAAAGTTAACTTAAAGGGTTGTTCACCTTTGAGTTAATTTTTAGTATGATGTAGAGAGGGATATTCTGAGACAATTTGCAGTTGGTTTTCATTTATTTTATTAATTGTGGTTTTTGAGTCATTTAGCTTTTTATTCAGCAGCTCTTCAGTTTGCAGTTTCAGTAATCTGGTTGCTAGGGTCCAGATTACCCTAGCAACCATGCACTGATTTGAAGAAGAGACTGAGATATGAATAGGAGAGGCCTTAATAGAAAGATGAGTAATAGAAAGTAGCAATAACTATACATTTAAAGCTTTACAGAGCATTTGTTTTTTTAGATGGGGTCAGTGACCCCCCCCCCATTTGAACGCTTGAAAGAGTCAGAAGACAAAGGCAAATAATTAAAAAATTATAAAAAATAAATAATGAAGTCCAACTGCTAAATTAAAGAATACCCTTGTGCTTGTGGAGATGCCCTTTTGGTAAACTCCAGCTTAGGTATTATCGAATTGCTGCCCAATTTAACAATGTAATTTCCAATTGAAAAGTTGCTTAGAATTGGGTGGCGCCAGGGCCCCCCTTCAAGTTAACAAAAAAACATTGGCGCCAGGGCCTCCCATAAAAGTTTTTCAAAAAAACTTTGGCACCAGGGCCTCCCATAAAAGTTAATCTTTCTATTCACGCCTCTCCTATTCATATTGCAATCTATGCATGGTTGCTAGGGTGATTTGGACCCTAGCAACCAGATTGCAGAAACTGCAAGCTGGACAGCTGCTGAATAAAAAGCTAAATAACTCAAAAACACAAATAAAATAAAAAAAGTCTCAGAATATCACTGTCTACATCATACTAAGGGGGGAATTCACAAAAGTGGAGAGAGCCCATTTTTAAAGTAAAAGTGGTGGTAGACTGGTGTAAAACACTTTATCCATATTCACAAACAGAAATCCGATTAAATTCCTACTCAACCGCCACGTTTAACTCTTTAGTGAAAGAAAGATCGTTTACTGACACTTTTATGAAACAAAAACTGCGTTTTAAACGACATTTTCTCCCAACATTTTAAAAACTGAGTAAAGCTCCGTATAACGCTTCCCCATGTGTCAGATAATGATCGAAAAATGATCTGCTTTGGTTTTCTCAATCTTCATTTCACCCCATTGGGGAATTATTATCATATTAATGGAGATCAGCATTTTATAGTCAGGGCACAAGTTTGTGTCTCACCCTATAGGTGTAAAAGCCTCATTAGCAAAACAAGTAAAAAACTGATTAAACAAAAAAAGTGTATTTTATACAATTTGATATGTTGAAAGTGTTTAACTCACACTTTGCAGTGTTTTACTAGTTTTAGCCTTAGGAATATTAGCAAAGGAAATTAGTAAAGGAAAAGTAAAGCTTTCCATGCATTTTTTTAGTTTTGGCAGCAATTAGACACTTGACTAAGAGATAATAAAACCTATTTCTGATACAAATCCCTATATTGTGCCAAATAGCATATTTTGTATTTAGACCCTTACAGAAGTGGAATTACACAAACATTTAGGCAGATTTGGAAAGCCCAGGTTATCCTGAAAAAAATTCTAATTTTCCTAGGTAATTTTACTCCCCCAGAAATTCCAATTTGATGGCTGACTGACGGGTATAGTAAGAGTGAAAGACAAATTCAGAAAAAATGTCTTTACGTCGTGCAAAAGACAAAATCACAAAAGTCGAGATAGACGTTTGTGAATTTGGTGGGAAATCTGATGTTTTTATCTCCACTTTTATTTTGTCTCAATATCAGCACTTTTGTGAATTCCCCCCTAAAAGTTGACTCAAAGGTGAAAAACCCCTTTAAACTACAGCTAAGTAGGGATCCACCTAATCCACTATTTTGGATTCTACCGAACTCCTGAATCCTTCACGAAAGATTCTGCCGAATCGAATACTAATTTACGTATGCAAATTAGCGGTGGGAAGGGGAAACATTTTTTCTACTTCCTTGTTTTTGACAAAAAAGTCACGCGTTGTCCCTTCCCGTCCCTAAATTGCATATGTAAATTAGGATTCGGTTTGGCTGGGCAGAAGGATTTGGCCGAATCTGAATCCTGCTGAAAAAGGCCAAATCCCGAACCGAATCCTGGATTTGGTGCATCTGAGAACCTTATTTACCCCTATACACATAACACAGTCCCTTATCACAAGGCTTTTTCCCCACTTTATTTGGGACATGGAGGTGAATGTTAAAGGTGTGGTTCACCATTAAGTTAACTTTTAGGGGCTACATTTAATATTGTTCGAATATCGAGGGTTAATTAACCCTCGAAGTTAAATCCTTCAACTTCAAATATCGAAGTCGAGGGATTTAGCGCAATTCGTTCGATCGAACAATCGAAGGAATAACCGTTCGATGGAACGACTAAATCCTTCGAATTGATTTGAAGGATTTTAATCCATCGATCTAACGATTTTCCTTCGATCAGAAATTGGTTAGAAAGCCAATGGGGACCTTCCCCATAGGCTAACATTGGTGCTCGGTAGGTTTTAGTTGGCGAAGTAGGTGGTCAAAGTTTTTTTTAAAGAGACAGTACTTCGACTATCGAATGGTCGAACGATTTTTAGTTCGATTCAAAGGTCGAAGTAGCCAATTCGATGGTCGAGGTAGCCAAAAAAACTTTCGAAATTCAAAGTTTTTTTTTATTCCAATCCTTCACTCGAGCTAAGTAAATGCGCCCCCTAATATATTGTAGAATGGAAAGGATACCCCCTGCTTCAGAGTATTATATAAAAGGTACTAGTGATGTAAGGCTGGAAAGTACAGGCAATGATTCTATAATATCTAGAGCTTTCTGTTCAACCTCACTCCATCAGTATATAGAGCAGAGCATGGCTAAGGAGGTGAGTAAGAAGCTGACTTTTATCAAGGGTCGAATTTCGAAGAACAAAAAACTTAAAAATTCGACCATCGAATTAAAAAACTTTCAAATTCGAGGCTTTTTCAACAAATTTGGCAATCCTGCGGTCGAATAAAAATCGTTCGAATCGAACGATTTTTAGCGATCGCTCAAAGTATTTTTATTCAACCAAAAAAAAACTTAGAAAAGTGCTCTGGAAGGTCCCTATAGGCTAACATTGCACTTTGGTAGCTTTAATTTGACGAAGTATGAAGTCAAAGTTTTTTTTAGAGTACTTCGATTATCGAATGGTCAAATCATTCGATTTGAAGTCGAATATAGCCTATTTGATGGTCGTAGTACCTGAAAATTTACTTCGAAATTCGAACTTTTTTAAACTTGAACCATCACTCGAGCTTAGTAAATCTGCCCCTGAATGAGGAGCTGATTAAAGAAAAGCTGTCAGAGCAGCAGAGTCAAATCTCCTGGGGGAAAAAAGAACGGAACAAAAGGATCTCTATAAAAAAGAGCAATAAGGGTTATTAAATGATCTTGATGGACAGAAATCCAGTGCATTAATTGGGGAACATGCCCATGGTTCCCATTGCCAAGCTCTTATATTACACAACAATGGGGTTATTTATCAAAGGTCACGTTTGCGAGGTCTTTTTCTACGTTGAATAAACTCAAATGTTTGCTTATTTATGAAAAACCCAAATTAATATCTGGGGGGGGCAGCCAAATACTCGAATTCATTGAGTTATCAGCCGGGAAGAAAAAAAAAAAGCTGAAATTGATATTTTTCGAGCGCAAACCACTGGAAAGAAAATCATGAAGACTAAAAACATCTTCTAAAGGTTAAAGGGACCCTGCCATTGACTTCTGCATGACCTGACAGGTTTTAGCCGGGGTATTTTCAGATTCTGGCTTTTTCCAGCGTCGGGACTTAATAAATATAAAAAAAATTTCAGATTTCATTTTTTTTCGACTTTTTAATGAAAACTAACTTCGAAAAACAAAATTGCTGGGGGAAAACGCAACTCAACCTTTGATAAATAACCCCCGAAAACATTTACAGATTTTCTTTCTTCTTTGGGTCACTAAAATAACCTAAATATTCACAAGTTATGTCCTTTTATAGACACTGTGTGGATTTTCTAGGAAATCGGTGAACCCCAATAGGGTACAGAGAATACCGTTTGTATCAGCTTATGATAGTAAGTCAAAAGTACATTATTTTGAAATATTGGGGTATTTTGAGCACCGATACTAAATATGGTCATCTGTTTCAGCAACCGCCGTTATTTTCATATAGGCGAGGGAGGAATGTTGGTGACCTCATCAAACCGAGGCCTAGTGGACAACAGGGTTGGCCCTTACTCTCTAATCCAAATTCCAGTGGCACCTTCCCCTGCAGGAACTGCGGCCATTGCAATGGCATCATATTAGGCAATTTTGTAACCCATCCTCAGCAGGGCTCAAACCATACCATCAAGGGGTGTTTTACATGTGACAGTAGTGATGTGGTATATTGCATAAAATGCCCTTGCGGCCTGGCACATATTGGCCAAACTTCAAAACCGATAACAATCAGGCTTAAAGGGATCCTGTCATCGGAAAACATGTTTTTTTCAAAACACATCAGTTAATAGTGCTGCTCCAGCAGAATTCTGCACTGAAATCCATTTCTCAAAAGAGCAAACAGATTTTTTTATATTCAATTTTGAAATCTGACATGGGGCTAGACATTTTGTCAATTTCCCAGCTGCCCCCAGTCATGTGACTTGTGCCTGCACTTTAGGAGACAAATGCTTTCTGGCAGGCTGCTGTTTTTCCTTTTCAGTGTAACTGAAGGAGTCTCAGTGAGACATGAGTTTTTACTATTGAGTGTTGTTCTTAGATCTACCAGGCAGCTGTTATCTTGTGTTAGAGAGCTGCTATCTGGTTACCTTCCCATTGTTCTGTTGTTAGGCTGCAGGGGGGGAGGGGGTGATATCACTCCAACTTGCAGTACAGCAGTAAAGAGTGACTGAAGTTTATCAGAGCACAAGTCACATGACTTGGGGCAGCTGGGAAATTGACAAAATGTCTAGCCCCATGTCAGATTTCAAAATTGAATATAAAAAAAAAAATCTGTTTGCTCTTTTGAGAAATGGATTTCAGTGCAGAATTCTGCTGGATCAGCACTATTAACTGATTCATTTTGAAAATTCTTTTTTTTCCCATGACAGTATCCCTTTAATGAACATAAAATCACGATACGCAATTACAAACCACTACCTCCACAAACTCCCAAGTAACAAAATAAACGATGAAGATTCTGTGAACGCAAAAAGGGAAACTTTATAAGCGAAGCATTTTCACTCACAAGGCCACCGGGTGGCACAACTTCGTTGGCAGATTTTAGAAAAAGTGAGAGCCAACCCAGGTCAACACAAAAAAACACGTGTTACTCCAGAGGGAATGCGTCTGGATTTTGTTACTCCAATCCAGAAGTCCTAAGGGTCTCAATGAGGAATATAATTTGTCCTGCTTTTTATAAATATTTTCAGCATGTTTTACTTACCCTTTTTTTCTATTTATCTACAGAAAAGAAACCCCCTTTGATATTATGCCTCTGTGACAGGTAAATGACCTTCTCTTGAAAAGGGTAAGTTTGTTATTTTGTAAATGTCAAATGTTACTTATAACTTCTGTGAGATAACAGGCAGTGTCTTGTTATTATGTGTCAACTGTATTTTTCCTTTTTAGATACACCAATTTTTCTTAGCACATTGGAGGCTTTATTCACTTTTTGGACTCTTGTTTGAACTTGAACGTACTGGACTTCTTATTATAAGACTGGGGAATTGTCTAATTGGTATTTACACAGACAATTATGTGGGTTGGTCCTACGCTAATTTAATATGCAAATTGTGTTAATTGGTCACTCTTTTTATTGTCTGCACTTTTTTTCGGCATGCTTGAGAAAGGGGCTTGCCCCGAAAACGTTGCAGGTTCGCACTAATAAACAGCAAAGGGGAACCCTGCTATTTCTTTGCCTTGAGTGCCTGTGTTTTCTACTTGCACTGTACAGATTGTGCCAAGGCTTTACACCAGAAAAAAAAAAATCACCTTTATTTACAAATAAAAGACATCTCTGTAATAACTTTAAAACATTAAATATAAAAAAAAGACCAGTTTAAATGATCTATATTTGTTCCCCTTACAGTACGGCACCCCCTGTAACCATTATGTTTTATGAGATAGAATTTTGCTCAGTTCTTGCTCTATGGTGAATGGGCAACACATTGATTGGTTCCCGTGTTCTGCTTTTGATCGTTAGCTGCGTCATGCAGAAAGTAAGCAGGTCTCTTGGATGGAGTTGTGGAGATGTTTTATGGCTGCGGTAACTTGATGTCGTAATGGTTTCCTTACGGTTTGTCCCACTCATATTTATTATCTTCTAGGAGTTGTGCTTGGCTAATACAGCCCTCCTGATTCTATGTGCTTGTCCGTATCACATCTTGTCTGTATCAGCTGGCCTCACATCTCCAAGTCCCGCTCATCATCATCCCCCATAGCCAGTAACAGGGCTTTGGGCTGGTTCTGAAATAACGCTGCCCGGTTCTGTCTCTCTCCCTTTTTCACCCAGTGCCCATAAATGCGGAAAGCACACGCATCAATCAGTCTACGGACGCCTTTAATTCCGTATGGGTCCCTCATCAGAAGCTGACTTGTGATAGGCCGGGCTCGCCTCCATCGTACCAGGATACGGACACACGCCAGTGCAGCCCAGGCTGCAATCTAATGGAGAAGAGTGGAGGATAAATGATAAGGATGCAAACGATACACAATGCTGCTCCTTTTAAAGAGGTGGTTCACCTTAAAGTTAACTTCCGGTTTGTTATATAATGGCTAATTCCAAGCAACTTTTCAATTGGTCTTCATTTTTTATAGTTTGAATTATTTGCCTTTTTCCAGCTTTCAAATGGGGGTCACTGACCCCATCTAAAAAACAACTGCCCTGTAAGGCTACGCATTTATTGTTATTGCTCCTTTTTATTACTCATCTTTCTATTCAGTCCCTCTCCTATTCAATTAGTCTTCATTTTTTATAGTTTTTTTAATAATAAAAATATATATATATAATAAATACATTTTTCTTCTCACTCTTTCCAGCTTCCAAATGGGGGTCACTGACCCCATCTAAAAAACAACTGCCCTGTAAGGCTACGCATTTATTGTTATTGCTCCTTTTTATTACTCATCTTTCTATTCAGTCCCTCTCCTATTCAATTAGTCTTCATTTTTTATAGTTTTTTTAATAATAAAAATATATATATATAATAAATACATTTTTCTTCTCACTCTTTCCAGCTTCCAAATGGGGGTCACTGACCCCATCTAAAAAACAACTGCCCTGTAAGGCTACGCATTTATTGTTATTGCTCCTTTATATTAATCATCTTTCTATTCAGTCCCTCTCCTATTTAATTAGCCCTCATTTTTTTATAGTTTTTAATAATAAAAAAATATATATATAATAAATACGTTTTTCTTCTCACTCTTTCCAGCTTCCAAATGGGGGTCACTGACCCCAGCTAAAAAACAAATGCTCTGTAAGGCTACAAATTTAATTACTGCCACTTTTTATTACTCATCATTCTAAGCCCGTCTCCTATTCATATTCCAGTCTCTTATTCATATCAGTGCATGTTGCTAGGGGAATTTGGACCCTAGCAATCAGATTGCTGGAATTGCAAACTGGAGAGCTGCTGAATAAAAAGCTAAATAATTAAAAATGAAAACCAATTGCAAATTGTATCAGAATATCACACTCTCCATCATACTAAAAGTTTATTACTCCTCTGTCTACTCAGGCCTCTCCTATTCATATTCCAGTCTCTTATTCATAGCTGTGCATGGTTGCTAGAGTAATTTGGACCATAGCAACTAGATTACAAAAACGGAGAGCCGCCGAATAAAAAGCTAAATAACTAAAAAACCACAAATAATTAAAAATGAAAACCAATTGCAAATTGTCTCAGAATATCCCTCTCTACATCACGCTAAAAGTTAATTCAAAGGTGAACAACCCCTTTTAGGGTAAAATAAAGCATTAGGATAGTCCGCACATTTTAAAGATGAATGGACTTTCACTGCACTACGAACTCACTACTTAAAGGAGAAGGAAAGCTACGGAGGCATTTTATTGCCAATAGATTAGCTGCAATAGTGCAAGCTAGAATGCTATATTTATTCTGTAGAATGTTTTACCATACCCGAGTAAAAAGCTCAAGAAGCTCTCTCTGTTTGTTTAGGATAGCAGCTGCAGTATTAGCTTGGTGTGACATCACTTTCTTCCTGAGTCTCTCCCTGCTCACTCATAGCTCTGGGCTCACATTACAGCAGGGAGGAGGGAGGGGGAGAGGAGCAAACTGAGCATGCTCAAGCCCTAGCCCTGGAGGTTTAAGCTGAAAACAGGAAGTCTGATACAGAAGCCCATGAGTACACAATAGAAGGAAATTGCGGTGTTTCTTTTGACAGAGGACTCAGAGCAGAATTACTTTGAGGCTTTACTGGTGTATTTATATAGACCTTTCTGATAAGGCTTACTTCATTTTAACCTTTCCTTCTCCTATAAGGCAACGGTTACCAGGCAGTTTCACAACAGGACCTTCAAGTAACCCATAATATAATGCTAAGAAATAGCAGCCATGAGGACACACAGCTAAAGATGTGGATACTGACCCGGAAGCGTTGAGATCGTTTGACAGGAGTATCCTGGTCTCTCTGGTGGCTCTGGAAGAAAGGATGCTGGAGAGCCTGCTCTGCCGTGAGACGCTTCTCAGGACAGACCTCCAATAAACGAGAGATCTGCAAGGCAAGATAAATGGATGAGAAAAAAAAAATTATAAATTGATCATAAAAACAAGGCAGGCATGAAAACATTATGGGGAAAGATTTCAAAAGAAAGTAAAACCAAATGAAGGCGCAAGCTTTACCAGATCTTTAGCAGTGGAAGATCGGTCGTCCCATTCGGGAGAACCAAACTGGAATCGACCATCCATAATCATACGGAGCATCAGCATCTGTCTCCTGTGCCAGAAAGGGGGTGATCCGGCCAACAGTGTGAACACAATCACTCCACACGCCCAGCTATGGAACGGAGACATAACAATGAGACACAACACCCGCATAGACATCAGTAGAGAAGACAAAAGGCCAGAGAGTCTCAAGCGCTTATGTACTGGCACAATTTTTCCATCCCGTTCTACTAGTCCACCTACATACCCCCAATGTCTGCTCAGCACAACTCACAGATCAACTTCTTTGCCGTATCCTGGGTGGGTCTCATCCATTGAGCATTTCAATATCTCTGGAGCCAAATACCCAGGTGTCCCACAAAGCTCTGAGGGATCAGAAAGAAAAAGACGGTTAAATTGACAGCCACACTAATATAGGGTTAGTTAGTGAGAGAAAGGGAAAGAAGCACTAGAAAGGAAAGGCGACCAATGGAATTGTCACCTCGCAGCTTCTCGTTAGGCTTTAGGATGCAGCTAAAGCCAAAGTCCGAGAGCTTGATGTTGAGACAGTCATCCATGAGAATGTTCTCGGGCTTGAGATCCCTGTGCACGATGTTGTTCGTATGCAGGTAATAAACTGCTTCCAGGAGAGACCTCATAATACACCTGAAAGCCAGGAGATGAACACAGCGAGTAAGGAAACAAGGCCATTCACTCCACATTAAATTGCAACTCTACGCAAGAAGGTTGCAGGTAGAGACAGGACAGAAAAAGAAGCAACTGCTCCACCCCCCCCCAGAATAGCAAAAACAATATACTATGAGATATTTTGGTTAAGGATGCACCGAATCCACTGTGAAAGATTTGGCCGAATACTGAACTGAATCCTAATTTACATATGTAAATTATGGGTGGGAAGGGGAAAACTATTTTACCCTTCTTGTTTTGTGACAAAAAGTCACTTGATTTCCCACGCCACCCCTAATTTGCATATGTAAATTAGGATTTGGATTTGCTTCGGCCGGGCAGAAAGATTCGGCTGAATCCAAAATCCTGCTGAAAAAGGCCGAATCCTGGATTCGATGTATCCCTAATTTTGATATTTAGGGAATACCTAGCCTATACCCTTCCAACTCAGAAGGTCAACAGGGGCATGTTGGGAGTTGCTGATTTATGTCATTTTAGATTGTGGTCCATGGGGGAGGGGTCACTCAGTACAATACAGATGCGATACTAGAGCGTAGCTGGGCAGAAAAAAGCCAGGATTGAGGCAGGTGGAAGAAAACTAAGAATAAACCACAGAATGAAAGCGTATCAGTTCTGGGGTCACCCAATGAATGATTAGGTGTGCCCGACTCATAAAGGAACGGGGTGCTGCAGCAGAACTCGGGCACAGGTGCCAGCAACTTTGGGAATGCGGGGAGAGTGATTAGAGGAAGAAGCAGGAAAAGGAAGAAGCAGCAGTGTGAAGAAAGACATTAACCAGCACCAGTTACCTGGTCTCTTTCTCACTGAGTGTGACTTTCTCCGTCAGGTAATCAAACAGTTCCCCTCTCTTCATCCTGGGGGGGAAAAAAAATAAGATAGGACACATCTAACAGGACACACCCCCTGATGCACTTGCACGTGTAAGAGTAAACTGCCAACACAACCCTTTCATCACATTTCCATGAGTCTGCATTTCGCATGCACTGGGATTATATAAAGAGGAAATTATATAACTTGCTGGAGATCATCCGGATAAGCTCGCGGGTGCTGCAGCCAGACAGACTGACAACTCCAGTGACGGACAGACAGGGTAAGTCTCAGACATCGGAGCAAGTGCTGAATTTAAAGGGACACACCAAAATAACCTGCTTGCTGTTACCATGTAGAAACCAGGGGGTTAAATCTCCATTTAATCTGCAAACTCTCCTATATATATTCTTTCAACTGCTCCCCAAATTCAGTCTGGGTCAGCAAGGATCATACTTACAAGTCAAACACCAGGAATATAAATGTGGAGGATTCATAGGAGTCTATCAGTGAAACTGCAAGAGAGCAGAACAGGAAGTACTTAGAGGTGAACTATGGCAGAACATTGGTTGAGGTCAGTGCTGGGAGAAGACGGGGTGCATGCGGAAGACAAAACTAAAGGGGTGCTTACTGATAGATGGGTGGTTGGAGACATGGTGCAGAATCTCCATCTCCTTGGCAGTAGAGAGTCGCACCTCCTTCAGCTGCTCAGGACTCAGTCTCTCCGGAGTCACTTCAATAATCTTCACGGCAAACTGCCGGCCCGTCTCTCGATGAATACACCGCCGTACCGTGCTTGAAACCCCCCTGTAACGGAAAATCAAGGTAAAAAGGGGAGATAGCAAATGTTTCAGGATAACACTAGTTATATTATACTGAACCTCGATTCTGTAGATCAATAAATCACATGCATGTAGTTTAGGCCAATCAGGGGAAAGTCCTGCACCTAGTGTTTAGTACTAGTCCTACTGCTCACAAGAGCATACCCGTCCCTTTCCTGCCCATAGAGTGATGATTTTACCCTGAAATACCAACATTTATATAAAAGAGGTGTCATAGCAATAAAACATCAACTCAGCTTGCAGAACAGGTATAGAACTGCCCAGGGGATAAGCAGAAGATTGTAGCACTTATTGGTGCCAAGCGAGAGCAGTGGCAGGGTTGCGTGGGAGTATTTGCTTGATATAAGATTCAATGTACCTATTGGAATGAAAGGATTAACTAGGCAAGGGAGGAGGAACGAGGGTTCATTGGCTGGTGAGTAAAGGGAGGAAATAAGTGAAGAAAAGACAGGACGTTAGAAAAAGGTGAGTCAGTAAGAACAGCCTGAAGGATGCAGGTAGAAGAACATGAAGCATGGGGGGTGCTGGGTAACGAGGGACTAATGTGTCTGGGGCAGCGCTGGGGGACGACATGCAGCATTGGTCAGGGCCAGACAATGATGGATCTTGTCCTTAGTTTCTTCTCAGGCCGAGAATCCGCTGCTCTACCCTCGGCTGGAAGCATTCTTTGTGCTTGGGTGCAGGCAGACACGGCAGATTTTGGTGCTGAAATGCCAAGTTTTGCATTTCCCTCCAAAATCCACGCCCTGTTGGAAAGACAAGAAGAGCAGCAGGGCAGCTGATTCTCCACCTTGCTATACATCGTCTGACCCTAGCCTTGAATGAAAACTATACTCCCCAAACAACGTAGGTCTCTATAAAAAGATATTGTAAAAAGCAACTCATATGTAAAACCAAATAGAAATTTGCCATTTTAAAAAATAAGCGCCGCCCCCTGGGATCGTACGATTCACTGTGCACACAAACAAACCATACATGTAAGGTCACATGAGCCAATTAACAGAGTTCTGTCTTTTGCTTCAACACTTCTTCCTGTTACAGTTAGAGCTGCAGTATTTCTGGTCAGGTGATCTCTGAGGCAGCACAGAGACTATCACGAAATGGGGGTTCAAGGCAAGAGATGTAAAAGGGCAAGATTTACTTAATTATATATATTCCAGTTTGATAAGATTCTTTAATATGCCACTTAATACGATGCAAACTATCTGTTGCTTAAGTGTTAATTTTGGGGGTATAGTTTTCCTTTAAGCTGGTCATACACTAAGAGATCCGCTTGTCTAGAGACATCGCCAAACGAGCAGATCTTTCCCTGATATGCCCACCAACGCAGGGCTATATTGGGGTAATCCGAACATTCGTTCCAGTTGGAGCAATGGGCAACGGGTCGGTCGCAGGAAAAATTAAACCTTCCTGATTGATATTGTGGCCAGATATGGATCGGGAAGACTTGTCGGAAGCCCCCATACGCAGGCAGATAAATTGGTATAAATGACTGATATCGGCAGCTTTATCGGCCCGTGTATGGCCATCTTAAGACTGCACATTATTTCCCAAGAGATGAAAGATTTAGTTTCCCAGTACAGAACAATGTGTTGCGAGGAACAAATCCTCAGTCGTAACTGGACTTACATAACTATAAATGGATTGGCCGCTGAGCTGCTGAGCTATGTTTGGGTGAATGACTGAGAGCCGGGACTTAGCACTCAATGAAGGGCACCTAAAGAATGTCAGAGAGGAGGGGAAACACATTCTAAAGCTGGCGGCTTATTGGCTGGTGTAGGAGCCAGTCAGAAGAAACCATTGGACATGAAGCAAAGAGGTACCATGTGATCGTTAGACGGGGCCAAACAATTGGCTCAGCACATGGTTGTGCTTGTTTGTTGACTTTGCCATAGAGCAGACCTCAAGTGTGTGACCAACTTCAGCAGCAGGACTTGCTGGGTGTCATTTTCCACCAGTGATAAAGCAAATAAACTGCATAATTCCCATGCAGCAGAATCCTAACATAACTGCAGCTTCTGCACATGCCCAGTGAGACTTGTTGATTCAGAGCTTTTTGTTTTGCTCATGAACAAAGGAATATAAAAGGTATATACTGTCAGTACATACAGCCATTGTATTCTAACAGATTATCTGATGTCTAAAGTGGGCCCTATAGCCCTGACAGCACTTCAATCAAGAGGCTCATTATAGAAATAACAGAGGAGCTTCTCAAGCAAATGATTTATAGGGACAACTTAACAGCACTTTGCATTTAAAGAGCAAGACAACCCCAAAATAAAAATGTGCCTAATAAAAGAAAATATAATTCCAAGCATTTTAGCAACACACATTTATAATACACAAGAGCCATGATTTCATTGGTTATAATCAGAGCTTAGTGTTGTCATTTCTGTCACATGACTCACTGAAACTTGTGTATTATAATAAATAAAGTACCTCCTGTTGCAAAATATGAGGATATTAGAAGTCACCTTGGAATTCCTTGACCTGTAGAAAAACACTTGGCGTAGGTAACTTATAATATCCTTATATTTTACAAGGGGGTACTTTATTCACTATGTTAAATTTTTTCAGTTATTTGTAAAAACAATTGCTATTGAAAGCAGCATTCACTTTAGTGATGTGCGGGCCAGCCCAGTACCCGGCGCCGGAATTATAGACTGCCACCCGCCCCTTTTATGACGTCACTGCGGGCAGGCGCGGGTCTATAAATAGAAGGCAGCAGCGGGCCCGGGTGCAGTTTGGGAGGGGGCGGGTTAGGGTCGGGTTGAGAAATTTTTGACCCGCTAATCACTAATTCACTCCTGGTTGTTACTTTTAAAACAATGTTGCAAGAGTCTTAGTTCCCCAGCAAAGTCAGGTCTGTTAATCAGCTGCATTGTCTTACATTGTATCAACAGTCAGAACCAGCAGTGCAGAGAATAGAAAAGGACAGACGCTGCTATCAATAGAAATACATATACACATAACTTAAATGCATGTATATTGCAGAGTTGCTTAGAATTTTGTTTTTCTTTTATTAGGCAAAAAATTATTTTGGGGGGGGGAATTCCATTTAAAGGCTAACGCTATATGGAGCATGGAAGAGAACCCCAAATAGTCCCATTCAAGTGATGGGGTCCCGGCAGTAATGGGGCCAGTAATATCTCTGAAAGGAAAGTCACAGAAGGCGGGAATGGTGCAATGTATCTAAATGGAGAGTCATAGGAAGGTGACTTTGTGGTGATGAGGGAAGGAATCGACTCAAATGGGAAAGTCTTAGAAGTGGAGTCGGTAGCAGAGTCAGTAGCAGAGTCTAAAGGCAATGGTATAGAGGGGGCCATATAAGACATGTACTGCCACTGATTCCTGGGGATGGGGTCCAGTAATGGACTTTAAAGGAATGGGAGGAAGAAGCACTAATTCCTGTAGGAATGGGGGGGCACTAATGGGAAAGGTATAGAAGGGGCTCCTATAGGAAATGAGCAGACACTGATTGCTGTAGGGATGGGGGGCATTAAAGGGAAATGTACAGAGGGGGCCCCTGTGGGGAAGAAGCAGGAACTGATTGCTGTAGGGATGGGGGGTGAATAATGGGCCCCAAAGAGAAAGGTATAGTAGGGGGCATAGTAGAGTTAGAGCAGAGGCCTATTAGTGCTCAGTAAATAAACATCTGATCAGCGCTGCAAATTACATTTTATAGAGGGGCCCCTATTGTTTCAGATGATGGGGGGTCCCTGTGTGACAGCTGAGAGCAGTGTATGTAAGTCGGGGTGCAGAATGCAGGGTGGAGACATAGCGCCCCTATAAGAGAGAGAGAAAGAGAGTGTTAGAGAGAGAGACAGAAACAGATAGAGTGTAAGAGTGCGAGTGTAAGAGTGCGAGTGTAAGAGTGCGAGTGTAAGAGAGCGAGTGTAAGAGAGCGAGTGTAAGAGTGCGAGTGTAAGAGTGCGAGTGTAAGAGTGCGAGTGTAAGAGTGCGAGTGTAAGAGAGAGAGAGAGAGAAAGAGATACAGTAAGAGGGAGAGAAAGAGAGAGAGTGTGTAAGAGAGAGAGAGTGTGTAAGAGAGAGTGTGTAAGAGAGAGAGAGTGTGTAAGAGAGAGAGAGTGTGTAAGAGAGAGAGTGAGAAAAAGAGATACAGTGTGAGAGAAAGATATAGAGTGTAAGAGAGAGTGTAAAAGAGAGAGATAGAGTGAGAGAGAGAATGTAAGAAAGGAAGAGAGATAGTGTAAGAGAGAGGTAGAGTAAGAGAGAGTGTGTGTAAGAGAGTTTAAGAGAGAAAGAGAGTGTAAGAGAGACAGAGTGTAAAAGAGAGAGAATGTAAGAAAGTAAGAGAGAGAGAGTAAGAGAGAGAGATAGTGTAAGAGAGAGCTAGAGTAAGAGAGAGAGCGAGAGATAGAGTAAGAGAGAAAGATAGTGTAAGAGAGAGTGTGTAAGAGAGAGAGTGTTAGAGAGAGAGATACAGTAAGAGAGAGAGAAAGATAGTGTGTAAGAGAGAGAGAATAAGAGAGTTTAAGAGAGAATAAGAGAGAGAAAGAGAGTGTGTAAGAGAGAGAGAGTAAGAGAGAATAAGAGAGAGAAAGAGAGTGTAAGAGAGAGAGGGAGGGAGTGTAAGAGAGAGAGGGAGAGAGAGAGAGAAAGAAAGAGAGATAGTGTAAGAGAGAGAGATAGACGCCAGGCCAGTCACGTAGTGGTCCCTAGAGTACAAGGGTGACAATAACAAGACGTGACCTCTGCCCCCGCCTCTCATTACCTCCCGATGATTTCCTTGGGATCATATTTCTGGTAGAATTCCTTGGCACCGGCCCAGTCAGGGAGTTCATCCCGTGCCTCGGCGTCCCGTGTCATGTTACGCTGCCGTTATCACCGGACACTTTCTCCGCTGTGTCTCTGTGCGAGATCAATAACAACTGTACCGACAATCACATCCCACCGCTGTACTGCAATAACCGGAAGTGACGCGAAATTCCATCTCCGCCCACTCTAGATTTGCGAAGGGTCAGGCTAGGGCACGTGAGACGTGCCCCCGTGTTGCTAAGTAACTCGCTCGTCCCGCTCCTACTGGCCAGTCAGATGGGAGGGGCGGGGCTACCGAATCCACCGCTACAGGTGCCATGACAGTTGTGGGCGTGTTGCCATTGCAGTTAAAGTGGAAGGTGTCCCGTGTAATAATTCATCATGGCAGCTGTTAAATAATATTACACTCTACTCTGGTGTCTGTGGGGATTCCTAGAAGGAAGGTTGAGGCTGTAATATCCAGTCTAGTTGCAAAGAAAGGGGAGAAAGCTGACCCTGCTAATAAAGCAGCCATGTTAGTCTTCCCCATGTAGTGAGCCAATTAGCTGTCATGTGACATGTCTGATGATATCGTTATCATTCCCTATGTGCCAGTCTGTGGTGCCATTTTGCAGGCTGAGGGCCGGATATGGTAAATGTCCCTCAATCATGTTCAAAGTGTCACCTCATACAAATCTGTCAGTTTACCTATTTTATTCACTCCTGGCCTGAACCCACTCCCTATTGTGTGCCCTCAAATTCATTTTTACTCAACTATTGACCTAACAGCCACCACAGTTACCCATACCTCCCAACATTTTGGAAGTAAAAAGAGGGACAACATTTTTTTTCCCGCATGTAGCTCAGCAATTTTTTGGACCACACCCCTTTCTGTGGCCACACCCCCTAATTACCATGTTAGTTTTACAAAATTTGGCAGGTTATGAAAGTTTGAAAATATTTCTCCTTATCTAAACTGTGTTTTTGTGTCTCAAAATTGTTACAAAGTATCTTATTTGCACCTGTTAGCTGTTCTGGGCTCTCTGCTAAAAGCCAATTAAGTGAGAAACTTTGTTTCTTTTTCTGTCTGTTCAGTGCAGAGAAAAGAGGGACTTTCTAGTACAAATAAGGGACTGCGGTTTGAGCTGTCAAAAGAGGGACTGTCCCTCCGAAAAAGGGACAGTTGGGAGGTACGGTTACCTCAGATAAACGCAGACTTGTGAGTGACATTGGACAGACTCTGCCAGGGACAATATAGGGGATCTGACTGAAGGCCATACAGTTACACTGTAGGCTTGCTGCCACCTTTTCTGGAAAAAAATATTGTCTTTTCCTATATATTCATCTTTTTCCCCTATTAATAACATTGGGATCAGCCATCATTTTTACATCATCATTTTTACCGGCCAGGCCGCTAAAATACCAGCCAGGTAGGGTTGCCGCCTGGTAAAAATGATGGTTGACCCCAATGTTATTAATAGGGGAAAAAGATAAATATAAAGGAAGGCCGGTATTTTTTTCCAGATAAGGTGGCAACCCTACGGCCAATAAAAGCTGCAGACGGACAATGTCAGCAGTTGTATGCGGCCCTTCCCCGATCGATCAATCAGACAGCTTTATAAATGGCGCCGGAGCGAGGAGCATATCAGCTCTTTGGTGCAGACCTTGCTCCGACCTCCTGTATTCCCATTATTGAGAGGCTGATATCTCCCACCTCTTTATGTGTATGGCCTCCTTTTCTCAAAACACATCAGTTAAAGGATAATTCTACACTGAAATACATTTTTTAAAAGAGCAATGAGAATTTTTTTATTTTCTTTACGTCCTACAGGCAGCACATCACAATTGGGTAATACATTCCATTCCCCCTGATAGGACAGAATAACAAACGTTTTCGGCAGTTCATTGCTATGGCATTACAGCGGTGCAAATAGTTTCATGATGGATATTCTGAATTTTATGGTTTATGCACCATATTAACATGATGCTTCAGGGCTTTTTATTTCCTTCTACAGCTACTTAGTATCTCTCTAGGTTTATCCAGGGACTATCACATCCCAACTTCTGAACTAATTGTGCTGTGTTTGTGGCCTTTTCCGTGTTTCTATCCTACGGTGTACTCTGTAGGTTATCCTGACTATGCTCAATAGCTAAGGGGCAGATTTACTAATGGTCTAAGTTAATACGAGGGAATTTTCGAAGTAAAAAAATTCGAAATTCGAAGTAATTTTTTGGATACTTCGACCATCAAATAGGACACTACGACTTTGAATTTACTTCGACTTCGATTCGAAGTAAAAATCGTTCGAATAGTCGACCAATCTATAATCAAAGTACTGTCTCTTTAAAAAAACTTTGACTTCGATACTTTGCCAAATTAAACCTGCCCAAGTGCTATGTTAGCCTATGGGGACCTTCTACAACATTTTTCGAAGTCTTTTCACATCTAATAAAAATCCTTCGTTCGTACGCTAAAATCGTTTGATTCAAACGATTTTTATTTGATCACAGGATTGCCAAATTTGCTGAAAAAACGTCGAATTCGAAGTTTTTTAATTCGATGGTCCAATTTCGAAGTTTTTTGTACTTCGAAATTCAAACCTTGATAAATCTGCCCCTAAGTATATCAACACTAAAGGTGGCCATACACGTGCAGATAAAGCTGCCGATATCGGCCGTTTGGACCAATTTGACAGCTTATCTGCCCGTGTATGGGGGCTTCCGACGGGTCTTCCCGATCGATATCTGGCCACGAAGGTTTGATTTTTAACCGACTGACCCGTCGGTCGTGATATTCCAATGATTGCAAATTATCATTGGTGTTACAATTCCCAGCCTGTCCTGCATTCTATTATCTTTACCAGTATAAAACTGGTACTGGTTAGGGAGGATCATTCGTACCTATAAATGCGGCCATGCAAAATATGGTGAGTATGAGGAGTTTAAGATATATCCAGGAAACTAAGGGTGTGGTTTACCTTTATTACTGACCATCTGCTGCAGTCTATAAGGGCCTGTCAAAAAGGGCCAAAAACATTGGAATATAGCCCCCAACTCAAAAGGGCACATATATCAAGTCCAAAAATATTTTCCAAAACATTCTTTCAACGTTTAAAAAAATGATTCTTTATTAAAAAGTAGGCATACAGACCAATTGATGCTCCGCCTTTACGCGTTTCATACCCACCGGCACTTATTCATAGGCTAGTGCCGCTGGGTACGAAACGCGTAAGGCGGAGCATCAATTGGTCTGTAGGCCTACTTTTTAATATTTATGTGGTTTACCTTAAGCAGGTATTTTGCAGCCTTTGATTGCCATTTGTGTGTGAGTTCCTGTAGCGGAAGCTGCTAGACTGTGATTAGGCCGATAAAGGTACTATGGGGCCCATTTACTTTGCTCGAGTAAAGGAATAAAATAAAAAAAACTTCGAATTTCGAATGGTTTTTTTTTGGCTACTTCGACCATCGAATTGGCTCCTTCGACCTTCGACTACAACTTCGAATCGAACGTTTCGAACTAAAAATCGTCCGAATATTCGATAGTCGAAGTACTGTCTCTTTAAAGAAAAACTTTGACCCCGTACTTCGCCACCTAAAACTTACCGAAGCTCAATGTTAGCCTATGGGGAAGGTCCCCATAGGCTTTCTAAGTTTTTTTTTGGTCATAGAAAAATCGTCCGATTGATTGATTAAAATCCTTCGAATCGTTCGCTCAAACGTTTGATCAAACTATTTCGATATTAGAAGTCGAAGGATTTACATTCTGCAGTCGAATATCGAGGGTTAATTAATCCTCGATATTCGACCATATGTAAATCTGCCCCTATGTGTAATGGGGTCACATTTACAAATGTAATATACACACACTTATGCTCACTTTTCATATATTTTAGAAAGATCTTCCAGGAAAAGAGAAAATCCAGATATAATATTTGTTCCGGATGATCAGCCATTGCCTGAAGATTATTCTCCGTCAAATTGTGAATCATGTATTACAAGTGGGGACCCAGTAAATAACCTGGAACAGTTGGTTAGCTGGTTCAAGAAACTGTTGTCAAAATATTTTTAATGAAGTCAGATCCAATATTAATACAAGTGTGTCACCTGCTGACAGTCTAGAGATTTGTAATTTAGTTCAGAATCTTGATTCAGTTGCTGATGGTGATTCTTCCTCATTAATACAACACAAATCTAAGGAACAGTTTTATTTATTTCAGATGGAAAAGACAATTAATAAAAAGATTCTAATTGATGTTTCTTATACCGTTGTATTCCCTTTATAAAAGCAGTCCCCAACCTTTTTTGGACCAGGCACCAGTAAAGGACATTTTCTTTTGCAAGACCGAGGGGGGGGGATCAGGAGGGGTTGGGGGTCACTAGGGGGGATTGGGAGGGGGTTGGGGGTCGTTAGGGCCAGCGGCAACTGTGTGTCCAATTTTGGCACCCATTTCAGCGCGCTGGCGTTAATTGCAGGCTAGGCTCGGTGGCCCAGTTCAGGACTGTCCGCGGCACGGTTCTGGGCCACAGCCCAGATTTTACTATTGAGTGATGTTCTTAGATCTACCAGGCAGCTGTTATCTTGTGTTAGGGAGCTGTTATCTGGTTACCTTCCTATTGTTCTATTGTTTGGTTGCTGGGGGGGAAAGGGAGGGCGTGATATCACTCCAACTTGCAGTACAGCAGTAAAGAGTGACTGAAGTTTATCAGAGCACAAGTCACATGACTGGGGGCAGCTGGGAAACTGACAATATGTCTAGCCCCCTGTCAGATTTCAAAATTGAATATAAAAAAAAATCTGTTTGCTCTTTTGAGAAATGGATTTCAGTGCAGAATTCTGCTGGAGCAGCACTATTAACTGATGTGTTTTCAAAAATATATATGTTTCCCGTTAACAGTATCCCTTTAAGGTTCAAATTGGTCATGTGTTGGTTTAGCCATGTGAATATTGTCTTGTTCTAACTGGTTGCACAATGGACTGCAGAAGTGGTGGTTTTGAGTGGACAAGTTTAGCCATGTGAATATTCTGCTGCCTGAAAATGAGACGGTTATACTTTGTGTGAAGGACCTTATCAGTAATGCACATAGAGGGAACTGAAAGTGTAAGGGAGTATCTAACAAAACAAACAATGGCCTCACACGAAATGATGTTTGTATGTGACTGCCTAGATATTGTACTCCCCAAACGTTACTTCAGCTTCAATGAGACGTTTTTCCTACAAATACAAGGGACCAGTCTGGGGGCAAATATGACACCAACTTATTTGCGTAAATTTGAAACTGGGACACCCTGTATTTTCCTAGAAAATCGTAACCTGGAAAAGGAATGTGGAGGACATGTTTGTAATTTGGAAGGGCACTGAGGAAGAATTAAAGGAGAACTAACCCCTAAAAATAAATCTGGTTTAAAATGGCATATTTTATATAGTGAACTTATTGCACGAGGCTAAAGTTTCAGCTTGTCAATAGCAGCAATGATCCAGGACTTCAAACTTGTCACAGGGGGTCACCATCTTGGAAAGTGTCTGTGACACTCACATGCTCAGTGGGCTCTGATTGGCTGTTGAGAAGCTAAGCTTAGGGCTCGTCACTAATTATCCAGCAGAAAATGAGCTTCCCTGGCTGTAATATAAGCTGATGCTACAGGTTTGCTGATTATTAAATTCTGATGCTAATTGCACTGGTTTCTGTGCTGCCATGTAGTAATTATCTGTATTAATTACTAATCAGCCTTATATTGTGACATTTCTATTCTATGTGTACTGTATATTGTGAGTGGGTCCCTAAGCTCAGTAAGTGACAGCAGCACAGAGCATGTGCAGTGAATCAGCAGAAAAGAAGATGGGGAGCTACTGGGGCATCTTTGGAGACACAGATCTTTACTGCTAAAGGGCTGTGGTTGCCTTGGGCTGGTACAGAAGCATAAAACATCATGTACAACATTTCTAGCTACTTCTTTAGTTAGGCTTTAGTTCTCATTTAAGGGAGTTCTTCCTATACCTTGATACATGTGTTTGAGTCTGGCAGCTCAGTAATTCAGGTGCAGATTCTGAACTGTTACAGTTTTGCAACATTTAGTTGATCCATTTCTCAGCAGCATCTCTGGAGTATCAGCAACTATTGTATCAAGTCTAACAGCTGCCTGTAATGAAACTCAGGGATTCTGTTCAGCAGGGACAAAGAAATGTATCAACTAAATGTATCAATTTAGAACAGTTTACAGGGTCGGCGACCCCCCCTGAGCTGCTTTAGAAGGTGAAAAATAAAACTTGACTTCAATATTAGAAATATCTATGGAATAAGGAGAGAAGGCGCTCACCCTCACAAATAGAATGCAGGCTGCTAATCCATAGGAGGCTCCCCATAAGGGTCTCCAAAAGCAGCTACTGAATATAATCAAAAAACGGATAACACACCCAATTAAAGAAAAATACATTTATTACAAAAAGGAAAAATATAGCAAAAATGACAAAATAATATTTAGTGAGCCCAACTCTCACTAGTGCCTATGATTACGTATCTTTTGATACGAAACGCGTCAGGTATCTTTTAATATGATGGAATAAAGCTTCGAGTTTTTACTACTATCTGTAATGTAATACACTGCCTCAAATGCCCCTGTGGGTAAGCGGGTGTAGGATAAACATCAAGAACAATAAAAATGAGACTAAATGACCATTAAAGTACAATTAAAAAAATTATAAACCAGAACAGAAAAGTGAAGGGAAAAGGTTTACAAAAAAGAGCCAATATTAGCAGAACATTTTTATGAATTGAGGCAAACTGTCAGTTAATAGTCAAACTGTCAAATACTGGAAACAGCGGAGGCAGAAAATGAAAACAAAAAACAAAAATGATTGTTACAAAGGGAATGTTACTGGATATGGAGGTTGGAAACAGTGGGGCAAATTCACTAAGATTCGTAGTTGCGCCAGGCGTAACTTCACCGCACTAGTTTCGCCAGCGCGTCGCAAATTCACTAAAATCCGAAGTTGCGCTCAGGGGTAGCGTAAGGTTGCGAAGTTGCGCTAGCGTTGATTCGCTAAGTAAAGCGAAGTTACGCTAGCGAAGGCTAATTTGCATACGGCGCCAAATTCAAATTTCAATGGAGGAAGACGTATTAGCACTACAAATGCCAAGAAAACCTTCAAATCAGCAAATATAAATGTTATTTTGCCCTACACATGTGCCCACTGTCTAGGTAAGTTGCCATGAGTCAGGAAATGTAGGGGGGAAGGAGGGGAGCCCCAACAATTTTTTCGATATTTTTCAGCCTATCACCCATCATGTAGAAAACACGCCAGCGTTTTTTGCGACTTTTTTTGAAGCAATCCCTATCTACTCTATTGCGCTTCGTCTGGTCTGAGATGGCGAAGGAAGTCTAGCGTAAAAGGTAGCGTTCAGTACACTGCGCAAGTTAGTGAATTTGCGTAGTTTCGTCACTAGCGAAACTTCGCCAGGCGTAAGGGTGCGAAGTAACACTAGCGAAACTACGCCAGCGTTCGTTAGTGAATTTGCGCAGTAACGAAAATGCCAAACGCTGGCGAAGTAACGCTAGCGTTCGGCGCTTCGGCGCTTAGTGAATTTGCCCCAGTGTATCCAAAGGGGCCTTAATGAACAATGGAACCGGAGTTGCTTTTTGTATTATACAGAGTGTAACATATGCTTTAAAGGGTTGTTCACCTTTGAATTAACTGTTAGTATGATGTAGAGAGGGATATTCTGACACCATTTGCAATTGGTTTTCATTTTGTATTATTTGTGGTTTTTTACTTATTTTATTCAGCAGCTCTCCAGTTTGCAATTTCAGCAGTCTGGTTGCTAGGGTCCGAATTCCCCTAGCAACCATGCAGTGATTTGAATAAGAGACTGGAATATGAATAGGAGAGGCCTAAAAAGAAAGAGGAGCAATAAAAAGTAGCAATAACAATACATTTGTAGCCTTACAGAGCATTTGTTTTGTAGATGGGGTCAGTGACCCCCATTTAAAAGCTGGAAAGGGCCGGAAGAAAAAGTCAAATAACTAAAAAAAGGAAAATATAAATAATGAAGACCAATTGCAAAATTGGACATTCTATAAAATACTAAAAGTTACTTCAAATGTTGAACTACCCCTTTAACTACATTTTATTCCTTTTACCCACAGATAACTGATACACATATAATCCATGAGAATATGCCCAGCTGCTAATGTATTACTTTCTACTTTTTCTATACTTTTAACTAAACAGCGAGCGCTCAGCATTGCTGAATTACAACATTATGCGGGGGGACTTCATATGGACTTTAATTGGACTATTTGGACAGTTACCACACCCACACTATGATGTCATAAAGGTGGGGCTTATGGAGTTAGTGTAAAGTGTAATGTTTGGCTCAGTTGTATAACGGAGCGTTGTTGTGCCCTGTGTGCGGCAAATCTGGCTCAATAAAGGAACATTATGCAGCAAAGAAGTGGACTTTTCGCTGTTGGCTGTTCGGCTTTTTGTCGGTTGGGAACTTCGGAAGGGTGACCCGGCTTCTTCGCTGTCTAGGGGGCCCAGCGCTTTTGAAAAATGCAGCACAGTCGGACCCCCCCTTCAGGCCAGGGCCCGGTACACTTGTGCCCCCCTGATGGCGGCCCTGCTGGTGGTTAGTCATGTGAAGGTTCTGATTGGCTGTATGATGGTTTAGCCATTTAAAAGGGGGTCCCCAACATTTCCTACTCGTGAGCCGTAGTCAAATGTAAATAGAGTTGGGGAGCAGCACAACCATGAAAACTGTTCGGGGGGTTCCAAGCCTGGAAGTGAAAAATAATCACCTGCTTTGAGGCCACTGGGAGCAACATCCAAAGGGTCAGGGATCCACTGGCTGAGGATCACTGATCTACCTGGATCCATGGTGGTTGGGAATGAACATTGTGACTTTGCGTCACTTCAGCCATGTGAATGTCCTGATGCTCCATCTGGTCTCATATGACTTACTGACTGGCTCTATGTTGGTTTAGCCGTGTGATTATTCTGGTTCTTTATTTGGCTACCTGCTGGTTGGCTCCTTGAAGGTTCAGATTGGCCATGTGTTGGTTTAGCCATGTGAATCTTTCCTTGTTCTATCTGGCAACACAATTGGCTGCAGAAGTGAAGGTTTTGAGTGGACAAGCCTGGCCTAGTCATGTGAATATTCTGGTGCTCTAGATGGCCTGACCCCCTCCGTCCCCTCTGTGTATAGACCTGCACCCAACCTGCGCAAGTGCACAGTGACGTCACGGAAGGGCACAAGCAGGTCCGGACTGAGAATTTAAATAGGCCCTGGCATTTCAGGTACACAGAGGCCCAATCAGCCCACATAGAGGCCCAAACAGCCCCCCACCAGCCCACTAAATACTGACTTTCTATGGGACCTTATAGCAGCCCCTCTGGCATTTGCCAGAACCCACAGATTGCCAGTCCGGCCCTGGGCACAAGTCTATAAATTAACAGGCCAGAAGCCGGCAGTGTGAGGTGACAGCAGGGTCAGACTGGAGTACTGGGGGCCCACCAGGACTGCCACATGAAGACCCCTCTAGGCAGTCACCGGGACCCCCTCCTGGCTTCCCTCTGCGCGACTCAATGAATGCCGGTTTTGGGCATGCCTGTGCAAATACTAATGTGGTGTGCAACTGCGCGAACGCATGGAGGCGCAAAAGCGTACGTTTTTTTTAAGGGAAGCCCGATCGGGGGAGGCCGGGCCGGCAGGGGCCCATGAGGGTCAGGGCCCACGGGGTTTTTTCCCATTGTCCCACCTGGCCAGTCTAACAGTGGGTCACAGTGAGGAGAGCGGAAGGGAAGGACCTGAAGATTATATCGGTAGCCTGCTCACTAATATGATGTTTTATCCATGTGACTATTCTGGTGCTCTAGTTGACTACCTGATGGTTTGCCATGCGAAGGTTCAGATTGACTGTATGTTGGGTTAGCCACTCAAAAGTTCTCATGCACTCGCTGCAACAAAGGTGGTTGGATAGTTTACATTCTGATTGGCTATGTGTTCGTTAAGCCATGTCCTGTCATATGATGGTTAGTTAGCCACATGAGGGTCCTACAGGTTACAGCAGTGATCCCCAACCAGTGGCTCATGAGTAACATGTCTCTCTCCAATCTCTTGGATGTTGCTCTCAGTGGTCTCAAAGCAGGTGATTATTTTTGAATTCCAGGCTTGGAGGCAAGTTTAGTTGCCAAACAGAGTCTCCTGTAGTCTGCCAGTCCACATAGGGGCTACCAAATAGCCAATCACACCTTATTCTGCAGCCCAGGAACATTATTCATGCTTGTGTTGCTCCCCAACTCTATTTACATCTGAATTTGGCTCAGGGATAGAAACAGTTGGGGATCCCTGGGTTACAATCCAAAGTTGTGGGAGCGCACTTCCAAGATCACACATAGGTCGCTCAGTTTTCTTAAAAAGTTACTTTTATTTAGACATTGTTTAAAAAAGATTTACATCAGCATTTGGTCTGACGCGTTTCGTATAAACATACTTCATCAAGGTCTCGGATGAAGTATGTTTATACGAAACGCGTCAGACCAAATGCTGATGTAAATCTTTTTTAAACAATGTCTAAATAAAAGTAACTTTTTAAGAAAACTGAGCGACCTATGTGTGATCTTGGAAGTGCGCTCCCACAACTTTGGATTGCATGCAGTGGATTGTTTCCTTAGCGACGGACTCGGGGCGGCAGCACCCGGGTCACACTACCGAAAGGGTAAGCCAATCCTATTTATATATTTGAATGAGGAAAACCAATGCTTTTTTGGACATGAGTGTATTCCCCCTTGTGGGATATTTATAAGAGCAGGGTTCGGGGCATATCGCACCCGAACCACCACATCTGAACGGTGAGCGAATTAAAAGCATTTGGAATACTTAAATAAACTAAGGGGATAAAGCTTATAGAAAAACTTTTTTACCCTCGGAACTGATGTTTGGTGGATAATTGTGTAAAAAGGATCCCTGGGTTACAGGCTGGGTTACCGCAGGCTCTCACACCCCAGTGAAATGCACAAAAGAGAATTTTTGTATATTGAAATGTACATTCCTATTATTTATATACAGGCAAGACAGTATATGTGCGGATATGAGTATGAGGTTATTTAAATACAAAAAGCAACACACTGTGATTTTTTTTCTTTTTTTTATCATAAAAATGTACCTTGAAAATACACTTAAGCAAACAATTCCCAAAAACGTACGTTTAGACAAAAGCAACAGCGGTGATTACGTGATTGTCGGAACACGGGCAATGAAACGTTCTGACAAATGAGAACAATGATAAAAAATGTCTGTCGCCGTTTTGAGCAGAGGGTGAAACGCTACGGAACAAAGACGCCAAAAATGAAACTTATTATAAATGCAGACACTTATGGGCATAGACAATCCGTTTGGGGAGGGGCAAAGTTACAGGAGCAACGTATCATCTGGGTCTAGTAACCCATAGCAACCTATCAGATGTATGCTGTAAATGCTTTCCTCTGATTGGTTGCTATGGGTTACTAGACCTGACTTTGCACTTGATTAAATTACCCCCTAAGTGCTTAAACTTGAGAGACGACGGGGAATTTGAATTAAACCAAGACAGGGCCGAGGTGTTTTTAGTGCAAAGTCTAAAAATAGTGCACGTGACTGAATCCAAAATGGCAAATAATGCCAGGTCATCCTACATTCTCCTTATTAAACTACAATTCCCATCACAGAGCATGATGGGAACTGTAATTTAAACTAGGGATGCACCGAATCCAGGATTCGGTTCGGGATTTGGCCAGGATTCGGCCTTTTTCAGCAGGATTCGGATTCGGCCAAATCCTTCTGCCTGGCCGAACTGAATCCGAATCCTAATTTGCATATGCAAATTAGGGGCGGGAGGGAAATTGCTTGACTTTTTGTCACAAAACAAGGAAGTAAAAAATGTTTCCCCTTCCCACCCCTAATTTGCATATGCAAATTAGGGTTCGGATTCGGTTCGGTAATCGGCCGAATCTTTCGTGAAGGATTCGGGGGTTCGGCCGAATCCAAAAAAAGTGGATTCGGTGCATCCCTAATTTAAATGGAGCTGAAGGATACCCTTCTACTTACAAACCGTCATTGAAAAATATACTCATAGAAACCCCCAAATGTATAAAAAAAAATACATTTACAAATGATATGTACATAGTTATATACACCATTATATACATTCACATTCACTCCATTGTGACATCAACTATTGCTTACCCATACACCTCAGCATATGACACATTTTAAAACCAGAAAACTGGTAACATACATAAGTGCTACAAATTGCAACATACTGCCATGTTCCCACCGTGCCCCCAAACATGGAGGATGCTGGGAGGCCAAATTTTTGAAAACGGACAAGCGTGTCAAAAATAATGAGCAGGCTAGAAATGTGTGGTCCTGATAGACACATATCAATGTATACACACAAGGAATATTTAAATAGATAAGACGTTAATAAATAGGCGGCCCGTCAGTGGGTCATTCAGCCACGGCCAATATGTAGGACAACAGGATGAGCAGAAGAGGCAAAAACACCAGGGTTCCCACACACAGGCCAATACTGAGTCCAGACAGGCATCGAGATCTTCTAGAGAGATTTCTGGACTCCTCCTGGTCCTCTTCACGTTCTGCCTGAAAAATGGAGGACAAGGCAACAGGTCAAGAATTGGAACTCCACATCTATTCCCTAAACACAGGCCCGTTGGTTCTGGAGGTGGTGATGGACCACTTGAGTAGGTTCTGCATGAGAAGATAGGTCTAGTCTTTTTGTCCAGATCACTCCATGGTGGATCCAACAATCAGAACCTGTTTAATCCCAGAACATTGGGTCACTATATTGGCCATTTTGGGTCAAATTCAGACCAGTATCCCAGGATACTCAATGAGAAGTTCAGTGGGCCAAACAGAGCAGCCCATGGAAAGAAAGACAAAAAAGTAAACTTGTGGACTTACCTTGAGAGCCACAAGTAACGCTTTGATGCCCACACAGGAGTAACCACACACGATGCTCATGATAGCCAGGCGGCGTGGGGTGCAGGAGAAAGTGGAGGGGTTGCGATTGGGGCATTTTGAAGAGGAGGTCCCTGAAATTTTGTGATTGAGTTGGTGCCCATCCACAATGGAAACACGCACATCATTACTCGCTGATCCGTTGGCCAAGTGCTGCTCACCAGAGAGCAATGAGGTCTGCAAAATCCAACAGTTCAGACTGTCAACATTTGGCACGGGGTGAACGGTTTAGGACACCTCCACAATATAAGTGTACAGCATAATACATGATAATATAATGAACTTGAAACTACAGCACCACCTGCTGTTCATTACAGGCGGCTGTCCAGTCGGTAGAAAATGATGTTAGTGAGAAAAGGAAAGTCTTTGTTGAGGGAATAAAGCTAGTGAGCAGTAAAAAGTCAATGGAGATTTCTCTGGTAGTTCAATACATTTCTGTTCTAACTAACTTTATTTTCTACCGACTGTTTCCAGTTGGCCAAAATGTACAGCAGGTGGTGCTGTTGTCTCAAAATCATTATGTTATCGGCTTCTTTCTACCCGCAGTCAAAATGCCCATGTGACACAGGCCCTAAGGCTGAGATTCTTGTGGCCTTTTTATCAGAAGTCCAAGGTCTATGGTTCTTCAACTAAACTGGGCAAACGGAACCTGAAACTAAAACGGAAGTTTCTAATGTCCTGATTCTTGCACAATCACCAGTGCACAAATGCATAACAGATTTCTTATCTGTAAGCCAAAACAGTCACAACAAAGGGGCGTCAGGAGCGGCTTGTTTATACAGAGATCATTATTTCTAAGGGTGAAAGCCAAACAATTCTCCATCACTGCTTTAAAACAATACAAAATCTAGGAAACCATGTTTTGGATTTTCTAATGAAACTAAAGGGCAGAAAGTGAAAAAAAAAAATAAAATAAAACATATTTAGGAAATAAAGGGAGGCTAGTATGCCTTTAAAGGAACAGTAAAGCTATTTTTATCAAGTTTCAATGTGACTTTCACAAGGGAGAGCACAAGAAAAGATCCAGCGCTTGAGTTGGTACCATGTTTAGCAGCTGGAGGAGATCCAGTTCCCTGCGCTTATTATATTTGCTCCAGCGCCTCTGACCCTTTATATTCATTGTACTCGCTGGAAGTGATCTTAGTGATCATTGTCACACAGTCGAGCTTTGCCTTTGTTCTCAGACACATTTTCCACTGCTTCAAAACTAACTTTTTTGTCTTTAAAATGTCTTTTTTGAATGAAACTTAAGCCTCTGGGGACAACTTCCTTTCCCCGGTCTGATAAAAATGTACTGATAGTTCCAAATATCTCCTGGTATAGTAACCAATGGGAGCGCCTAGACATTCATCCCTAGGGGCTTTATTTATCAAAGTCCGAATTTATCTGACTTTTTAAATGAAAAAAGTAGGGATGCACCGAATCCAGGATTCGGTTCGGGATTCGGCCAGGATTCTGACTTTTTCTGCAGGATTCGGATTCGGCCGAATCCTTCTGCCCGGCCGAACCGAATCCGAAACCTAATTTGCATATGCAAATTAGGGACGGGGAGGGAAATTGCGTGACATTTTGTCAGAAAACAAGGAAGTAAAAAATGTTTTCCCCTTCCCACCCCTAATTTGCATATGCAAATTAGGGTTCGGATTCGGTTCGGTATTCGGCCAAATCCTTCCTGAAGGAATTGGGGGTTCGGCCGAATCC
Source organism: Xenopus petersii (assembly GCA_038501925.1). Classification (NCBI taxonomy): domain Eukaryota; kingdom Metazoa; phylum Chordata; class Amphibia; order Anura; family Pipidae; genus Xenopus; species Xenopus petersii. The sequence goes on from CM076688.1 coordinate 13,392,095, forward strand.
AAAAAAGTGGATTCGGTGCATCCCTAGAAAAAAGTCTGACCAAACTAGAATCTACAATGTGACCTTATTTATTATTTAAAAAATCATGATTTAATCAAATAGGGGACAAACACAAAAAAAAAAGATTTAAAATCCGAATGGTGCTATTTTTCTGATTTTATATACGAATCACAAAATTTTTCGGGAAAAAGACAGAATTTTTCAGATTATGGGGCAGATTTACTAAATTCGAGTGAAGGGTTCGAATTAAAAAAACTTCGAATTTCGAAGTGTTTTTTGGGCTACTTCGACCATCGACTACGACTATCGAACGATTCGAACTAAAAATCGTTCGACTATTCGACCATTCGATAGTCGAAGTACTGTCTCTTTAAAAAAAACTTCGACCCCCTAGTTCAGCAGATAAAAGCTACCGAACACAATGTTAGCCTATGGGGAAGGTCCCCATAGGCTTGCCTAAGTTTTTTTGATCGAAGGATATTCATTCGATCGTTGGATTAAAATCCTTTGAATCGTTCGATTCAAAGGATTTAATCGTTCGATCGAATGAATAATCCTTCGATTGATCGATCGAATTTTCTGCGCTAAATCCTTCGACTTCGATATTCGAAGTCGAAGGATTTAAATTCCTAGTCGAATATCGAGGGTTAATTAACCCTCGATATTCGACCCATAGTAAATCTGCCCCTTGAAGCGCAGACCACAGAAACTTCCAAATAGGATTGGGACATCTCCCATTGACTTATATACAACCTCGGCAGGTCTGAGATGCTGGATTTTTTCAGCCTCAGGGTTTAATAAATCCAGAAAAAAGTCAATTTTTTTTTCCACTAAAATTTCGAATTTTATAGTAAAAAAAAAACTAATTTTTGGCATTCAGACTTTAATAAATAAACCCCTATGTGTCACAGCCTGGGGTATCATATAAGTGCCAACTGTTCCTTTAAGTTCAGAGATCTAAATCACTAACATGGAATCACTTTAAAGGGGAAGTATTCCCTCTGGTAACATTTACCCTAAGCAATAAAGGTAAAAATTCCAAATGGCAAACATATTCATGCACCTTTATGATGCAGACATCTGGACAATATTATAACATCTAGTACAATATAATATATTATTATAGAGAGACAGAGAGAACAGTATAATAAGATCTAGTACGATATATTATATTATTATAGAGAGTGAGAGAACAGTATAATAACATCTAGTACAATATAATATATTATTAAATACCATGAGAGTATTATAATAGAGAGACAGAGAGAACAGTATAATAAGATCTAGTACAATATATTATATTATTATAGAGAGTGAGAGAACAGTATAATAACATCTAGTACAATATAATATATTATTAAATACCATGAGAGTATTATAATAGAGAGACAGAGAGAACAGTATAATAAGATCTAGTACAATATATTATATTATAATAGAGAGACAGAGAGAACAGTATAATAAGATCTAGTACAATATATTATATTATAATAGAGAGACAGAGAGAACAGTATAATAAGATCTAGTACAATATAATATATTATTATAGAGCATGAGAGAACAGTATAATAACATACAAACAATGCATGTTGAACATGTGACAAACCCGTCCTTTTATGAAACAATAATATGTAGTACCAGAAATAGCACTTAATACTCTAAGTAATCTGTCATTTGTCATATAACCAATGACTTTTTTTGGGTGCCAGAACGCTTAATATCATAATTCTAAACAAAGAGATTCAACGATTTCTAAAGACAGCAGATTTAGCAGATGATCACTGAAGATAGAAAAAGAGAAAGAAGTCTCAGATTTCTATTTCACGTCTCCCCACTTCCTTTAGTCCTGGGATTTCCAGCCTGTTGTCCTGTAGAACCGAAACTCCAAAATTCCCCCATGTGCTAATAGTTCCCATGGTAACATGCTCCCAGCACTCTCGTTTACAGCACATCTTCTTTATGGTCACATTCAGAGCCTCCACATTGTCACCCCAAGCTCATGGAGGCCCCTTAATAATTGCATCAATCAGTGCGGTGTATTTGCCTTTCAGCCCCCTCCCTAATAGGCCACATTTTAGCCTTTTTCACAGGGGAGGACATAGAACCCTAACCCCCACCTCTACTCTGTCATGAGACTTTCCAGTTTGTCCATTTTCCAAACTATGTGGACCCCCCCTCCCAGGAGGAGACAATGTCTTGATCTTGGCTGGGAAGGTCCAGCCTGAAGACCAATTAGGATGAGATTTGGAGACAGTGCCAGGCCAAACCAGTCTGTCATCCTAGGCAAACTAGCCAACCAAATCACCCACCGGGACCTCAGCCAAATCACCCAACGGGACATTAGCCAAATCACCCACAGGGACCTTAGCCAAATCACACACCTAGTCAAACAAATGAACAAACGCACTTGTTTTGCCAACAGGGGTGGTGAGGAGAGAGGAGTTCAGACTTGGAGTAGGTACGTACCAGGCTCCTGAACAGTCAGCTTGAAAGTCAATTAAAGTGAGCCTTGGGTTGAACTCTGAATTGGTAGCCTAGATATTCTTGGAACCATGGCTGGATGTCTGATACAGCCTTGTCTCACATATCTGAAACCTCATCGTGAGGTAAGGGAAAGCTGGTCTGGTCAAATGTTGGACCTCAAAGGTGAAGAATGAACCAAAAATTGAAAAAGCCACTGTTTCTTTTAAAGACCGTGATCTAGTCTTCCTTCCTTCTGAGCTTAGAACACGTTTCCCTATATTGTATAAGCCCTGTATTATATCTTAATATTTCATATAATTCCTCCCCTCCCTGGAGTAGGCTTCTCCTCATTACGATCTGGAACCCTTTTATATGTCTCTCTTGACAATACCACTCATGTCTTTGGGTTGATAGACCTCCTCCTCCATGGAGTATCAGAAGGTCCCCATCTGTTCATCGTCATTCTGTTTTAAAAGTTTGGTGCCCCACTTTATCTCCAGCACCGAGGCTACTACCAACTACCGTCCTATGAGGCTAATATATTACATATGTCCCATGAGGTTGTCCCCTTTCATCCTCTTTTTCCCCCCTTACCTGTGGCTCCTGCATGTCTGTCATTTTTCCCTCCACAAGTGACTGCATTCCAATTCTCACTCTTCCTCTGGCTTAGTGCAAAAAGGTGCGGCCCCACAGCTCTGACAGTAGAAAGAAGGTAAGTCCTCCCCTTAGTGGAGGTGGAGTTTCACTCTGTACAGAGGTTTCATCTCGGTGACCTAGCCAGGCTGGAATGGAATGGCGTCATTAGGTGTGTTAAGTAGGAGAAGGAATTATTTTTGACTTGGTATGCTTGGAATGACACTACTATGTGTATTTTATTCAAGAACAGCCCTTGTCTACCCCACTGATTGTATAATTAGATCTATATATATATATATATATATATATATATATATATCCAGCTCTGATGATGGGATTGGACCAGGGAACAAATGTCATTAATAACAGAAGCGGAACTCTGGGAATTTTCTGCCGGGGAGATGGAGCGCAGAGTTCCAGTAAATGATCCCTGTATCAGGAAAGGGATCTGAATGACTACAGGGATGAGCAACACAGTTAAAAAAGGGGCAGTCAGATGGGGGAGTTATGTAATGTAAGACTACCTAGTGTTTTAATAATCACAGAGGCAGACCTGATTAACTTTAGTTATTTATTCAGGCCTTTCATTCCAGAATGAGCACCTTCAGTGGTGTCGGGAGATGGGGTGCTATAGATACAGCGTGGGATCAGGATTTTGGAACCAGCCATATCACCCCTACAGCTATTGTTACTCACTGTTTCAGAGGGATCTTGGCAGCATTTTCATCAGTTTGTAAATGAATATGGTAGAGAGCCCTATCATGATGGACCTACAACTGAAGAAGAACCAACGATGTGTCTTGAGGCTTGTGAAAAGCAACATGTTGACTTAGAGCTCCGTAAGGTGGTGGTTGTTGGACCTATTTTGGTTCAAGCTCACCAACCTTTAGTCAGACCCCCCCCCCACACACACACACTCTTGACCCATAACACGGCTACAGATATTGGGGAATCAGCCTTTCAGCTACAGACCCAACAATGTCTAGGTTAGTAAATACATGTTCACCACAAATATGACTCTTGCTGACCTTCAAGCTGGGCTTTCAGGGGGATCTAGGAGAGAAGTGAGAAAGTCTTTCCAAGTCTCAGCCTCACTGACCTTCAGGCTGAGCCTTATCTGCGGGGAGGGGTGGGGATCCCCATAATTTAAGAAACACGGCTTTAAAGACTTTGATACAGGATGTTAAATGGCAGGGTGGCTGTATGTAAGGGTAACTAATGACCATTAAAGGTTTAGACTTGAAATGAGGTACCGGTATGAGACCTGTTATCCAGAATGCTTGGGACCTGGTGTTTTCTGGATAAGGGATCTTTCTGTAATTTGGATCATCCTACCCTAAATGGCCGAGAAAAGCTGCTGAAAGACCAAGTCTGCAGCTTATTGGCCGGTGTGTGGGGCAATCTGACAGCGTCCCCGATTGATAGCTAGCCGAAAATCGGGCAGAGGTTGATTGGGCAGGGTAAAAATCGCGGCCGCATCTGTTCATTGATGTGATCCGACCACCCTTATGTCCTCCATTATTATCCAATCATTGGGCCCTAGGGCCCACGATCAGATCAGCCCGATATCACCCGCCTCAATTTGGGCATATTGGTGAGAGATCCGCTTGGTTGGCGACATCGCCAAATGAGCGGATCTCCCTGTGTACGGCCAGCTTAAGTCTACTAGAAAATCATATAAACATTAAATAAACCCAATAGGCTGGTTTTGCTTCCAATAAAGATTAATTATATCTTAGTTGGGATCAAGTACAAACTACTGTTTTATTATTACAGAGAATTTTTTTTAATTTAAAGTACAGTGTATTTGGCTAAAATGGAGTCTATAGGAGATGGCCTTTCCATACTTCAAAACTTTCTGGATAACGGATCCCATACCTGTATAGGCATGACCAGTGCGCTATAACAATCAAAATCCATACCCTGACAACTGGCCCCTGTGTCTCTATATCAATCTAAGCCTTGTCAGACTTCTCCCTAGAGTCAGAGGCACTGCACATGCTCAGTGTGTTACGGGCTGTTCTAGGCGATCTTTGCACATCACCCTCGGAGTAGGGGGCTTGAGAAAGACTTCATGAAGATATTGGGGTTCAGTAGACCACTTTAGAGACATGGGCTTCCCTCCTCCCCTATAACAATCATCAACACTTGCCAGAAATGAATCATTAGCAAAGAGGGCGTGATCGACTCTGCAGCCAAGATGTTCTCCATGATCCAAATACAGTGTTCATACATGATAAGGAAGGGAGGATCACGCAATCCCTCAGCTTTATCTTTATGGTTGCGGCTGTGTAAATCTTCCCACCCCAGTTTGATCCCAGAGCAGATAGGAGATAGTGAAGCAGATAAGTGCAGCTCAGATAATGAAGGCCACACTCAGAGAGCTACTGAATGCAGATAAGAACAGCTCGGGGCAAGTGTAGGGGTAGCAATAGAAAAGTCTGACCGAATCACACCATCAAGTATTTGGGCGCAGTCATTTGTTGGTGCTTCAGCGACTAATGGGCACCCGTCCAGCTGCAGCCACATTGTACATTCCTACTGCTGGAGCAAAGAAGCCACAGGCACATTAGCCCAACCCACCAAACTAGTTTATACCCCCAGTGTGAAAAGGTTTTTAAATGTATTTGAGGTGCAAATAATCCCCCGAGCACGGATATAGCTTCTCTCTGTACAGACTATGAGCAAATTTAGGGGGCTGTTCCTGCAGAATTGTGCTTAGTACAGGGAATACCTATGCTGCCATAGTTTTATGGGATCTCTCTGTACAGACTATGAGCAAACTTAGGGGCTGTTCCTGCTGAATTGTGCTTAGTACAGGGAATACCTATGCTGCCATAGTTTTATGGGATCTCTCTGTACAGACTATGAGAAAACTTAGGGGACTGTTCCTGCTGAATTGTGCTTAGTACAGGGAATACCTATGCTGCCATAGTTTTATGGGATCTCTCTGTACAGACTATGAGAAAACTTAGGGGACTGTTCCTGCAGAATTGTGCTTAGTACAGGGAATACCTATGCTGCCATAGTTTTATGGGATCTCTCTGTACAGACTATGAGAAAACTTAGGGGACTGTTCCTGCAGAATTGTGCTTAGTACAGGGAATACCTATGCTGCCATAGTTTTATGGGATCTCTCTGTACAGACTATGAGAAAACTTAGGGGCTGTTCCTGCAGAATTGTGCTTAGTACAGAGGAATACCTATGCTGCCATAGTTTTATGGGATCTCTCTGTACAAGAGACAAGGAAGTGAAAACCAAATGAGGAAGAATATATACAAACAAAATATGGGACTTAACTTCCAAGTATTGGCCCACCAATATTAAATAACAAATAGCCATACAATGTAATTAGAATAGAAGGCAATATTTATTCACTACCAATGCCATATGTCATTTAAACCATTTAAGGTGCAGCGCTCCGGATTGCGTTGAGCTACCTGGTGTGGGACACTATCAGTCACGGTCGGTATAAATCTGTACATTTTGGGGCAGGTCGCTGTTGGACTTGGGGCTACTCCTGGGTAAGCAGAATTACATGCTGGTTACAGTAGCGGATTGTAACATTGCGACTGTTGAGTCGCCAAGTCGGCTACCGGATGCATTAACCCATTAAGGAAACCGAGTCATACCGAATGCCCATACAGCACAGTATAACCTTTATTGCTGAGAACGTTTTAAATTCCCACACCGGCTCCGCTCTTACACACCGATCCCTAGGCACAACTTTGCTCAATCTTATGGGACTAATAGTCCTTCATTACGGATTTAGGGACGTTACTAGTGTAAATGATCACTCAGGATTATTCCACACAGTGATCCATCCTCTATAGGATTCCTCTTTATTTACGGATTTGTTTGGATTAAAGCCTTGTGCTCTGCATCATATCGCATTTTAGCTGGGGACTGTTCTATACAACACAATACAAATTGCATGCAATTCCTCATATCCTGATTTATTGAACTGAATAGTGATAGATAATTGGGGTAGCAGGATCCCTATCTCCAATGCAGCGCTGCTTATTTTAAATGGTTTTAATTAGGGATGCACCGAATCCACTATTTTGGATTCGGCCGAATCCCCGAATCCTTCGTGAAAGATTCGGCCGAATAACGAACCGAATCCAACCCCTAATTTGCATATGCAAATTAGGGGTTGGAAGGGGAAACCATTTTTTACTTCCTTGTTTTGTGACAAAAAGTCACGCGATTGCCCTCACCGCCCCTAATTTGCATATGCAAATTAGGATTCGGTTCGGCCGGGCAGAAGGATTCGGTCGAATCCTGGCCGAATCCCGAGCTGAATCCTGGATTCGGTGCATCCCTAGTTTTAATGACATATGGCATTGGTGGTGAATAAATATTGCCTCTTGTTCTCATTCCATTATATGGCTATTTGTTATTTAATATATTTGGAGGTTAAGTCCCCTAATTTGTTTGTATATATCGTAATTTAAACACGTGGAGACTGCCAGTAGTGCAGGCCACTAATGACTTATTGAATCTGAGTGAACTTGCTTGAGACTAACAGGTATTTGCAAATGAGGAAGAAGAGAAAAGTGTGGGTGGAAACGCACATTGTTGGGCTGGGAGTGCTGAACATGACACACTGGGGCAGGAATGTGAAATATGAAGCCCTTTAGCTGTTGGGAACTACATCTCCCAGGATCCTCAGCGCATTATCGAGCAGGCAGATCAGTTTGACGTTAGTATGGGGGAAGGGCAGTGTGGCTTTAGCAGCATCAGAACAAATCTCTGTACGTGGCACCCCACCTTCGCTTGGATCCACCCCATCCAGGCTGTAGCAAAACCACAACATTTCTGTGAATGTGATGCCCAATATGTGGCTGAACTGCCTCTCTCAGCCTTTAGTCCCATCAGCCACTGGTATAAAAAACTCTTGCATTGTTTATTATGCCAGTCTGACTCATGAACTGGTTCAGTGGAATGCAGGTGATTTCCCATTAACTGGCACAATAGCAACACTGCACTGTCACAACCGACTCCCCAACCCACACCCATTAAAGGGAAACTCCATGCAAACTTCTGTTATGCCTTATGTAAGAAAATGTCATTCACATCTATCAAACACCTCTCCTAGATACATTTATTCTACATCCCAGCTGGTTGTAGTTACTGTATCTGTATAATAGATCCTATATGTTTTATGGCTGAGATTCTAGCTATCTGTATAACAGAGCATTCTGTCCCAGTGGCTGCACAGATCCTATCTGATCCCCATTGTAAGCAGCAGTCCTGTCCTGCTTTATGGCAGCTGAGATTCTAGCTATCTGTGTAACAGACAGGACTGCTTCGGTCATGAGACGAGGTGAAACCCTTGCCTCAGGCAGCAGCGCACGGCCGGTTACAAGAGCCGGCAAAAAAGCCGCCTCTTGTAAATTTGAGAGCCGAACTTCCATGTTTTAACCCGGAAATTTGGCTCCGCTAGTGCAGAGAGCGCCATTGCACTTAATGCGCCAGCGATATTACCCCCTTAGACCCGCTCCAACGCTAATTCCGCTAAGTGCGGATCGGGAGAGGAGGGGGGCGGCGTCTGGGATGCTGCCCGAGGATCGGCGCTGATATCCGAGCATTGAGATTCTAACTATCTGTATAAGAGATTATTTACACAGCAGTGGACTGAAACACTATGATGGGCTGCACCCATAGAAGCACTGCGCCTTGCTTAGCTGCGTGTCTAAGTTGCACCCAAACCAGTGCCACCTACAGCTTCACCAATAAGTAGCACATGTAGCAAACTGCCACTTATAGTTGCACCCAACAGCTACTCGCATCTACTGCACCCAATTAGCAAAGTGCCAAGGTGGCAGCTTATTGGCCAGTGTATGGTGCCAGCCCATGAGCCGCCCAACCAATATCTGCCCAAAAATCTCCCAGTTATCCATCAGGCAGGTTAGATTTAGCCATTCCATCAAGGTCTACTCCAGTGTGTTGATCTACTCCTCACCCACAGCAATAATCACAATCTGCTTGTATGGCCAGAATCAGCAGAGCCGCCTACAGGTGCACAGGTAAGTTGCATCAACACAGGTAAGTTGCATCAACACAGGTAGATTCACTGAAGAATTATAAGATGGGCAGAAGATTCCCGGCAGTGTTTGGGCTTATGCCCCTTCTTCAGTGAGTTCAGTGCAACTCTATCAGAACAAACACAGAATCAATGGTTGGAGATTTCTCTGCACTGTTATTTGACAGCACCACAGTACAGCTTGGGCACCTGATGGCAAGCCCCAAACACGCCAGCTGCACGTATGCATCAAACACGCCAGCTGCACGTATGCACCAAACACGCCAGCTGCACGTATGCACCAAACACGCCAGCTGCACGTATGCCCCAAACACGCCAGCTGCACGTATGCCCCAAACACGCCAGCTGCACGTATGCCCCAAACACGCCAGCTGCACGTATGCCCCAAACACGCCAGCTGCACGTATGCATCAAACACGCCAGCTGCACGTATGCATCAAACACGCCAGCTGCACGTATGCCCCAAACACGCCAGCTGCACATATGCATCAAACACGCCAGCTGCACGTATGCACCAAACACGCCAGCTGCACGTATGCACCAAACACGCCAGCTGCACGTATGCATCAAACACGCCAGCTGCACGTATGCACCAAACACGCCAGCTGCACGTATGCACCAAACACGCCAGCTGCACGTATGCACCAAACACACCAGCTGCACGTATGCACCAAACACGCCAAGTGCACGTATGCACCAAACACGCCAGCTACACGTATGCAATAAACACTTGTGAGCAAGTAAATGAAGCCAAACATTCGGTACCCGGGAATGATTATACAGACACACGGCTCCTTTAACACTCCCCAAAGTGAAGTGCTCAGACTCCCCGTCCCACAAGATACAGACAAGCAGTGAAAGAGAGAAAACTTACATGGCAGCTCCCGGCAGAGAGAGAACTGAAAGTAATGGGGGTGAGTTGCAGCAGCCACTGTACTTTCTGGGGGAGGAGCCAGGCCAGTAGGGTGTAAAGGTGGGACAGAACCATTAGTCCCCCCCCCCCAAGTATCAGCGCTAGGGGGCAAGAGCCCTTCTTTGACTCCAATTGACCAGAGTAAAACTGGAAATACAGGTTGGGAGGAACATATCACACATGGGGGGCCATTAGGCTTTCAGTAACGAGACCTTCATTGTCGGTGAGGATTGACATGTCTTGTCCCTTTAACATGACAGATAAAATCCATACGCTGCATGACTATAAAATCATGACTGCACAGAAACCAATGCAGTCTGCTGCAGATTGCCAACAAGCCATGCAGTATGGGGGGGGGGGGGAGTGTCAGAGCAATTCCCTCACAGAACAGACTGAGCAGTGGCTGCTTAATCCTCTGATATTGGATCAGGCAGTGTGCTGGGCGACTGGCAGGTAGTACACGGGGCTGGGCGACTGGCAGGCAGCACATCATACAGGGCAACTGTCAGGCAGTAGATGAGGGCTGGGCAACTGGCAGGCAATACATTGTACAGGGGGCTCAATGATCTCAAGGGAATGGATCAGACAAATGGTTCGGGGTTCCTTTGTGCCTGGGATCATTGGCACTATAGCAGAACAAAAAACAACTGCCACCTGGAATCACACTGGCTTCTTTTTAGCAGCAAAGGGAAACAAGAGGACTTTGTGGAAACCCCAACTTTAACTAATGAAAGAAAAAAAATAAATTGCACACATTTTACTCAACACTTTATTTTCATGAAAGTACAGGGACTTGTGTAGAAACATGCCCAAACATCCAGCCCCCGGGGGCCCACAGGTCCAGGACCCAGAGACAGACAAAGCTCCAGAAACCGGAGGCTGTCTGTCTGTCCAATACTTACAGGGCCCAACACCCCCAAAATCCCAGCAATTCCCAACGATAACTCAACATGTGAAACCGCTTTATAACAAATCGGACTCCAGCTTCTCTTCACGGCCTCTCAAGCCTCTTTGCATAGATTTTGGTTGTCAGTGATGGGGCTGGGGCTGTGCAGAGTACTCTCCGGGGAAGTTACTCTGTGTTGCAGCACATTTGGGGCAGTCTTGTTTTTTTTTTTTTTTTAGTGCTCTCGGGCAGATAGAAGTCTCTCCCCTGACCCTCCAGTCTGTGCAAGGGGAGGCTCCTCACCTGGGGTAAAACGCAGCCAAATGTCCTGGGAGAAACACTCACGTCTTGGCTTTCCTGCCTCTGTGGCTGCTGGGAGAGTTGGGAAGTGAGGGAGGGGGGCGGGAGGAGCGAGTGTTACTGGAAGGAGGGGCTGCGATTGAGCTGCGCAGAATGCGTTGTTCTGCGGGTGGGCAGTGGCGCTTTCTCCCACCATTAGAATGTCTTTCACTAGAACTGCCGTGGGGTGATGAGGACGGGGGACTCGGGGAGCTTATTTTGGGAGGTTTACGCCTTTTGTCAGGTCTCCCTTGGAGGTGGGGAGAACAGGGTGAACGTCCTCTGAGGGATTTACCGGCAGAATTTGGGTTTGGAGTGGTTACAAGTGGCACCTGGTTGGGCTGCAAACGTGTCCTGGCGCTGCGGGTGAGTGGAGTCCTTACAGTCTCCTCCTCTTCATCCGAGGAGTTATCAGTATCAGCAGAAGCCGTGTGCTCCTCGTCCTTCTTGTGAGAAGGTGAGGCTGCTTTCTTCTTCCTCCCCAAAGGAGGCTTTGTGTGGTGGAGGCTGGGTGACCTGTCAGGAGAGCTGTCCCTTTTTTCATTGTGCAAGTTTGGACTTGATAGCGCGTGAGCCTGTGACTTGGGGGGGCGGCCACGTTTCCGTTTAGGAGGGGTTATCGGTCCATCACCTCCACTGCTGCTTGTGCCCTCGACAACCACCCCCGCCTCAGGAATGTTGGAAGAAGCCATAGGAATGATGGGATGAGAAGTGGGTTCATTCGTGCTGGATTTCGTTACAGAAGACGTACTTGCTCCTGGGTCGTCAGTGGGAGAAAGCAGCTCCAGTGCAGGCTCAGCAGAAGATGAAGGGGCAATTGGAGAAGTTGTTACCGCTTCTCTCCTTTTGGGGGGCCTTCCCCTTTTCCTCTTTTCAACAGAGGAACTATTTTCGATATCAAAGTTGAGTTTTGCACATGACGCAGGGCTGCCAGGTACATGGACAGGCTCAGTGGATACGGCCACTTCTGAACTAGATCCAGGGGGCGAAAGGCCTTTGTCACTATGTTTTTCCAAAAGAGAAGCCTCCAAATCAGAAGCCTCTTCCACTGCAGAACTTTCTAAAGGCGAAATATCAGACACAGCCTCTGTTGGAGACATTTCTGCTTTTGATTTTGGTGGTCTGCCCCTTTTCCTCTTCGGCGGGGGACTGCCAGCCTCCGAGGTATCGTCTGACAGTTGGGAAGGAGGGGGGCTTTGGGGATCAGATGAAGGACAACTTCCTTTACCACGATTGTGTCGCCGTGAAACAGGGGGCCGCTCCTGCACCACAGTCACCAGACGACCAGGCAGCCGCCTCAGGACTTTTTCAGTTGGGGAAGTGTCCCCTGCACCAGCCATTCGAATTTCACAGTCGGCAGTAACTTTCCTGCGTGGTGTACGGGGAGTGCTGCTCTCCATGTCCTGGGGCACTGCGCTGGAAGGACTGGGGTCAGATTTTGGCACAAGCTGTCTTTCACTGTCTGACAGAGCAGACTCTTCTGTATGCTCTTCCTTCACAAAACAGGACAACTGCGGAGAGGTCTCTGTTGGTGGAGAAGTGGTGGGTGCTAATGGGGTTGAAGGACACTGCTGGTTTGACGATGGACTGCTGGAGGCCTCCTTGTAATTAAGAGAATCGTTCAGCTCTGGGACTGTGTTCTCTGTCTGTGAGATTATTGATGCATTGTCTTCCAAGGTTTCTTGGTCAAGAGATGAGGTTTCAAGCATAACTGGACCCTCTGTGAGGTCTGCACCATCTGCTGTCCTGGCCCCACGCAATCGTTCACTCATACGGACCCCTACTCTCTCTCCAGGTGCTTTGCTTGAAGGTGGGGCCCGTACCTTGCGGTTCTTTCTACTCTCTTCCTCCCACGTGTCGTCGAGGGAAGGACCAAGGTCTTCTTTAGCCAGGAAAAGGTCTTTCCGTGCAGCTTCTACTTGCTCCTAAAAATACAATAGTGCAGGGCATTATAAGTATTCAGTAATTGAGACAAACAATAAGAAAATAATAAAAAAAAAAAAAAACAACAGTCAAGGTCCCCGTAACAGAAGGAAAATGAAACGTGGAACTGAAGCAGATAAACTCATTACCTCGGCTTGTTTCAGCTCCTCCCGGCTTATGTCTTCCAGTGAGGCTTCCAGAAAGTACATGGCATATCTTTCAATTGGAGTGAGCTATGAAAAAAGAAAAAAAGACTGTTAAGATGAGACTGCCTGCACAGAGAAGCTATAATAAAAACACTGGCCCCATAGCCATTACCTGCTCAACCAAGGCATTTATTTCTTGCTCAGCCCTACTCTGTTCTTCCTCCTCTGCTTCTAAAGGAGCATTCTCATTAAACTCTGCAAGGTCCGCAACCTGCTCAGCACGAACCAGCGAGGCGGCTAAGGTGTCCTCCTCATCCTCGGCTCTGCAGAGGGCCTGCGGAAGATTGCAAAAATGTTGCATGGAATGATTCAACAAGTGGATGAAATTTTACACGGATTTTTCCATTGCCAATAGCCACAGTTGATATGGTTGATAGTTCAGTATTCTTGAAGGCAATGACATGTGCAGTGTACCTGTTCTAGAATGTTTGCATTTTGTGCCGTGCTTCCATCTTCCACCGTGCCATCCTCTGGAGATGCAGCTCTGGCTTCCACCTCCTTTCGTGGGGGCTCTTCCATATCAAACAGCTCCCTGATGGTTTGCTGGAAACAGCAGGACAAACTCCGTTAATAAAGATGTGAAAGAGTGAATGAAAAGGGACACAGTACCTTCAAGTTCCCTTTATATTTATCTCGGTGGCGTAAAGTACCTGTTTGAAGTAGGCTGTGGTAAAGTTTCCTCCTTCGATGGCCATATCACCCAACATTCGCTTCTGCTGAGCTTTCTTCAGGATGTTCTCCTCCACAGTTCGCTCGCTGACCAATCTAAAACAAAGAGAGAGTTAGAGCAGGGCCAGTCTATAGGGAGTGGGAACAGAAAGAGGGGAAGGAAGAATATGGTGATGGAAAGAAGGAAGAGAGGCGACTGGGCCAAGCATGAAAAAAGAAAAAAAAAAAAAAAAAAACAGGCAACGGGCTCGTTGAACCTAAAACCCGGGCTTTTGCTGTGGGTGGATGAATACAGTAGAACCCCCATTTTACGTTTTTCCAGTCAGATACACAACCTAAAGCAATAAGTGATTGGTGCAGGACTGTATAAAGGGCAGACTATTTGCAATTGACCAATTACAGGCAGAACCATGGCAAAATATACATCTGATTACTATTTTAAACCTCTTTATTTTACAAATAATAAAATTCAGAGAGGAAAAATAATATATTTCTTTAAGCCATGAACCGATTTGGATGTTTGACCTGATTGTGTGCAGTAATTAAGGAAGCTAAGCAAGTATGATAAGTACGAGTAGGCTAAATGTTAGAGGATGACACAACCAGACAAACCGGAAAAAGCCAAGCGAAGCCAAATAAAAATATTAAATATGACATGGGTGTGGAATGAGGTGATTGAATGTTTTCTCTCTGAAAGGCTACACACAAGATGGAAGCCTGCGACAGCATCCCGAGAGATTTTTCCTCTGAGACCAATCACTTGGCTTCAGCACAAAAAGCAGAAGCTGTGAAAGGTATTGGTCTGGATAATGGAAAATGTATAAATGTCATGCACCATATGAAGCTACCACTAATATAATTATTTCTCCCTGGAGAGCCTCACCTGTATATGTGCACATCGCGAGTCTGACCGATGCGGTGACACCGGTCCTGTGCCTGGGCATCCATAGTTGGATTCCAGTCGCTGTCATAGAAGATGACCGTATCGGCACCCGTCAGATTGACTCCAACTCCCCCGCTGCGAGTCGACAGGATGAAACAGAAGATCCGACGATCCATGTTAAATCGCTCCATCAATACCTGCAAATGAGCACAGGCACGATGGGGAAAAATTTGGAAATATATTCCAATTACTAGATGACCTCCCTCATGTAAATACATTTGTGTAGCCAGGTACCAAAGCAAGGCAGGAGTTGGTGGTAGCATCTTCCATAAAGAGAGGTGCTGCTACTAATAATTTAGTCCATCCAGGCTAGCCACACAATAACTTAGGGAATTTGATTACAAGGCAATTAGTAGGTAATAAGAAATAAACGGCTTTCCCAGAGGTGCCAGTGAAGGAGCAAGAGGAAAAAAAGTCTTGCCTCTTCATCCTCCACTTACCTGTCTTTGTTCAACACGTGTTGACCCATCAAGTCGCAGATAAATGTGCCCGTGGTAATTAAGGAACTGCTCTAAAACATCCAGCATCCGTGTCATCTGCGTAAACAACAGGACCCGGTGTCCTCCCGTCTTTAACTGACGCAGCAAGCGATCAAGTGTTTGGAGCTTCCCTAAAGGTGGAAGAAAAGAGAATTCCCTATGTATTCTTATATGCAGAGATATCACTAGCCCAGGTTTCCTGTGCCTCATGTCCTATATCACTCATCTGACCTTAAGAGATGGATAGCCGACTGCCACCTCCCCCTTAATGTTAACTAACCTGGAGGTGGCACTGTAGACATTAGTAACTGAAGTTGTCTGGCCAAGGCAGCAAACCCCCAAAAAAATGTACATCAGCTTACCGCAATCATACTGAATGAGCCGTAAATCTGGAAACTGGGACCTCATGTTCGACACAATGCGGTGTAAACAGCGGGAATGAGGAGTCAATTCTCTGCGCAGCGACTCCCTGAAAATGGACTCCTGAAGCAGCATCGATGGCGGCGGGTGTGAAGTGTGCAGGGTTATCTGTGGAGCCTCCACGGGAGGCATAGCGACAATAAACCTGAAAACAAGGGACACAGACAGGAGTCTGTAAGAGGCAATGCTAAAAAAAATATGATTTTTGATACTGACCATTAAATCTGTTTCTCTGTAGTCGATAGGGGGACACAGGGAACCATAGGGCTTAAGCTCCATCCTCCAGGAGGCAGGACACTTATTAAATTATTCAAGGGGCGTGTCTGGTGATCCAGCTTAACCACACACACTGTACTTTTTCCAATCAGTTTGTACTAAAGATATTGCTATAATTAAATGAAAAAAATGGTAACCAGAAATGGCAGAACAATAAACAGAGTGAATATTCCTAGTTTAGACCAACATGGTCAACAATTCCTCATAAGGGCGGGAAGCCGTGTCCTAGTGATGAGTGGGCCGGCCCAATACCCGTGGGACCTGCAGGTCGGGTGGGTTCAGGCCGATTCGCACTCTTCTTTGTGGTTGGGTGCGGGTTGAGCTCTTCTCCTGCTCTCCCCGCCTCCAACGACAAATGCCGGCTCCGTCTTTTATACACGCTGCGCCTGCTCTCCCCGCCCCTTTCGTCATTGGCGGGGAGGCGTGGGTCTATATAAGCAACCTGGAAGTCAGATGAGGGCAGGCAAAGATAGGGCGGGTTAGGGTCGGGGAAATTTCGACCCGCACATCACTACTGTGTCCCCCTATTAACTACAGAGAAACATATTTAACGGCGAGTATCAAAAATCTTGTTTTCTGTCATCTCAGGGGGACACAGGAACCATAGGGGACTTAAAGTAGCCCCAGAACAATGGGTGGATTGTCAAGCTTGTAAAATTTTGTGAATGTGTGCACCGAGGACCAGGTAGCCACTCTGCAAATGTGCTGCACGGAGGCAGAGTTAATTCTCCCGCATCCAATTGATTTCGACTGAGGTAGTCTCACGTTGTTGACTTCCGCCCAACCTAGGATTTGCGGAGCCTCTGCTAAGGCCACTTTGCTACAAGTTCCTACCTTCCTCGCCCAGGATTGCCCGTGTTTAGGTTGTTGGGTTTCAACTACCAGAGAAGAGACTCCCTTGTCAATTGGGACAGAGAGAGGGTTCAAGATAGGTGTCCCCCTTTCCAAACTGAAAGTATGTTCACCTGCAGGGGACGTAAGTGCATCTGTGTGAATGGTATTGCCTCGATGACCGAGACCGACACCCCTAATCTCATTGCCACATGAATCATAGTTTTCGGAGTGTGGACTCTGACCTGATCTCGCAGTCTTCTCTGCTTTTCTAATGGGGGACATATAAATTGAGTGGTCGTGTGGAATTCCAGTCCCAGAAAGGTCATCTGGTGACTGGGATGTAGATTGGATTTGGACCAGTTTAGGTAGGGTGTGATCGATATCCTCTGTAATCACAGAGTTGCCGCCAATAACACCATCAATTTGGTGAGAACTTGGGGGGCTGCCAATAACCCCCGCTACAAACTGGTAATGTCTGTTTGCAAATGCCAATCAGAGGAAGCTGTGATGTGGTGGCCAGATCGGGAGATGGAGATATGCGTCCTTTATGTCCAGTGACATCAATAGTTGTCCCAGATCCATTCCCCTGATCACGGCTCATAGGGTTTCCATCTTGAATGGGAATGATCAGAATCACAGTAACTTGCCCCCAATAGGGTGTTCCCTGTCCCCCCCGAGCAGGCTGTTCACAGAGGCTTACCCTGGCACCCAGTAAACTGACTGTCATTTAGTGCAGGCAAATTAAGTTACCTGCGCCGCTGCTGGGGCTTTTCCCCCCACCCTAAGGAATAAACTCCCTGCCTTAGCTTTGTGCAGTAAGGTACCCAGTGGAGGAGTGGGCGTGCGGAGGCATACTGCTTCAACCAGAGTTGATGATTCTGCTGCCCCCCCCCCCTTTTGCAGTAGGCTGACATGCTCTAATTAACCAATCACTGGAGGTGGCTTGCAGTCTTGTGCAGTGGCTGCTAAAAATGGCGCTCTGACACGGAGGAGGCAGGGTTCTGTGTCATTCCCACCACCGCGCCCTTCCAAGATGGCGCCTACGTTGCACGCTCACAACCAAAATAGCGTCCCGGCACACGCCCTTTGCCCGAGGCGCCATTAACTCCCTCCGGTGTCCCCGAATGCGCAAGGCTTCTGTGCTATTCTGGGACTGAAAGGAGCCACTACGTACGAAGGGTCTGGTGCTCGGTGTTGTAGGGTCGAACTCTGGTTTTCTTGAGGCGAGGGAGGGAAGAGAGAGAGGGGGAGATAGCAGCTCTGCCATCACGGAGTCCTCTGGCAGCAAGGAGGGGAAAGAAGGCATCCTCCATCATTCCTGTCTGCTGAGTGTTGAGATGACCCCCTCCTTCTCATCCATCTCCACCACCAGTCAGTGTTCCCCAAGGAGACAGGCTTGTCTGAGGGGCCCATTTAGCCTGTTATGGCCTATATAGTTAGTAACGCCTTAGTCGCGAGTAGGGGACTAACCCTCTAGGAGCATTGTCCATCCTCCCAAGAGCAGGACACAAACTCGTTAGAATAAGTATTGTGTGTGGGGTTAAGCTGTATCACCAGATATGCCGCTTGAATAATTTAAGTGTCCTGCCTCCTGGAAGATGGAGCTTAACCCCTACGATTCCCTGTGTCCCCCTGAGATGACATAGACACAAAGGTAAAGCAACGGTAACACAATCAGCACAACAACATGGAGGGAGGGGGATATTAACTTCATTTCTCAGCCATTTCTCCTATGGCTACATAATATTTACTATCTACGCTTTACCTACAAAGCATTTAAAGTAGCTATTTACCAGTAGCAATGCAGGCCTGATGGGGACCTGCAGTTTATAGTCACACCATGGGTAAAGGTGATAGCTCTGCACACTAGTCGACATAGTATATACCTAGCTACATTCTACTATATGGCTGGGGTGAAGGATATGCCTAATGGCCCTATTAGGAAAGGCAAAAGAAATTGCTTTAAAGAGTTAAGTGTTGCTGTTACAGCCACAGATTTGTAATTTTCCAGTCTAGCAGCCTTAGGTACAGAGCCACAGGGGCAGTTGTACAGTTCTCTTACCTTTCTATGATGGGGCCAAGTTGCCCCAGGCGTTGCGCGGGGGTGAGAATAAACTTGTTCAAGGCATCGCTTTGTAGCCAGTAATTGTGCAGATTCTGGGGACTGGGGAATTCATTAGGGAAGCCCAACCGCCAGTCAGTATTGCGTAGAGTGCAGAAGTGAAGGACTTCAGTGCCATAAATGGGAGTCAGTTTACAGCGCCTTTCATTCAAATGGAAGATTCTATCCAGTCTTTCCAATTTGTGTCTGCGCCGACGATTTTCCAGTGGCTCCTGGAGGACATAGTAAGAAGTCATGTACCATTAGTTCATTATTTTACCTTAAAGGGATTCTGTCATGATTTTTATGGTGGTGTTTTTATTTCTAAATGACACTGTTTACACTGCAAATAATTCACTCTACAATATAAAATTTCATTCCTGAACCAGCAAGTGTATTTAGTTGTAATATTGGTGTAGGTGCATCTCAGGTCATTTTGCCTGGTCATGTGATTTCAGAAAGAGCCAGCACTTTAGGATGGAACTGCTTTCTGGCAGGCTGTTGTTTCTCCTACTCAATGTAACTGAATGTATCTCAGTGGTACCTGGATTTTACTATTGAGTGCTGTTCTTAGATCTACCAGGGAGCTGTTATCTTGTGTTAGGGAGCTGTTATCTGGTTACCTTCCTATTGTTCTGTTGTTAGGCTGATGAGGGGAGGGAGGGTGATATCACTCCAACTTGTAGCACATCACTAAAGGGTGACTGAATTTAATCAGAGCACAAGTCACATGACTGGGGGCAGTTGGGAAACGGACAATATGTCTAGCCCATGTTCGATTTCAAAATTATATAAAATCTGTTTGATCTTTTGAGAAATGAAATTCAGCTGGAGCAGCACTATTAACTGAGGCGTTTTGGGAAAAAACGTTTTTTCCCCCGTGAACGTATCCCTTTAAAAGGCAAGTGTATCAAATAGCAACATAACTGAAGCATTCCGTAACTATGGTTTCCTTTTAACTCACCAGATAGAAAGGTGACCGAGGTGGTGGAGGCAGCTGCCGGCGTAGTCTTGAGGCATGTAGAAGTAGGGCATTGGTAGGATGGGGAGCATCTCCATCTAGCATTAAATCAGCTTCTGAAGCAGTGCCGAGAGTTACACTAAATGATGAAGGGCCATCGATGGACAGGGATAAAGGAGGATCTGGGGCAGTTACAGGTGAGGGAGCACTGGGAGTTAAATGAACAGAAAAGGGGGAAACTAATGATGGCCCTGGGTCTGAAACACAAGAAGTTAGTGGAAAGGAGGTAGAAGATGAAGCAGAGGTGCCTAAAGTCAACGATGATGTGGTGATAACTGTGAAAACAGAGTTAGAGGACAAATGTGCAGTAGGGGCAGAAAAAGACTGTGTGGTGTATATAGTGGAGGATGAAGATGGCAGGGGAGAAGCAGGAGGAGCGGATACATTAGCTGATAAGGTGGGCAGAGGAACACTGGCATAAGCTGCCAAAGGGGTAAGGGGAGCAGAGGCTCGTGAGGCTAGTGATGGAATAGGTGTTGGTGCCGAGGCAGCCAGTAAAGGCATGTGGGCAGGTGCTGAAGGTATGTGGGCAGGAACAGAAGATAACTGCAAAGGTAACTGGACAGATGCTCCAAGTGCAGGAATGGAAGTTGGAAATGAGGGGACAGTGGAACTGACTGTGACTGCGGGAGGGGATGCAGAGTCAGAGGCTGCCATTAGAAGGGAAGCGGAGGCTACCAATGGAGACACGGGGGCTGATGTTTTCATTAATGGTCCAGAGGAAGATGTTGGCAAGGAACACAGTGGTGAAAGACTGGGGGGCAGTGAAGAGGAGGTCAAAGTAACTGGTACCTGGACTGGGGAAGCCACAACAGCTGGAGCAGTTAATGGGAAGGCAACCTGGGTTGGGGAAGCAAGAGGAACCTCAGCAGGAGCGGCCAATGAAACTGGAACCTGGGACTGGGCAGCGACTGGAACCTGGGACTGGGCAGCGACTGGAACCTGGGCAGAAGCTACAGGAGTTAAAGTAACAAAAGCCTGGGGAGGAGCAGCAGAGGTGAGTTGGGCAGCCAGAGATGCAATAGCTGGAGTGGCCTGTACAGAAGTTGAGGTGCCCAGAGGAAGTGTGCCCTGGGGAGTCAATGTAGCCTGGGCAGGAGCTGGGGCAGCCAAAGAAACTGGGACCTGGGACAGCAAAGCCAGAGAGCAGTGGTCTGCAGCTGGATTAGCCAGGGGACCTGGTGACTGGGCTGTGGAGGCTAGGACAGGAGTTGGGGCAGCTAGAGGGGTTTGGGAAGGAGCTGCCAAAGTTAAGGGGGTCTGGATAGTTGCTGGTGGGGTCAAGGGGGGCAGGCAGGCCACTGGGGCTAGGGCAGCAGCCGTTGGGGTGGCCACTTGGGTCTGGGCAGCAGCCAAGGAGGCCTGGGCAGTAGCCACTGGGGAGGCCACAGCAGCAACCACTGGGGCTGCAAAGGGGGCCTGGGCAGCAGCCGCTGTTGCGGCCACAGGGGCCTGAGCAGGCAGTTGAGTAGATGACTCAACTGCAGGCAAGGGGGCATTTGCAAAAGCTAGTGGCAATGACAAGGGAGCAGAGGAAGTAAGAGAAAACAAAGGTGAGGAAACAGAGGTTGCAGCAATCAAAGAAAGATTGCCAGAGGCAGATTGGACCAATGGAGAAAGTGGGACAGGCACATTGGAGGATAATGTTGAAATGGGGAGGGATAGAGATGCATTGAGCATGGGCAGTGGAGCAGAAGCATTAGTGGTGTTGACAGTTACAGAGGGAAGAGGAGTAGGAAGAGTGTTTGATGCTGAAGCAAGAGAAGGGTTGGCTTGTATCTGTGGAACAAACGAAGAGGAAGAAAGAGAGGGTACAGGACTAGCAGTGGGATGAGGGTACAGGATAGGAGTTGCACTGCTATTAGCAGAGGGCAGCGCTGATAATGCCAGGAGAGAGACTGGGCTACTTATGAAACGTGTAGGCACAGGGTTAAAGTTGGAAGCGGTGGAGGAGACAGAGTTGGTAAGAAGTGCAGGAACCAAGCTGAAATTGTATGTTGGAGGTACCAGTTTAGGAGTATTGAGGTTGTGATTGAGACTAGACATCACAGGTGGAGAAGGTGGGTTGAGAGACATGTTGTTAAGCAGAGGGCTGACACAAAATCCAGGATCCGAGCTTGTGCCAGGCATGCAGAGAGTCGGCAGCAGGGGAGATGGTGTCTGACAAGTAGCAGAATCTGTAGGCTCTTTTGTTACTGGACTTTGAGGAAGGACAACTGTGTTAGAGCCAATCACATTTCCATTAGCAACAGACTGAGAAGCCTGAACATCATTAGACGCTATTCCCAAGGCAGCGTTTATATCAGCGCTTGGAATTTTCTGTAAGACTGGACACAGGTTAGAGTCAGGAATTACTGCTTGACACGGGGAACTGGGTGGGAGGCGAGTGTTTTGTAGTGGACAGTTCGGTAGTGCAGGGCTGGGTGTGTGACTTGGTGGGGAAGAGCGATGGTTTGTGAGCTGAAGTGCAGCAGACGTCCCTGTGGTGAGTAAGCGCAGGGCCACACCTTGAGGAGCAGCTGGGGTCATGGAACTCTCTGTACTGGGGGTCATAGAATGGTTATGGATAGGGGGCAGTTGGTTTGGAACTGGAGATGGAAGCCTTGAAGCCACAGCAGGACTGGAGACCATAAGCAGAGGGCTGGTAGCCAGTGTGAGAGCAGAAGATGCAACCACAGGTGCTGGAAAGAGAAATAAAAGTTTATAGATAGTATGTTGCAAAGGATGCCTTTTATTCATTCTTTATACATTAAAAATGACTGCACCTGTTTTTTCACTAGCAACTAATCGTGCACCTGCAGGCTCAGGGACTCCCCCTGGTAAAACCCTCAGAAAAGGATGAGAAGGAGTTTGTGGCAAACGCACAGGTTGAGCTGGACGAGGAGCAGCTGCAGGAACATCACGCGTCGCTTGCCTGACCACAATTTTCACCACACCTAATGGAATAGAAATAAAATGTAAACAATTAAAACAAGGGGGCTTTAAAGTCAGTAAAGACAGCAAGGGGGATTGGAGAGAGCGATCGTCAGAAAGGGGCAACTCCATCTTGGGATCAGAGTTTAAGACAAATTCAAAGGTGGAAACTGAGCCATCACCACTTCTGCTTAAAGAGATTTAGTCATTATGTTTATTTCTAAATGACACTGTTTACACTGCAAATAATTCACTCTACAATATAAAATTTCATTCCTGAACCAGCAAGTGTATTTTGGTAGTTGTAATATTGGTGTAGGTGCATCTCAGGTCATTTTGCCTGGTCATGTGCTTTCAGAAAGAGCCAGCACTTTAGGATGGAACTGCTTTCTGGCAGGCTGTTGTTTCTTCTACTCAATGTAACTGAAGGTGTCTCAGTGGGACCTGGATTTTACTATTGAGTGCTATTCTTAGGGAGCTAGCACACGGGCAGATTCGGGGAGATTTAATTGCCTGGTGACTAATCGCCACTTCTGCGGGGCGACAATCTCCCCGAACTGCCTTCCCCCTGCCTCCGGCAGCTATAATGAGAAAATGCCAGCGCCAATGCACTTGCAGTGCTTTGATTTTTCAAAGTTGCCTCACAAGGAAACGTCGGAAATCGAAGCGCCGCAAGTGCATTGGCGTTTTCTCATTATAGCAGGTGGAAGACAGTTCGGGGAGATCGTCACGCTGCAGAAGAGCTGATTAGTCGCCAGGTGACCAAATCTCCCCGAATCTGCCCGTGAGCTAAAGCCCATCTACAAAGCAGCTGTCATCTTGTGTTAGGGAACTGCTATCTGGTTACCTTCCCATTGTTCTTTTGTTATTAGGCTGCTGGGGGGGGGTGATATCACTCCAACTTGCAGTACAGCAGTAAAAAGAGTGACTGAAGTTTATCAGCTCACAAGTCACATGACTGGGGGCAGCTGGGAATGATGTGTTTTAGGAATTAAAAATTCCCATGACAGTATCCCTTTAAGTGTGGAAAGTGGGGGCCAAAAAGAACTAGGCAATTTATATGTATTGAAATATTTGTTTGCACTTGCTCCAAAGAGAAAATAACCCCAGCTTTCTTGCACATACAGGGTTTCCCATTAGATACAGCACAATATAGAAACATGACTGGGTAGGATTAAGTTATGTGCACGAAATGCGGATTCCTCTGCAGGAATCTAAAGTCAGACTAGCACCTGTTTGTTTTATTAAGAGTTTTTGCACAGAGCTAATGGTTAGAAGCAGCAACAAGGCACATAGAATGTATAATTGTGGTTCATATATGTACAAGGTTTCCAGGTGCAGTAAAAAAAAAATAAAAATGGAGGGGCAGGTGTCTATGAAGACAAACTTACCCTGCCCAGATGGAGTGCCAGGCGGAGGGGGTACAGGAAGGTTGGCACCTGTGATTAGAGAATGAGGAAGAGATTGCAGGGAGACCGTCTGAACCCCAAGCTGAGCGGTACCTGCTCCCTGCATAAACTGTGGAGAAGCAGAGGGAGCAGTGGCTGCGGTTTGCTGAGCCAAAGCCTGGATGAGAGCAAGCTGGGCGGGCTGGCTTAGCAAGTGGTGCTGCCCACCAGAAGACACCAAGTGAAGGACATTTCCTGTGACAGACACAAGTCAAAGAGAGAATCAGGAATAGTAAGCAGCAGACAGGATGATAGAGCAATGGACTACAGACACCTTCATATGGACAGTTAAAGCACAGCAGAAATGTTGATTAAAAAGAATGGATGAAATGAAAGAACAAAAACAAATTGCACTGAAGAAGCTTTGCTATGGGTAAGGGCTACAAGCCATCTTAGAGCCGATCAAGGGCTAAGTCACTCATCGCGTTAGGTCTAACCTAGAATTCGTTACAAGGGGGTCAGCTTTTAGCACAACACGTGACAATCACCTGGGCCTCCCACACATCGCCACACCAAATCTAAGTCTGTTAGGGATTCCAGAGGAACTACCCCTTAATACACAAGACAAACTACTACAGCTGTTGTTTTTTGCCAAGAAATGAATTGTGCTTCACTGGAAAGTCACGCAGGTTCCCTCAATTAGGGCACGGAAAACATATTGTCAACATCAACTTAACTCATATCAAAGTGGTTTAGGTTTCTAGGAACTGCCCAAGTAAATTTGAAGTGATCTGGGCAAAATGGATAGCCCTCGATGACCAGGGCGAGTAACTGGTTGAACTTTCCCCTCTCTACATGATAGACAAGGTAGCAAGACAGGTAGATAGCATGGAACAGATAATGTTCCCTGTATGGGTAATGTACTAATAATTGATGGAAGTTATTCATCTGACAACTCCTTCCCCCACAGACTGACACTGACTAAATAACCAAAACACTCTGATATGGCGAATGGCAATTGTAAATGTTGTTTATTGTTTCTGTATTGTAAAAACAAAAGACAAAAAACAAACAAAAAAAAACAGAACACATGACACAGCCCTAAGGGTCAGGGCACACGCTCAGATTCAGAGAGATTAGTCGCCCGGCGACAAATCTCTTCTTCGAGCGACTTATCTCCCAGAACTGCCTTCCGCTGGCCAGAATGTAATTTGCCAGAGCGTTTTGTTTTCCGAAGTTGCCTCATGAGGAAACTTTGGACAATTTCAGAAAACAAATCGCTCCAAGTGCCATCCCGATTTACATTCTAGCCGACGGGAGATAGTTCGGGGAGATTTGTCGCTGGGCTGAATCTGATCGTGTGCCCTGACTCTAAAGGTTACCCAGTGACATCACTTGATCATTTTTATAATTCCTCTAGCATGCCCTGCAAAAAGTTTTAAGCATTACCACCATCCACAACCCCAAAAGCATTTAGAGAAATCTATCAGTGACTGAGCGGTAAGAGAAAAGAAACGGTCAAAAAAAAAAAAAAAACAGACAGACAGACTGAAGATGCTGCTGGTAGGTTGGCTGAACATAAGCAATGACTGCAGCGAATAAGATCACACGGCTAAATGGAGACTGAGAAATCAAGCCAAACATAATCAAGCAACAGTAATGAATGGAGGGTAAATAAGTCCGCAAGCAGCAGGGGCCACGCTACAGAGAAAGCGATACTCACCTTGCAATGGGCGGGGCTGGCCCATACCCAACTGTCGAACTTGAGCACCACTCAGAGTGAACTTGGCACCTTGCAGCTGCAGAGTTAACGCTTTAGTGACCGCAGGAGCTTGCAGAGGACGTGAACTCACTGATGCAAGCTGAGACAGGCTAATCACTTCCCCTGCTACAAAGACAATTAGGTTCTTGTTAGGCAATACTGCATTCCAGATATAAGTCTAGCTTTGCATTATCAGAGCAACTAGCCACAAACTGTTTCTATGGCAGCTCTCAGAAATAACTTACAAGGTAGCCTGGCCTGCATGTCAGGTGTTAAGATTAACCTTTGCTGGGCACCAATTCCAGGCTGGGAGCTCTGAACCGATGGAGGCCTTATTGTACCAGGAGCGATTGCAGCCATTGGTCCTGCAGGGACCTGAACGAACGGAGGGGTTGCTGTAGGGAATAAAGAAAGCAGACAAGTGCAAATATGTGTAAGAGAGTAAGGATAATGAAATAGGTTTGGAAATTAATAAAAACAATCCATGACCTGCTTACCCTGTGCAGGTGGTGCCGGTATAGATGGTTCTATGGCTCCAGTCAATGAAGACGAGCTGGGAGTAGGTGTTGTATGCAGAGCAGAAGGCAAATGTGGGTGAGCAGTGCAGGGTGGCAGATCCAAAGGTTTCTGTGTTGGCCGGGAACTGTTCACAACGACAATATTCCTGGGGTCCGTTTTAGGAACAGGCTGAATCATTCTAAGGAATTAAAATCAGGGGTAAAAGGGATTCTGTCATGATTTTTATGTCGTTGTTTTTATTTCTAAAATTACACTGCAAATAATTCACTCTACCATATGCAATTTCTCCATTGTCTGCTTGGGGGACACAGACAGTTGGGTATAGCAGGTACCACTAGGAGGCAGGACACAACTAGAAGTAAAGAGTTAGCTCCTCCTCCACTGGCTATACCCCCAGCAGTAGGCGGAGCACTAATCAGTTTTTGTTGTGTCCTCAGGAAGACGGATTTATTTATGGTTATTCCTGACTTATTCTGGAAATATTAGAAACACGGAGTCAGTCGCACCACCTACACCGAGTAGAGTGTTCCCCCCTGTCCCTGGAGTCTTTAGTTGCTACCAGCACTGACAATTCAGCCTCAACACACTCTCCATTCCCTTGCAGGAGAGTCGACTGCCGGGAGAAAACAGAGGGACCCGGACTGAGGTTGGTGAGTAGTTGAGCTCTCTCTCTGCCACCCCAGGAAAGCTCCTTCTCAACAGCGTGGGCACTTCCCTGCACAAAGTTCCCACTTGCGGGTCCATCTCCCAGCCGGAGAGTTGCTTCCCGCCATATACTTGCCCTCTCTCACAGGGGCAACAGCTTACTTGCCTGCTCACAGGCGAAAAGGTGAGACGCAGGAGATTAGTGCTGCAATCCTAACGGGACGTGACCGGCACTACAGGCAGCCCGAATCAAAATTGGCGCCCATTTTTTCCTTTTCGCGTCGTTTTATGTGCAACACATTATGCAGACTACACTTTACGCGACACAAAGGTACGTCACCGATCTTCCGGCTAGCCTTATAGGCATACGGAGATGGCACAAACAGGCAGCAGACACGAGAAAGAGAGCCCGGATATTCCTGCAGGGCTCCCGCACCTTTGGTCTCATTTTACACACCTGGGGGAAGAGTTTTCTCCTTCTCCGGCGCTCCTACCAGCCCAGTAAATAAAAATAGAACTTCCACAACTAATGTAAATCTATACTGAGGCCTTGTTCTACCAGTACGGTTCCACCATGTCTGAGGGAAGTAGCGACAGTCTTTTTTCTATGAGGGGGGTGACATCCACTTCAGTCAAGTTTCTTGTCTCTGCCAAGTGCTGCAAAAGACTACCATCTGGACACAAGGATCCCCTTTCTTCTAGATGCTAACCAATTGATCAGAGCCCTGACCCAAAGGTCCTGCTCTCCCTCAGGCGGACCAGGACCCACAGGGAAATCCTCTTCTCAGGGAGACCCAACGGCATCACAGGCACTAGCCACCCCTGAACGGGCAGCCCATTGGCAACTGGCATACCGAAGTTAGCCGTATATTTAGACGAACTCATTGCTCGTCTTGATAATCCAAGATCCAGACCATCAAAACGCAGAGCTCACTCTACCTCGGATGAGAAGAGTGAAGGTTATTCTAGAAACTCTACTCCACCACCAGCAGATTTAGAGAATGAACATCATATGTCTGAGGGTGAACTCTCACACAGCTCTGACTTACAGGAGGAGTCGTCCTCAAAATTCTCTTCAGAGGCAGTAGACTCACGGATTCTCTCAGTGTTAAATACACTTGATCTGCAAGACACGGGACAACTGAAACTTCCAAAGCTCTATTTAGCACAATAGTAGGTACTTTCTCACATTCCCATCGCAAGCTCAACTCTAGCAGAACAACAGGAATGGGACAAGCCGAAGAGGCGTTTCCAGGCCAACCGCCTGAAAACTCTAAACCTCTATCCCTTCTCGGCAGATCTTACTGACAAGTGGTCCTCACCGCAATCAGTGGATGCACCAGTCTTCCAGCTTTCCAAGAATACAGCCCTCCTGGTGCCTCATGCCTCCTCATTCAAGGAATACATGGACAAAATAAATTGGAGGGACTTCTTCTATAAGTATTTTCAGCTTCGGGTACCTCCCTACGTCCCATTTTGGCCACAGCCTGGGTCTGTAACTTGGTCTGATTCACTCCTTCAGGCAATCCTTTCAGGAGCAGTGCGTCATCAGCTCTTACAATGGGCCTCGCAAATCAAAGACGCAAATATATTTCCGAAGCGTCCCTAGATGCAGCACAGACAATTAGCACAACATCAGCCTTATCCGTATCGGCACCCAGGTTCCTACGCATGAAACTCAAAAAGGTCCTTAACCTCTCTCCCATTCAAAGGAAAACTACTCTTCTGTCCCGACCTGGATAAGATCATTAGCCAAGCTACAGGTGGCAAGATTATACTCAACACACAACCTAAGGCTCGCTCCTCCTTTCATAGGGGCAAGTTTTTTCACACCAGAGCAAAACGACCAGATCATAGCTTCCACGCAAATCTTTCTCCGGCTTTGGGGCCAAGCCCAGATCCACCTAGCAAAGCCGTAAGCCATCCTCCAAACCAGCGAATAAGTAAACATCTGCATGACGTGGTACCCCCACTGTCAGACCTGGCCCCTCTAGGAGAAGACTACTTCAATTTGCAGACATCTGGCTCACAATCAAAAACGACTCCTGGGTGCATGAGGACGTAACACGGAGTTATTTGGAACTTTCTTCTCTGCTCCCGCCCACACTTTTTCACGTCCAGACTGCCCCAGGAACAACCAAGCAAAAAGCCTTCTGAGAAGTCGTCACCAACCTCCTGCACATGGAGGTAATTACCCCAGTTCCTGTTTGAGAATGCTTCAAGGGCATTCAGATATTTTCATGGCACCCAAAAAGGGCAGGTCTCCACATCCAGTACAAGACCTAAAGGGACTCAACAAGTTCATCCGCCCAAGAAAGTTCCAAATGATGCCCCTCAGATACATCATTGCAGCAATGGAACCAGGTCAATTCCTAGCCTCATTGGATGTCAACGTGTACCTGCATGTGCCCATATTCCCACCCCATCAGAGATACCTACGGTTCGCCTTCCACAATCAACATTTCCAGTTCACCACACTCCCGTTCGACCTAACATTGGCCCCACAAGTCTTCACAAAGATCATGGCCATTGCCACATCGGAAATTCAAAAGGGAGGGATATCCATAACCCCTTACCTTTACGACTTGCCAATAAAGGCACTTTGTCTCAAGGATGCCAAACATTTCAAACCAAAGCACTCAGTTAGAAACTGTATGAAAGTGCTGGGAGTCATGGTCGACAATAGAAGCAGTTCCCTTTGCTCAGCATCATCTCAGGGAACTTCAGTGGAACATACTCAAGTCCTGGAGACTAACAACTCTCCTACAAGAGATCAGCCTGTCACCCAAGACCAGAAGCACCCTTCTCTGGTGGTTACAGACACCCCTCCTTTCCACAGGAAAACCACTGGGGAATCCCCAGTGGCGTCTACTAACAATGGACGCAAGCCTTTCTGGATGGGGAGCGGTACTAAAAGGACACACCGCTCAGGGAGGGTGGTCCCCAGAGGAAAGCCTCCTCCAAATCAACCTAAGAGATCCCGGCAATCCGTCTGGGACTACTCCACTGGCAACAGCACCTGTTGGGGAAGGCCATAAAAATCCAGTCAGAGAATTCCCCAGCGGTGGCCTACATAAACCATGAAGGGGGCACAAAAAGACGAGGGGCTCTGAACGAGGTGAATATTGCTCTGTATAATAACCCCCACACCATTTAGAATGGAATAAAAATGCATACCTGTTAACCTTCATACGAAGGGGGCGGAGACGTGGAGGGGGTTCAGGAGAATCTGCAATCTCTTGGATTAGCACGCGTGAAGGTTTATACTGCGGCAGAGCGGCTTCACTCCCATAGCGGCACACTCGTCCCTCCATGTTAATCAGGTCGAACATGGACATGTCCACGTGCTGGGAGGAAGAGTAGAATGAGGACAACAGCTTCACCTGTTACCCCAGACAATACACACAAGACTGCCTTGACAAACCATAACCTTTACCACCCTCCATCCCTGTTCAAATGGTAACCAAAAGCCCATCAACCCAAAGTCATGCAGACAGTCTCCCCCCCCGCTTTTTGCAACTCAACTGGAGGTCTGAACTCTAAAAGCCCCGGGCCCTGTACCTGCCTGGAGCGGGTGACGATGCAGAGCTTGCAGAACCAGGGATGGTACAGTGTAGCAAATGGTCCTCGTAATAAAAGGAGAGTGGATTGGGCGTGGATCAAACAAGTTGGGATGATTGCATACTTTGCGCAGTTGCATTAGGATGTTGATCACACTCATGAAATGTCCACTAGCCAGGGTCTCTTTAGTGCTGAAAGAAAGTTGTTCAAAATAGTCAGATATGCAAATATGCTGCATACAGCACCATTCATCCCTTTTTTAGGGCACCTAAACTAAATGAATACTGAAGAGTTATGCATCAGAAAGAACGGCCCCTTGATTCTGCTGCAGCATGGAAAAAGTGTATGCGAGTGAACTGCAGGTTGCAGCAGAAAAAAAACAAAGCAAATTCTATCCTCCCCATACTTACGCTGCTTGGGACATGAAGTCATCATAGAGAAATCGTTGGCGCTTGGATAAACGGCAGTAGATAACATGCTCATACTTTTTAGGCATCTGTTTTTCCACGTCCAGCTTAATCCTGCGCAAAAGGAATGGACGCAATACCTAAAAAAGAGAAAAAAATATTAATTTCTAATTCCTGGCATCCAGAGGCCACACCTTCTGAGCAGATTATAAGATGAATGATAGAGCTATAAAAGAAAGCTGAGCAAAACAAATGCAGACCATCTGCCATTTAACCAATGATAGAGAGAAGAAGTAACATATATTTGGTTTCCAATTAATTGCTTCACTGAGGCAACTTTGGGCGATTATTGAAAACGCATTGCCGCGTGTGCATTAGCACAGGCGACTTTTCACTGTAGCCTCTGGGGGAAAACGCAGAGGCAGTTCGGAGACTTAGTCGCTCAAAAGACGAGGTGATTAGTCGCCAGGTGACAAAATCTCACCTAATCTCCTCGTGTGGACTAGCCCTTAAAGGGATACGAACATGGGAAAAAATGTTTTCCCCCAAAACGCATTAGTTAATAGTGCTGCTCCAGCAGAATTCTGCACCGAAATACATTTTTTTTAAAAGAGCGGACAGTTTTTTTTAAATTTAATTTTGAAATCTGACACGGAGCTAGACATATTGTCAGTTTCCCAGCTGCCCCCAGTCATGTGATTTGTGCTCTGATAAACTTCAGTCACCCTTTACTGCAAGCTGGAGTGATATCACCCCACTCCCCCAGCAGCCTAACAACAGAACAATGGGAAGGTAACCAGATAGCGGCTCCCTAACACAAGATAACAGCTGCCTGGTAGATATAAGAACAGCACTCAATAGTAAAAATCCAGGTCCCACTGAGATTCCTTCAGTTACATTGAGTAGGAGAAACAACAGCCTGCCAGAAAGCAGTTCCGTCCTAAAGTGCTGGCTCTTTCTGAAAGCACATGACCAGGCAAAATGACCTGAGATGCACCTACACACCAATATTACAACTAAAAAAAAATACACTTGCTGGTTCAGGAATAAAATTTTATATTGTAGAGTGAATTATTTGCAGTTTAAACCGTGTAATTTAGAAATTAAAACTACATCATAAAAATCATGACCGAATCCCTTTAACCTAGCACAGTTCTCTTTCTCACCTTGTGCAGCCTGCGCACCAGGCCCTCGTTGTACTCCTGGCTTCCTTCAATCATGCCAGTCAAGGGGTTCGAGAACCATTCCTTAAACTCACGGTGAGACTGGAAGACGTGAGGCATCAGGAAGTGCATGAGTGACCAAAGCTCCATAAGAGAATTCTGCAGTGGAGTCCCAGTGAGTAGAAGTCGCCTCTGACTAGGAGGGAGATGGGACTCAGTACATTTAATTAATAATGCATGCCGACAGTCAAATGAGGTGGATTATATATGACAGAGCATTATCAAACACAGTCACTGCCTAACCTGTTAAAATTTAGCAAGCTTTGCCAGCGCTGGGACTTGAAATTCTTGATGTTCTGAGCCTCATCCAGGATGAGGTATATCCAGTTTTTTCTGCGGAAGGCCTGGTGATCTTGCAGCACCAACTGATAAGATGTGATGCACACGTGGAAAGCGTTGAATTTGGTCCAGCCCTGAGGGGTAACAGACCTGTCAAGCTCTCGATATCCCAAAATGTGACTCTTCTAGAAAGAGCAGGTCCAGGGCATATGTATACAAATATACAGTAGAACCCCCATTTTAAATTTTTTGAGGTTCCACTGTGTGTATCAAATGATGATGCTGCCTACCGTTTCCTCACCTGTCTTTTAAGCTTGCGTTCTTTTTGGGAGCCGTAATAGGTGAGGATCTTAAAGCTGGGACACCAACGTTTGAATTCCATTTCCCAGTTAAGGATAACACTTGTTGGTACAATGATCAGGTGAGGTCCCCAGTTACCTGTGGATACAGGGTTCATGTGATTAAACAGTTCCCTTCCTTTCCTTTACTTACTCCAGATAAAATCACGAACCTTTGTCACATGCCAGGTGGGCCAGCAAGGATATAGTCTGAATGGTTTTTCCCAAACCCATTTCGTCTGCCAGGATCCCATTTAGTTTTTTTTCATACATGGTAACTAGCCACTCCAGCCCAATGTGCTGATACTCTCTTAACTCCCCTCGAAGGAGGAATGGGACTGGCGTCTTCACCTAAAATGGGAAAATGCAAGGCTTCATGTTACAAAGACAAGATAAATAAACTATTGGCTAGTGATAACTTAAACGGGAACTACCAAGAAAATGAAAATTTAAAATAAGCTTTAGCATACTGAAATAAGAAACTTTGCAAATACAATCCGTTAAATATTCTGCATCATTTCTGAAACAATCAAATTTATATTCACTATTCTTGATCTGTTTCTGTTCGTTCTGTCTTCATGCAGCAGTTGGGTGTCAGATATTCATTGACAGTTAGATCCAATATATCTTATAGGGGGGCTCCTTTCCTAGCAGATGAATTAGAGCTCACTCAAATAACTGATTCCAGTAAAAACAAAATGTAACAAATAACTGCCTTTTGCACAAATGCTGCATGTAGAGAGGCATGATGTATGGTGATTTTAATAGAGATAACTCTAATACATCTTCTAGGCAAAAGGAGCTCCCCTAAGATGTATTGGATCTGTCAATGATTATCTGACACCAACTGCTGCATGAAAAGAGAATGAAGAGAAACAGATGCTGAGAGAGGGATAGTGAAGATAAACTAAATTATTTCAGAAACCGTACAGAATTATTATTTGATTGTATTTAGAAAGTTTCTTATATCAGTATGCTAAAGCTTATATTAAATTTTCATTTTTGTGACAGTTCCCCTTTAAGACCTAACGGGTGTAGCTGTAAGCTAGGGAATAAAGGAAAGAGCATGAGTCACTTTCAACCATCTAGTGAATATTCTCCAGCTTTAAGTTCTTTATCCCCCATGGTGCCAGTCTCCTATGCAGTAAATACAATTACACAGACATCTCTGTGGGGAATTACATCCCTTCTATTAAATATGTTATTACACAAAAAAAAAAACAGCCATGTGGCATGCACAATGTTTCGGGGGCTACGGTCTCCCTTTATCAGGTTCAAAAACGGTTTGCCTCCTAGATAACCCAAAAATAAATTGGATTAGCATATGAATTACACATAGCTGAATTCAACAGGAGGTGGACATTGAATGCAATTTAAAGCACACACAGACAAAAGCTTACAAATAAAGAGCAAGGATATTAAACATGACTACCAAAAGCTATTTAGGATTTTGGGTGGGCTTATAGAACATTGAAATACAGCAAATAAAAACATGCAGTCTTGCATACAGTGTACAAAAAAATCAAGAATTGATCTTATAAGGTTAATATTTATACACTCTTCATACCTGAGTAGTCGCCAGCGTGTATCCTTTGGGTTGAAAGGACTCTGCAGTTGCTGCAATATCAGTAATTTCTTTTTTAGGCTCAGGTATCTCCTGAAGCAATGAATCTTCATTGGAACGGTCTTCTGGCTTCACAAGAAATTCAACCCCTTCAGAATCAGAGTCAGAATTCTCACAATGAGAAGAATCTAGGGGGGAATAATAACATATGATAAAGCTCCATCCTACTATCAAAGCAGAGGAGTTAAAAAACTCTATGCTTAACAAGATGCAATCTAGCACAGAACACACCAGGCAGAGAAAGAAAAAAATAAAAGAATTCTCATACCAGACAATTGGTCAGATTGCTGACTTTCTTCACTTGGATCAAATATCTCCTCATCTGTCTTTACCATTGAGTATTTCTGCAGGAGTTCCTCTAAAGACAGTTCTCCTGTTGGAACAGCAAACATTTACATACAGCCAGTTCAAAAGGTGAATTATCAGTAAGACGTCCCTTAAAGGGGTTGTTCAACTTCCAACACTTTTTCCCAGATCCATTTGTTTCAGATAGATCACCAGAAATAAAGACTTTTTCCAATTTTCTGTGTGACCGTTTTTCTAATACTGAAGTGTAAAGTTTCATTTTTCACCTTCCTGATCCTGTAAACTGACCTAAATTGACACATTTAGTTGATACATTTCTTATCTTTGTCCCTGCTGAGCAGAATCTCTGGGTTTCATTACAGGCAGCTGTTAGAATTGATACAATAGTTGCTAATACTCCAGCGATGCTGTTGAGAAATGGATCAACGAACTGTTGCAAAATTCTACAGGTTTAGAATCTGCACCTGAATTACTGAGCGGTCAGACTGAAACATCAGAGACAGGGACATTAAATTTAAAGGAGACATTTTATGTAAAAATTAAGCACATACAAATGCATTATACTCATTTAGTTATTGAAGAATGTAAAAAAGTAGTGCTTCAGGCTGTTTTATTGAATATTTCTGCAAAAACCCTAATAATCCCTCCCTTCCACTTCCTGCTCCCTGAATTCCCAGGCTGTGCAGGGGAGCCAGCGGCTCTCAGCTCACTGCACTGTAGGACAGGAACCAATCAGCAGCTAGCAGGACCTGATAGGGAACTGAAGCCTGTCTTTGCTTGTGTGACTGCAGGGCTGTGATTGGCTGTTCCCCTCTTACTGTACTTCTGGCAGGGACAGTTAGGACACGCCCACCCCTCATTTGAAACACAGACAGGGACCAGAGAACATCTATAGGGAGCTCCAATAAAGCTGCTATTTTTAATGATATTAATTTTTAGCATCATGTAAAAGAAACACCATATATTACTCACAATTGCCTACAAAATAAGGGTTTTTTCACTATATGTCTCCTTTAAAAGATTTTGGAACAAAAAAATGGTAAAAAAACATTAAACAGAAAGTAACTGAAAAAAAAGTCTATTTCTGGGGAACAATCAGAAAACAAATGAACTGAAAAAAAAGTGTTT
Source organism: Xenopus petersii (assembly GCA_038501925.1). Classification (NCBI taxonomy): domain Eukaryota; kingdom Metazoa; phylum Chordata; class Amphibia; order Anura; family Pipidae; genus Xenopus; species Xenopus petersii. The sequence goes on from CM076688.1 coordinate 13,428,347, forward strand.
GCAAGGTGAACAACTCCTTTAAGTACCAAGACAAGAAGAGATATCTTCTGTTGCACTTCAGCTTTCTACAATTTAAATGAAAGAGGATGCAATTTAAAGTTAAAACCAGGGCTGACCTTTCTAACGCCAGAATTATCTATGGCCTCCAGCCCTCTTCTGAAAGCGCCCGTGAAACTTTAATTGACAAAATCCTTGACAAAAGTGTCTCTCTGGCTGTGACACAGCAGCACAAGAAATGATACAGTGTCGTTGTACAGAGAACTCTCTATAGCACCAGCTACCAAATTTCAGCCTATGGGGTCAGGCAAAAATCTGTTATTTAGTGCAGACTCTTTGATAGTTTGCTAACAGTCGCTCCTATTTCTGAAAAAGGTTAATATGCACTGCCCCCCTAAAAAAAAGCAGCTATGCTGGATTGTAGGTCACTTCAAATGTTCTTACCTTCTTTGGCAAGCTCAGACAGTTCCTCTGCATGATCTTGCTGGCCCTCTAGCGCTTCTTCAGCCTCGATTGTCTCCTCCTCATCTTCACCTACAGTCAAAAATGTATAACATTAGATACCGCTAAATTCTCGAGCTGCTACAACACCGAGGATTATGATCTTCAGATTGCTTGTTAAAGTTATTTGTAAATGTATTTGCTACTACAGTGGAACCTCAATTTTACAACCCCTGATTTTAAGTTTTAACTCATTTTACATTGTTGTTTTGTGGCCCCAACTATATATTATGATTACCCTGATTTTACACCATTTTGTTTTGGGCCTCTGAAAAACGTAAAATGGGGTTCTACTGTATAAGCATTGTGTGTGCTTCATGATTTAGGGGATTATTGATATGACACAGAAGAGAAATAGATAAACAATATTTCTATGTGAATTACATCAGATAAATAATTTTAAAACCACTGAAATGTTAAATGAATTTCAAATTAGAAACATTAGAGCGAACAAGTTCAACCAATTGGGAAGTTAAATCACCTTCTTCCTCGTTAACGGTGAACTCGTCATCTTCCTCCTCAAAGACTTGGGGCAATAGAGGGGAATCGGATTCCTTTACCATTAAGATGAGATTAGAGACACCAGGCAGAGCAATATATAAAAAAAGATTTTAGTCAGTAACAACACATACATGGCACAAAAATATACAAATTAAAGGAGACGTGTGTAAAAAAATAAGTAAGTACCATTTTACTCATTTAGATATAGAATAGTTGTGCTTAAAAAAAGTGTTTGAGGCCGATTGAATATTTCTGCACACCTACTAGTCCCGCCCATCGGTTCTACTTCCTCCTTTCCCAGACTGTGCAGGGGAGCCGGCGGCTCTCAGCTTAATGTAATGTAGGACAGGAACCAATCAGCAGCTAGCAGGACCTGACAGGGAACTGAAGCCTGTCTTTGCTTGTGTGACTGCAGGACTGTGATTGGCTGTCCACCTCCTACTGTGCTTCTGGCAGGGACTGTTAGGACACGCCCACCCCTCATTTTAAACCCAGACAGGGACTAGAGAACATCTATAGGGAGCTCCAATAAAGGGGCTATTTTTAATGATAATAATTTTAGCACCATGTAAAAGCAACACCATATATTACTCATAATTGCCTACAAAATTAGGGGTTTACATTAATCCTATATGTCTCCGTTAAAAAAAAAAAAAAAAACACAGCCCAGGAAACATGAAAATCTCCCTGTGTCTATGCGACCGGACTCCCTACTAGAGAGGGAACCCTAGTACTTTGTCCATTAAACTGTCCTGATCTTCTATGGGTATTACATGTTCCCATCTCGGTAGACAAATAGATGAGTGGCAGGTTTCTCACTGCCTGTATAACTGAACATTCATCATCATCATTTATTTATACAGCGCTGTCAAGATACGCAGTGCTTATTCAACATAAAATAAAAAAATTAAAAAAAAAAAAAAACATATTCAAAAGGGTAAATACCTGCATGTCCTGATCTGGATCTACATCTTGGAGAAAATTGGGCCCCAAACTCTCGAGCAATTCCTCCAAAGGAAGTTCGCTCTCCTTTTTCAGAAGCTCTATCTCCAGCCTCTGGCTCTCGGCATCATTTCCATCCTGACGCTCCTCTATCTCTATGGTCTCTTCATCGTCTTCCTCATCGTGGGGCAGGAAATCCCCATCTGCCCATACAGTAATCAAATGGGTTTTGTTCCTCTTAACTCAAATAAATATAAATACTGCTGCACACCTGTTAAGTGACTGAAAGGCCAACTGCGACATACGTACAATATGCTTTTTAATTGCCAGATTATTCTTTGTGTGTCCCTCTGTATGACGTGACATAGCAACAGATGCAGTCATTTTCATAAAGAGACTTATGCTGTAGCACCAGCTACCAAATCCAAACCTACAGATCAGGCAGGGACTTGTTTAGAGTGCGCACACTTAAAGGGGTGGTTCACCTTTAAGTTCACTTTTAGTTCATTATAGAATGGCCAATTCTAAATAACTTTTCAATTGGTCTTCATTATTCATTATGTTTTATTCTGACTCTTTCCAGCTTTTAAACGGGGGTCACTGACCCGATCTAGAAGACAACCGCTCTGTAAGGCTACAAATGTATTGTTATTGCTACTTTTTATTACTCATCTTTATATTCAATCCCTCTCCTATTTATACTCCAGACTCTTATTTAAATCTAGGCTGTGCAAAATAAAAAATGTGTCTAAAATAGTTAGTTAGGCAAAAAGGAGATTTTGTGTACTCACCGTTAAATCTCTTTCTCTTCAGTCGCTTGGGGGACACAGGGACAGTGGGGGTATAGCTGGAACCACTAGGAGGCAGGACACAATAAAAAAAATAGAAACTTGACCCCTCCTCCTCCTGCTATACCCCTCCTCTGTAGGCAGAGACACTCAGTTCGTACCAAAGGAGAAACAGGAGGTTATCAATAATCAAAAGAAAATCTGACAACTAATTACAAGAACAGTCTGAAGCCAACAGAAGGCCTCTATTCAGGGAGGGAAGCCCTGTGTCCCCCAAGCGACTGAAGAGAAAGAGATTTAACGGTGAGTACACAAAATCTCCTTTTCTCTAGGTCTGCTTGGGGGACACAGGGACAGTGGGGACGTACCAAAGCTGTCCCCTGAATCTAGGGCGGGAAGTAGAGGCCTACGTGGAACCAGCCACTGCAGCCTGAAGTACCTTCCTGCCATAGTGGGTGTCAGATGCCACAAGGTGCCAAACTGGTAAAATTTGGCAAAAGTATGGATTGAAGTCCACGTTGCAGCCTTGTTCCGCTGAGGCTTATTTTCGAAAAGCCCTCTGGCGGAATGTGCCCTGATTGATCTGGGGGAACCTGACCCTGTGATGAATAGGATCTCTGGATGGCCTGCTTCATCCATCAGGATATGGTGGTCTAAGGACAAGGAGTCCGATAGATGGATGTCCTCGACACCGGTGCAGGTAAAACTTGAGGGTCCTAACGGGGTCGAGGGTGTGCAGTGCTGCTTCCTTCGCATTGGAAGGGGATGGGCAGAAGGTAGGAATCGTAATTTCCTGGTTGAGGTGGAAAGTGGGAACCACCTTGGGAAGAAAAGAGGGAGAAGTATGAAGTACTGCCCTGTCGTTGTGGAAGGTCAACAGAGGAGACCTACAGGATTGGGCAGAGATCTCAGATACTCTCCGTGCTGAGGCAATAGCCAGCAGAAAAAACTGTTTTCCATGTGAGCCACTGAAGTGGAATAGAATCCATGGGTTTAAAGGGAGCGTGTTGCAGGGCACGTAGGACTAGGGTTAAGTCCCAATTTGGCACCGGTGAAAGTACCGGGCGCTTTATGTGGGCCATTACCTGAAGAAAAATCCTAACATCTGGGAACAAGGCGAGAGGTCTTTGGAACAGGATGGAAGTGCCGAAACCTGAGATTTCAGTGATCCGAGGGACATGTGCATGGACAGTCCCTCCTGTATAAGGCCAGAAGGAGTGGAGTGGAAAACTTCAGTGAATTGAAACCATTACATTGGCACCACCAATGGAAAGTGAACCAGACCCAATGGTACGTCTTGGCGGAGACCGGTTTGTGGGCTGCACGCATGGTAGAATGACAGTGTCAGAGAACCCCTTCCGTCTTAGGATCACAGTTTCAGTAGCCACGCCATCAAATTGAGGGTGGCAGGACAGTGGTGAAGGATTGGACCCTGAGAGAGAAGGTCCAGGATGAGAGGCCAAGGTTCCTCTACTGAGAGATGTACTAGATCCTAGACCCAGGAGCTACGGGGCCATGTTGGAGCTATGAGGATGAGAGTATGAGTTCTCTCTGAAGTTTCTTGATCTTTCTCGGAATGAACGCAAGATGGAAGTCCCAGGGAGAGGTGAGGGCGTCTGCCGCCAGAGGGTCCCTGGACCTTGCAAAGAAGAGAGGAACTTTACGATTGTGATCGACCTCTGGCGTCCCCCATCTTTGAGTGATCTTGTGGAAGATGTTGTCCTTTACAGGCCACTCGCAGGGATCTAGGGATGTCTGCTGAGATAATCTGCTTCCCAGTTTAAGAGACCTGGAATGAAGATGGCTGACAGGCGAGTCGGATTGCCTGTATCTCAAGAAGGTTGATGTGAAGACATTGTTCCGATAGAGACCAGCGACCCTGCGCTGACCGACCCTCTGCACTGCTCCCCAACCGGAGAGGCTTGCATCTGTGGTGAGCAGTCACCATTGTGGATCCCCTAGGGGTCTGCCCCTGGTCAGGTGACGGGTTTGCATCAACCAGAGAAGAGAGACTCGAGTCCTGCGGGATAAACGAAATTCCAGGAGAAGGGATTTGTGCCTCCAGGCCGCAAGAATATTCCACTGAAGCTCCCTGAGGTGACGTTGGGTGAAGGGAACTGATTCTATCATCGAAACCATGACTCCCAACACCTTCATGTAGAATCTCGCGGTGTGGGACTTCGAGAGGAGAGACCGCACGAGGGTCCGCAAATGCTGGACCTTGTCACTGGGAGAGTTTGTGTCTGGGTGTTGAACTGCATCCAGAGGAAGACCATGGATTGGCTTGGGGTTAAAGAGGACTTGTCCAGGTTGAAGAACCAACCAAACTCCTGTAATCGAACCATGGTGAAGTGCAACGCCTGCTGGGCCACTGCAAATTAAGGTACCTTGATCAGGAGATCGTCCAGATAAGGAGTTATGGAGATCCCCCTGGTGCGGATTAGAGCAGTGGCCACCGACATGATCTTGGTAAAGATACGAGGGGCCGAGTTCAGGCCAAGGGGAAGGTCTGTGAGTTGGAAGTGGCAATTTTGGAAGGCAAATCGCAAGAATCTCTGATGGGGACAGAAAATTGGGGCCGCGATGACAGACCTGAGGGATTCCAACTTGAACCTTCGCGGTCGAATGAAAGTATGGAGTTCCTTGAGGTCCAGGATCGGCCGAACAGATCCATCCTTCTTGGGAACTACAAACAAGTTTGAGTAATAGCCTCGGAATCTCTCCTCAGTTGGAAAAGGGATGATGACCTCTGAACGGATAAGCTTGCCAATTGCGTCGTGTAGCGCCTGAGCCTTTTGATGCCCCTGAGGATATCTGGACATGAAGAACAGGCGGGGTGGGAGAGAAGCGAATTCTAGGTGGTAGCCCTGACTCACGACCTTGTGTACCCAGGCGTCTTGAGACAGATTCTTCCAGGAGTCGGCAAACCTGCAAAGTCTCCCCCCCTACGGCTGAGTCGCTGAAGGGAAGAAGGGGTGAGTAATGCAGACGTGGACTTTCGGGACTGCCAGGATGGCCTGGACCTTCCACTGAAGCGTCCTCTGCAGGTGGTGGAGTGTGTTGAGAGACTTTTTGGAGACAAGGCCGCAGTTTCATCCAGAGAGATCTGCGAACCGATACCGACAAGTCAAGTCGGCTGAATTTCTGCTAATCACCTGTAGCGCATCGAGGGAGGCTTCACATAGGTAGCCAGCCTCCTTGATTTGCGAGGCCAAATGAGCGAGTTCTTCACGTGGGACCCTTGTGGCAATCGCTAGGCATAAGGCGTCCAACCAAGTTTGGACGGCTCTACTTACCCAAGCCGAGTCTAGAACAGGCCGAAGGGAGGTACCTGAAGCAGAGAAGAGGGAACTTAGAATGCCCTCAAGCTTCTTGTCCATGGAGTACTTGAAGGAGGCTGCATCAGGAACTGGTAAAGCAGTGCCCTTAGATAGTCGAGAGACTAGGGTGGGGAGGTCCACTTTTCCGTTAGTTCCTGTGGAAAAGGATATAGTTTGAGAAAAACTGCGGTTAGCCTGGAAACATCCCTCTGGTTTAGAGGAAAGGAAGGTGAGGACCTGCTGACCTGCTGCGGCGCTTAAACAAGGAGGTACTGCAACTAGGTTCAGGCTCCTTTAAGTGAAGGGTCTCTAATACTGAAATGAGGGAATCAATGGCCTCGGAGGAGAGTTTGGGGGGATTCCCCTTACTCTGGGTCGGAACTGTGAGATAGTTCACCATCAGACAGAGCCGGATCCTCCTCGGAGTCAGGCAGCTGGGATGAAGTAGTGATGGACTCCGCCTCACACTCATCCTCGGAAGGAGAGGGGGCTCTACATTTTGGAGGCTTATCTAGCCACGGGACTCCACCAATTTAGGAATGCCGGCGGCAAGCTTAGATGCCCATTCTGGGGGAGGCTGGGGGTCCAGGGGGGTGGAGTCCCAGGGCTGGCCTGATGGGTCCCCATGGGAGGATTGGCTTACCTGAGGACGGAGTTCTGAAGTTTCCGAAACTGCCTCAGGTGGCTTGCACGTGGAACACAGAGGGTCCTTGTGACCAGATGAGGCATTTGGCACAAGCTAAATACTTAACCGATGAAGTAGTTGCTGGCCTGGAAAAAAGGTTATCACCTGTACCTTCAGACATGGTGTACACAAGCTGTTCCTGTAAGAGAGGAATTAAGTTAACAATATATATAATGTAGGATATATATATAACTGAAAATGCCTCCCCAGGGTACTGCTGGGAGTAAAGCCTTGGAGGGGAGTAAAGGCTGATAAGGCAGTAATTACAAAGCCTGCTGCCCTGTGGCATTAGCTAAAAAACCCCAGTGTCAGCAGTACTGCCCTGTTGTGTTCTTAGTATAAACAGGGGGGGGGGGCTGCGCTGCAGAGAAGCTGGGAAAGAGTTCTGCCCAGTGTGGTGAGTCTGCTAGTAATGGAACCTCCTCCAGAATCAATGGGAAGTAGCTGCCTGGGCGCACAATGGAGAGTGCGAAGAATGGCCCCTCCCCTAGCGGTGACATATGGTGCAGACACACACCTTAGAAAAATGGTGCATAAGGCACTGGCGTGCACTTTTTGGGTTGCACACAGGGTGCACGTACAGTAAGTGAAAAATCTGCCACAGCCGTTGCCTCCCCAGGTAGAGTGAAAGAGCCCCGGTGAAGTCTCTTGTAAAATAGTGAGGCGCAACTGGTGTTAAGCCCACAATAACTCTCTTGCGCTGCTGACAGTGAGGACAGTAGGAAACATAAGTGCCATTCCCATTCTGGACAATTTGTAGAGATGATTTGGCAGCTGTGCTCTCAATCTCAGTAAGCCACACCCGCTCCAGGTGTAGGAAATTAACCAATTAGTTAGAGAACTGAGAGAAAGCAAGTGAAAAGGCAGAACTTGCTGCTAGGTGCTCTTTATTGCACACAACATGTTTCAGGCCAGAAGCCCTTTATCAAGTGCCTGTGTGTGTGCTGGAGGCTGATTAACATACTGCCTGGGTCTGAACTAGTGACCTGCAGGTTGCAACAAAGTCTCCTATACTGCTGTGCAAGGCAGATGGATTGTGCAGAGGGGGAGGCTGTTCAGAGAGTGAATAGGCTGCTATTAAGGATATATGCTTACCTTAAATGAGCCACGGCAGGAGTTCCCAGACTGTAGTGTAGGGATCCTTGGGGCATATAAGGAGGATTGAGCAACAGGATGAACCTGGCTATACCTCAGCCCTGTGTCCCGGCCAGCGCATCCGCTCTCTGTATGTCAGAGGGAGGGAATCAATGCTGGATGGTCAGTGCAGAGCACAAGAGACCCCGGTGACATCCTCAAGTAATGGATCAGACTACTCAGTGTAGCTGTCCAGCTCCATATCATGTGAAGGAATTGTAATGAAATAAAAATAAAAGAGCAAAATAAATAATAAAATACTCCTGAATGCAGGAGACGGTCCTAACCTCCTGAGGACACAACGAAACTAAGTGTCTCTGCCTACAGAGGAGGGGTATAGCAGGAGGAGGAGGGGTCAAGTTTCTATTTTTTTTATTGTGTCCTGCCTCCTAGTGGTTCCAGCTATACCCCCACTGTCCCTGTGTCCCCCAAGCAGACCTAGAGAAAATGTAATGTATAAAGGCTGGAGTGACTGGATGTGTAACATTATAGCCAGAACACTACTTCCTGCTTTTCAGCTCTCTTGGCTTTTCATGACCGATATCCCATCGAATGCACCGTCAAAAGTTAGTGGATCTTAAAGTCAATTCAGCAAACAACCCCAAAAGTCTGAACGGATTATACACAGTACCATGCTCTTGCACAATGAGACACATACCATAATTATGGTGGACAGATGGAGTGGGGCTGGTCCTTAAAGAACCTCCCTGGGAAGATCCAATGCAGGAGGAGCTCGACTTGCTGACAGGGAGCAACGTCTCATTTAAACTCTGGCTGAGAAGGTCGGAATATTTTTCTGTCTGACCCACGATGAAATCCAGCTGCAGGTCAAGTGCTTTTTTCCGCTTCTCCTCTAGTCGAGATTGTTGCTTAAACTGAACAACCTGAGAGAAAGATCATTTGTTTGTTCAAAATGTGCTATTTTATCTACCATGGAGAGTCCATTGGCCACAATCATTGGGAAACACATGCAAAATAAAAAAGGTCCTCAATAGCTGCTTCACACTAGTAGAGAAGGAGGAGAACGTATTCAGGTGTAAACACAACCTTTGAGGGTTGCTGTCAGATTAAAAACATGACAAAGTTACCATCCTTGCAACTTTTTTCCAAATTCTTTCTATTTTCTATGTGTCACCATTTTTCTAATATTGAAGTGTAAAGAGTAATTTTTCACCTTCTAAAGCAACTCTGGGAGGGTCGCCGACCCTTTAAACTGATCTAAATTGATACATTTATTTGATACATTTCTTATCTTTGTCCTTGCTGAGCAGAATCCCTGAGTTTCATTACAGGCAGCTGTTAGAATTGATACAATAGTTGTTAATACTCCACATATGCAGTTGAGAAATGGATCAACTACATGTTGCAAATTGTAACCGTTCAGATTCTGCACCTGAATTACCAGACTTGAAACTGGACCAGAGACACAAACACAACTTAAATTCTGGGAAAAATGGTAAAAACGAAAAAACCTAGAAGGCAATTGAAAATTCTGGTGGGCAATATGAAAATAACTGAATAAAGTGTTAGGAAATTGACAACCCCTATTGATTCCTGTGCCCCATAAAACATACAAACAAAAAAATAAAAAATAATTTGCTTTTTAATTGCCAGATTATTCTTTGTGTGTCCCTCTGTATGACGTGACATAGCAACAGATGCAGTCATTGTCATAAAGAGACTTATGCTGTAGCACCAGCTACCAAATCCAAACCTACAGATCAGGCAGGGACTTGTTTAGAGTGCGCACATTTAAAGGGGTGGTTCACCTTCAAGTTAACTTTTAGTTCATTATAGAATGGCCAATTATAAACAACTTTCAATTGGTCTTCATTATTCATAAAAAAAAAAATTCTGACTCTTTCCAGCTTTTAAACGGGGGTCACTGACCCAATCTAGAAAACAAATGCCCCGTAAGACTACAAATTTATTGTTATCGCTACTTCTTATTACTCATCTTTATATTCAGTCCTTTCAACGAAGATCAGCAACACGGGGACTTTGTGCAAAAAGATAAAGAAGCCAACGTGACGTTTCGGTCCACTTCGGGACCTTTCTCTAGGCAACCACACCCCCACAATTCATTCAGTTTAAATAGCCAATGATAACACACACACATATACATATATATATATATATATATATATATATATATATATATATATATATATATATATATATATATATATATATATTCCTGATATTCTTGGATATACATAAAATAATTGTGCACCCACACATACACCCATCCGTTATCCAGAAAGCTCCAAATTACAGAAAAGCTGGTCTCCCATAGACTCCATTTTATCCAAATTTTAAAAAATTATACTTGATCCCAGCCTATTGGGTTTATTTAAAGGGAATCTGTCGTCATTTTAAACTTTTTTTTTTTGCATTTTTATAAAAAACACACATCCATAAACACTGTCTGGCAAATAAAATGTTAATCCACAAATCCATGCATAAGTTACTTTAATAGAGTAGGTACAGGCCCAGACTGGCAATCAGAGGGGCTGCTGTATGGCTCCATAGAAAGTTACCATATAGTGGGCTGGTAGGGGGCTCTTTGGGCCTCTGTGAACTTGGAATGGCAGGGCCTATTTTGACTCCCAGTCCAGGCCTGAGTAGGTATGATTCAGCCTCCAATTTCTTCACTTTATTGCTGTAAGATTCAGTAGGTGTCTGTGTTACACCCCATGTGCATAATTCAAGGAAAAATATAGAATCAATACAGCTCCAGGCAGTAATTTTCAACTGCAATGTGTTTTATTCAGCAGTGCAGGCACACCTATGTGTATAAAACACATTGCAGTTGAAAATTACTGCCTGGAGCTGTATTGATTCTATATTTTTCCTTGAATAAGTTATTTTAGTTTGTATTTTGTCATGGGGGCTTCCATTTCTGCTCATTACACATTCATCCTGTGTTGCTCTAACAGCAGGCACAGCATTACCTGTGTGCTTGGAGGCAGCCACTCTGTAATGAAAAGCCAGGTCGCACTACAACATGAGAATCTAGCTGTACACTCCCCCTCCCCTCTCTGCCCATGCGTGTGATGTTTGGAGGAGAGAGGTCACATGGTTTCACTTTCCTATGTCCTGCTCTACAGCTGCACTAGCAGCCCCTCCTCCCACAGACACTATCAAAGCTCCTGCCGTTCTGTAAGTTTGTTCTCTGCTTTCCTTTGAGGGGGGAACTTTCTCTCCTTGCTGCCTTCCTAGTTAGTTTTACTGGTTACTAGATGAGGTAAAGGAGCTGTGAGTTCCCTCTGCTATCCACCTCACACAAACTGCGCTCTTTTCCTGCCTGCAATACTTCTTTTTACATTAACTACTTACTGTCTCCTTTCTCCTGAGCTATTTTAACCCTTCCTAGACTTCCTCCTAAGTTTTCTGATGACGGATATATATAGATATATATAGTGGATAATGTACCCCCTACTGTAATTTATAAAGATATTATGTTACCGAGGAGTTATGTGGCCATATAAAAGCACGAGGCCGAAGGCCGAGTGCTTTTATACAGGTCACATAACTCCGAGGTGACTTCTAATATCTTTATAAATTATAGCAGGGGGTACATTATGCATTATAATCTACAATTTCTATGTGCAGTGTCGTGATTCCTAAAGATGTCTGGCTTTGCTTTATGAACTACAAAATTAGTCTGTTTTGCTTCTGTCCCACTTGCTGTTCTACAGTACCTGTAGTTGAATTCCTAGTTTTTTCTCCCCTTGCCTTCTTGTCTACCATAGGTAACATCATAGGAGAAAGGCCAGGGAAGGAGGGAGATTGAAGGTGGGAGGGGGAACAAGGGTTGAGAGAGAGAGACAGAGAGAGAAGTTATGCAAAAACTGGGAGGGTTGGTGGAAAAGAGGGGAGGCAAGAACAGAGAGAGACCATGTGAGGGGAAGGGAGATCGAAGAGAGGGCCTAGACAGAGTGAAAATGGAGAGGCAGGTAGCGAAACTTGAGACGGGGTGCGAGAGAGATAATGGGAAGAGGAAAGGGAGAGCAGACGTGGATGTACTGGAGGGGGGGGGGAGTGAGACATGACTGAGATCAAAGCAATGAGGGCCAGTATCTGAGGACTGACAAAGGTTCCATTTCTAGGGGATAGAGGGCTTAGTTTTGTTCACTTCCATCTATTCTGCAAGATCCCCTCAATCCCAGCCTATCCCAAATGTGCCCAGGAACAACCTCTGCGCTGATCATCCCCCCAATTATTTTCTTTTGGAGCACAAGCCTTTCTGCTGCTGCTCATAGAGAGCCTGCCCTGCCTGCATTGCCATTGCATAAGAAGCAGCAGCAGGACTATTTGGCAGCCCGAGCACTGTGTCAGGCTGCACCAGTCACTCAGCACTAAACAAGCGGCGCTGCTCCTAACAGGAGGGGGAGGGAATCGGCGCCATATAAGGTCAAAACTCCGCCTCCTTAGACGTCACGTCTGACAGCGCAGCTCCCCGTGGCTTAGAGTTTTGCCTCCCAGGACAGGAGGAGTGTTCCGTGCTGCGTGTGCTGCTTGTGCTGCTGCGTAAGTAACATTTAATCCTGGCAGTCAGATGGGAGGGGGGCAAAAGCGGAGGTAAAGCTGCAGGGAGACGGAAGTACTGAGCAGCGTGTCGGAAGTGCTGACTCAAATAAACGGCGCGTTCTGACGTCAGAACGCGCCGTTTATAGGGATATAATTTACAGTCTGGTCCCATAGGGAAATGACCAGACTGTAGATTATATAGATATATTTGAAACGTAAGTGGGGGCAGTGATCACAGGACTATCTTATTTCAGTCCTTCTGAAGTGGTGTCAGTGGGAGCTTATCTTGATTCCTGCCTATTGTTCAATTGACAGGCTCAGCAGACAAGGCTCTATTTACATTACAGCAGCTTGTAGGAGGGAGGGGTAATTATATCACTCCAACTTGCAGTGCAGCAGTAAAGTGTGACTGAAGTTTATCAGAGCACAAGTCACATGACCTGAGGGCAGCTGGGAAATGTCAAAATGTCTAGCCCCATAGCAAATTTTAAGATTAGATAAAAAATACATTTCTTGTTTTGAAAAACAGATTTCAATGCAGGATTCTGCTGAAGTAGCACTATTAACTGATACATTTTGTAAAAAACATGTTTTTCCATGACAGTATCCCTTTAATGTTTACATGATTTTCTAGTAGACTTAAGGTATAAAGATCCAAATTACAGAAAGATCCATTATCGGGAAAACCCCAGGTCCCAAGCATTCTGGATAACAGGTCCCACACCTGTACACACACACACACAGATACACAAGCGCCTATTATGTGCACTCTGTACTCTATACATGACATAACCAGCACATTTAAAATCACAAGTCAGTGCTGAATGCTTCATCTAGTGCAGATTTAGGTAAACTCACAATACATAACTTAGGCTGACTGATAAACAGCCATGTGCAAGTAAAGACATCATTAAGGAACATAGTTAATATCTCCAGTGACAAACAAAGTATAAATGAACAGCTGCAGACTATTCTCCTTGAGTATATTCAGGTATTCCATAATTACTTACCTTCTCGACATTACTCCAGAACTGACGCACTTCCTTAGCGATGGTGGTAGCAATACGCCTGAGCTTGGCTTGCTCTTCCCGACGGGCTCTTTCTTCTTTCTGCTTCAGCTCCTCGTGGTGACGAACAACCATCCGTACCAGCTGCATGGGCACAAAAATAACAGACGTAGTTCAGCAAGTACATCATGTACTGATATAAATGACAAGTAAAATGCTTCAGGTCACCACAGTATGCCTCACCACAATTAATGCGGTACAGGTATGGGATCTGTTATCCGGAAACCAGGTATCCAGAAAGCCCCGAATTACGGAATGACCATCTCCCATAGACTCCATTTTATCCAAATTGAAATTTTTAAACATGGTTTCCTTTTTCTCTGTAATAATGAAACAGCAGCTTGAACTTGATCCCAACTAATACAATTAATCCTTATTGGAAGCAAAACCAGCCTGTTGGGTTTATTTCATCTTTATATGATTTTCTAATAGACAAGGTATGAAGATCCATTATCAGGAAACCCCCAAGTCCCGAGCATTCTGGATAACAGCATCAATACCTGACCCTTGTGTGTCCTTCTGTGCGACATAACAGCAAAAGATGTCAGTCAGTGTGACAGAAGGAATATGCTTTAGCACCAGCTACCAAATCTAAGCCTATAGAGACAGGCAGGGACTTGATTAGAGTGCGTACAGTTGCATCTTAAAATATATACAGTATATTCATACACACAAACACAAATAAACGATTTAATATTGTGACACAGCTGAGACATATAAGGTCACTACTGAGCCACTACTGAAGGCTTCATCTAGTTCAGGGCTGCCCAATAGATAGATTGGGATCTACCAGTAGACTTTTAGCTGGTGATCTGATCTCAAGACACAAGAACTCAAGAAACAAACTGCTTGTCTAAATCACCCTCCTGTTTCATGATTTTCATTCAGATATTTTTATACTAAGGTTACATAAGAAATAGTTGTTAAACATAGAAAATATTACTTAAATATTATATTGATTTATTTTCCATAAAACAGAATGCTAACAATGCTTTTATGGATGTTGATCATAATGGGACATCATCACTAAAAGTAGACCTCACATTTAGACGGACTGATCCACCCCCACATGCTCTGTAAGGTTACAAATGTATTGTTAGTGTGACTTTTTATTACAATATTGCAATTCAGATCCTCCCTAATTAGATTCCAGTTTCTTGTTCAAATAAATGCATGGTTGCTAGGGTAAAAAGGACCATAGCATCCAGATTGCTGAAATTGCAAACTGGAGATCTGCTGAATAAAAAGCTAAATAATTCAAAAACCACAAATAATAAAAAAATAAAACCAATTGCAAATGGTCTCAGAACATCACTCTTTGCATCACAGTTAACAGTTAATTGAAAGAACCCTTAATCTTTCTCCCGGGCACAATCAAGAGGCTTCAAACAAACTATATTTTTTATTTTTACCTGCAGAATTTACACACTAACGCATCTTCTTGACGTTACTTTAAGGGGCAGATTTATTAAGGGTCGGATTAAAAATTTTAATTTTCAATTATTTTTTTTTATGGTCAAGACTCAAATTCAAATTGTGAATTATCCAAACTCGATTCGAGTTTTAATTCAAATTTCATCATTTATCAAACTTTGGCCCTCAAATTTGACTATTCGCCCCATAAAACCTGTCAATGGGAGAGGTCCAGGGATCAATTTGGACATGTTACTAGCCTTCCTGACATTCCCTTTTTTTTCCAGAGAAAACACAAATTGAGTTAGTCTAATTCAATTTGATTTGGTAAAATGTGCGAGTTTTAGATATTAGATTTATTTAATACATAACCCCCCAATGGAATTACGAGTATATTCAAATTTAATAGTTAAAGGGGCTGTTCACCTTTGAGAACTTTAAAGGAAAACTATACCCCCAAAATGAATACTTAAGCAACAGATAGTTTATATCAAATTGAATGACATATTAAAGAATCTTACCAAACTGGAATATATATTTACATAAATATTGCCCTTTTACATCTCTTGCCTTGAACCACCATTTCGTGACTCTATCTGTGCTGCCTCAGAGATCACCTGACCAGAAATACTACAACTCTAACTGTAACAGGAAGAAGTGAGGAAGCAAAAGGCAGAACTCTGTCTGTTAATTGGCTCATGTGACCTTACATGTGGTTTGTATGTGAGCACAGTGAATCTTACGATCCCAGGGGGCGGCCCTTATTTTTTAAAATGGCAATTTTCTATTTATGATTACCCAATGGCACATACTACTTAAAAAGTATATTATCATGAAAATGGTTCATTTACATGAAGCAGGGTTTCACACATGAGCTGTTTTACTCAGAGACCTACATTGTTTGGGGGGTATAGTTTTCCTTTAAGTATGATGTAGAGAGTGATATTGAGACAATTTGCAATTGGTTTTAATTTTTTATTATTGAAGGTTTTTGTGTTTTTATTTAGCTTTTTATTCAGTAGCTTTGAATCTTAGGCAATCCGGTAACTAGGGTTCAAATTTTCTAGCAACCATGCACTGATTTGAATTTGAGACTCAAATATGAATAGGAGAGGCCTGAATAGAAGGATCAGTAATAAAAAAGTAACAATACATTTGTAGCCTTACAGAGCATTTGTTTTTTAGAAGGGAGTCAGCGACCCCCGTTTGAAAGCTGCAAAGAGTCAGAAGAAAAAAACTATAAAAAATAAATAATGAAGACCAATGAAAAAGTTGCTTAGAATTGGCCATACTATAAAAAACTAAAAGTTACCTTAAAGGTGAACCAACCGTTTTAAAATAAACTCACATCAATTCGAAATTCAGTGCTACAGGTCACTGCACCTTAAAATGAACTTTTAGTATGATGTAGAGAGGGATATTCTGAGACAAGTTGCAATTGGTTTTCATTTTTTATTATTTGTGGTTTCTGAGTTATTTAGCTTTTTATTCAGCAGCTCTACTGTCTTCGATGTCAGCAATCTGGTTGCTAGGGCCCAAATTAACCCAGCAACCATGCAATGTTTTTAATAAGAGACTGGAATATGAATAAGAGAGGCCTGAAGAGAAAGAGGAGCAATAAAAAGTAGCAATAACAATACTTTATTTATGTAATATTATTAATGTTTAGCTTTACAGGGCATTTGTTTTCTAGATGGGGTCAGTGACCCCTGTTTGAAAGCTGGAAACAGACAGTAGAAGAAGGCAAATAATTAAAAAACTATAAAAAAAAAAAAAAAAAGAACAAATGAAGCCCAATTGAAAAGTTGCTTCAAATTAGCCATTCTGTAACATACTAAAACTGTGAACCAACCCTATAACTGTAATGTCCAGCAGTTTAATAACACAGCAATGCTTCATTTTGAAGCTCCTCACCTTTCTAGCAACTCCCCTCTTCCAGCGACGTTCCTGTGCAAAATCTGCAGAAAGCCACTGCATCTCTTCACACAAGTAATCCCACTGCACTTTGGGACGGGTTGGCTCAGGAACCTTGGAGAGACGACGTGGAGTCCAAAACCCCTCCTTGCGCAGCTCAGCAATGCGGTTCTCTATTTCTGCTTCCTGATGAGAGACATTTGGTCTCAAGTATGAAATCTCGACTCACAGTCACATATTAATTACAGAAGGGTTTTTCCTTATACTTAAAGGAACAGTTCAGTGTAAAAATAAAACTAGGGTAGATAAAGGCTGGAGTGACTGGCAGAACACTACTTCCTGCTTTGCAGCTCTCTAACTCTGAGTAGCAGCGACTTTAAAGGAACAGTTCAGTGTAAAAATAAAAACTGTGTAAATAGATAGGCTGTGCAAAATAAAAAATGTTTCTAATATAGTTAGTTAGCCAAAAATGTAATGTATAAAGGCTGGAGTGATTTGATGTAGAACATGTCAGTCAGAACACTACTTCCTGCTTTTCAGCTCTCTTGGCTTACTCTGACTGGTTACCCTGGCTACCAGGCAGTAACCAATCAGAGACTTGAGGGTGGGCCACATGGGTCATATCTGTTGCTTTTGAATCTGAGCTGAATGCTGAGGATCAATTACAAACTCACTGAACAGAAATGTCCCATGTGGCCCCCCTTCAAGTCACTGACTAACTCAGAGTTATAGAGCTGAAAAGCAGGAAGTTGGATTCTGGCTGTTTTATTAGACATCTGTTCACTCCAGCCTTTATATATTACATTTTTGGCTAACTAACTATATTAGAAACATTTATTAATTTTGCACAGCCTATCTATTTACCCAGTTTTTATTTTCACACTGAACTGTTCCTTTAAAGGAATTGTTCAGTATAAAAATAAAAAAATGGGTAAATAGATAGGATTTGCTAAATATATAGATAGGATTTGCTATAATATATATTTGCTAATATAGTTAGGCAAAAATGTAATGTATAAAGGCTGGAGTGACTGGATGTCTAACATAATAGCCAGAACACTACTTCCTGCTTTTCAGCTCTCTTGGTTTCCACTGATTGGTTACCAGACAGTAACCATTTAGGGACTTGAGGGGGGGCCACATGGGCCATAACTGTTGCTTTTGAATCTGAGCTAAATGTGGAGGATCAATTGCAAACTCACTGAGCAGTTATGTCCAATACGGCCCCTCTTACAGTCGCTGACTAACTCAGAGTTAGAGAACTGAAAAGCAGGAAGTAGTGTTCTGTTCTGTTAGAAATCCAGTCACTCCAGCCTTTATTCATTATATTATTTGGCTAACATTTTTTATTTTGCACAGCATATTTATTTACCTAGTTTTTATTCTTAAACTGAACTGTTCCTTTAAGGTTCAACATTTAAAGCCATCCGCCACTGATCTACAGAAAATAAGCCCCCCCCCCCCCAATGGTAAAACCTTAAAAATCTAGTCTTTGAAATTCTGAATTCCGTTGCTCTGTTGCAAACACCTGTCAGAAATAGTTCTAAATGAAAAAATCAATCTTGTTCCAAGTCTACTAAACCCAATAAAATTTCTCTGGTCAGCAGAACCCCTGAATAGTGTCGCTGCTGTGAGACACACAGAATAAAAGTTCTTAGCATAGGAAATGGAAACAACTTCATTCCACATAAACTTTATAGTACTTACCCCACACATTTTTCAGCAGAATTGCATGTAGTACAAGGGAATGCATGTGCTGCCATACTTACATAAAATATATAATTACAGGTTAAAAAAAAAAAGCCAAGAGAGTCACTGCTAAGTAAAGTGCCATTTAGAGGACTTTTTGGCTGACCATGCCCCTTACAGTCATACTTTGTATTGCTGGGTCACATCCATGTCAAGCTTATAATAGTTTTATAAAAACAAGAATAGCACTGTGGGAGGTGATAAAGAAGCTTGAGAAGGAGTCCTGCATTGAGTCAGGTACCCACAGGAATACCCACAAAGTGGTTGGGCTTCAGCCAAAAAGTCCCAATTCCTTGGCCTAAGGGCAGTCCACGGGTAACCAGCTAGGTACCCAACAAAGGTGCAGGCTTCATCCCTCCCACCATTGTGGTTCTTCCAATTTTTAAATATTTCTGGGGAAAATCGGTCAAAGGACTCTAGCTTGAGGACAGTATGCCAGACTAGCCAAGGAAGGATAAAATAACAAGTTGAGCCATGCACAGCTCTTAATGAAATAAAACAGATTTGCACACTGCATCTATAAGAAACACACTTACATGTTTGGCTTGTTCAGCAATCTCTGATTGGCCGTCCCATTTTTGCCCCCCACTATTATCCTGTTGGGAACCATCCATCCCATCGTAAGTGGGGGAGCCACAAGCCGTGTCCCCCATTTCACCAGAGATGTCAAAGGGGGACAGCTCTGCACTGGAGCCGGGAGACACTGGGTTACTGCCCGTCATTTTGTCTGATGCCTGAAAAAGAAAGTAAGAAGAAAAACAGGTATGGCATCTACTATCCAGATAATATGGATCTCCATACTTAAGGGGTTATTTATTAAAATCCAAATATTAAAATCTCGAAAAATTACAGTTCTTTTCACTAGAAATTTTTTTTGAGGGACAAAAAAAAACTCGAATTTTTCGAGATTTATTGAACCACAATGCTGCAAAAAGCCACAATCCCAAAACGAGCCATCTAAGACCTGCCATGGCCCTGTAAAAGTCGATGGGAGAGGCACCTATACCAATTCTGAAGTTTTCGTGGTCTGAGCTGGGCTTAGCCTGAAAATCTGACTTTTTCATGGTTTTTGGGCACAAAAAGCCTGAAGATTTTGAGCCATTTGGGATAAAAAGCCTGAGAATTTTGAGCAATTTGGGATAAAAAGCCTGAAAACTTTGACTAATTCAGGAAAAAGCCAAAAAAATTTGAGCAATTCAGAAAAAAAGCCAGAAAACCGTGAGCTATTTGGAAAAAGCCAAAAAAAAATTTGAGCAATTCAGTAAAAAATTGGAAAAATGTGAGCGATTCTGGGGAAAAAAAACCCAAAAATGTATGCAATTTGAGAAAAAGTCCTAAAATTTTGAGCAATTTGGGATAAGAAGCCTGAAAATTTTGAGCAATTCGGGATAAAGCCCGAAAAAATTGAGCAATTCAGGAAAAAGCCTGGAAAATTTGAGCTATTCCAAAAAAAAAAGAAACCCAGAAAAATGCAAGCAATTTGGAAAAAAGCCCAAAAAATGTGAGCAATTACGGGGAAAAAGTTGAAAAATTGGAGAAATCGGGAAAAAGTTAAAATTTTTGTAATCTGTGAAAAAACACAAAAAAAAAATTCTGCAATTCGGGGGAAAAGCCAGAAACATTCAAGAAATTTGGGGAAAAAGCGGGAAAATTTTTAGACATTTCGGGAAAAAGCCCAAAAAAGTAGAGCAATTCAGGTTTTCGAGTATTATTTTATTAATAAATAGCCTAAAATCAGGCATGGGAGTTTAAGCGTTCGTTAAAAAAAAAAAGAAAAACCCTTAAAGTCTACTAGAAAATAATTTAAACATGGAATAACCCCATTAGGATTGTTTTGCCACCAATAAGGATTAATTATTTTTTAGATGGGATCAATTACAAGTTACTTTTTAATTTAAAAAAATTTAATTATTTTAATTTAAATTGAAATGGAGTCTATGGGAGATGGCCTTTCCGTAATTCAGAGCTCTCTGGATTATGAGTCCCATACCGGTATCTCTGCAAGCAGGAAAATAACCGTTTAAAAGTGAAGAGTCTCTGAGCACAGCATAATTATAATAAAAACATGTAACTAAAAATATCTTTATAGTGACCTTGCTGGTATCTGAGGATCTATCCAGGACAGCAAATAGGCAGCTCTAAAAAGTTATCCCTTAAAGGAACAGTAACACAAAAAAGAAAATCATTTTAAAGCAATTAAATATAATGTACTATTGCTCCACATTGGTAAAAGTTATGTGCTTGCTTCATAAAGACTACTAGAGTTGATATTAACTGCTATGTAACTGGAGCTTTTAATGGCTGTCCCATAGCTACAAAGCAGCTTGTTTATATGAACTATAGTAGTGTTTCTGAAGCAAAGACACCAGTTTTACTAGTGCAGCGCAACACTGCATTATATTTTAAAGGGATTCGGTCATGATTTTTATGATGTAGTTTTTATTTCTAAATTACACTGTTTACACTGCAAATAATTCACTCTACAATAAAAAATTTCATTCCTCGACCAGCAAGTGTATTTTTTTTAGTTGTAATATTGGTGTGTAGGTGCATCTCAGGTCATTTTGCCTGGTCATGTGCTTTCAGAAAGCGCCAGCACTTATGGATGGAACTGCTTTCTGGCAGGCTGTTGTTTCTCCTACTCAATGTAACTGAAGGAATCTCAGTGGGACCTGGATTTTTACTATTGAGTGCTGTTCTTATATCTACCAGGCAGCTGTTATCTTGTGTTAGGGAGCTGTTATCTGGTTACCTTCCCATTGTTCTGTTGTTAGGCTGCTGGGGGGGGGGGAGCGAGGGGGTGATATCACTCCAACTTGCAGTACAGCAGTAAAGAGTCACTGAAGTTTATCAGAGCATAAGTCACATGACTGGGGGCTACCGGGAAACTGAAAATATGTCTAGCTCCATGTCAGATGTCAAAATGAGTAAATGAAAAGGCAAGTCAGCTTTATCAGAAAGGTCTATATAAATACACCAGTAACGCCTCAAAGTAATTCTGCTCTGAGTCCTTTGTCAAAAGAAACACAGCATTTTTTTCTGTCTATTGTGTACTCATGGGCTTCTGTATCAGAATTCCAGTTTTCAGCATAAACCTCCAGGGCTAGGGCTTGAGCATGCTCAGTTTGCTCCTCTCTCTCTCTCACTCTCCCCCTACCACTCAGGCAGGAATTGATGTCACAATCAAGCTAATATGGCAGCTGCTATCCTAAACAGAGAGAGCTTCTAGAGCTGGTTACTCAGGTATGGTAAATCATTCTGCATAATAAATATAGTTTTATAGCTTGCACTATTGTGGCTAATCTATTGGCAATAAACTGCTTCGGTAGCTTTCCTTCTTTAATACACTTATTTTTTGGTGTAACTGTTCCTTTAACTGCTGAATTGCCCACATACGGTGCTAAGAACTTGTGCATAAATGTGTGCGTGTGACCCCTCAAGGGTGCACTTTTTGATATCCACAGCCAGGGGAAAGGGGGCAGTAAATGAACTGGCTCATCCTATAGAAAGAGTTTCTGTGAGGCTGTGCTGAGTGAAGCTTTGCATACCTGCAGCTGGTGTGGGGCAGGACAGGACTGCATAGCAACACTTGCAGGTGACTCCGCGCTGTTGTCCTGTGAGGCCGTAGAGATTGTGGCTTGTTCAAGTGCATGCTGGGATGCTGCCTCATTCTGAGCCAGGCCGTCCAGTCTCCAGTCCAGAGCGCCACCCCACTCACACTCACTGTAGCTTTAACTTCTCACTGTCAGGGAAAGAAATTTAATCACAGTTAAAGGGGACCCGTCACCCAAAAAAAATTATTAAAAATCCTATTTTATCACATTAGTCAAGCAAAATGAACTTTAATTACACTATATAAATTATTTGAATCTTGCTTCCTTCAGTCTGGGATTTCAAAATTATAACAAGCAGGCAGCAGCCATTTTGTGGACACTTATTAAGACAAGCCTTGTATCATCTCAGAATCTTGTTTGTGCACCAGAATGGGGGACCCGATGTCCATCCCCATGCCCTGATTACACAATTAAATGGTGAAGAGAACGGGGGAATGTGGGCAGAACAGTGACATGTAGGAAGTGCTGAATGGAAAGTGAAAGTAATTGTCTGCCCCGCCTCTATGCCCATGGCATAGAGGAGTGGCAGACAATATTTGATTGACAGCTGAGATTTTTAAATGAGCTTACAACAGCTACCAATGCTTTAATAAAAAATAGAAATTGGATTTCATGTTTAATTTGAAAAGGACTGAGTGGCTGGGTGACAGGTCCACTTTAAACGAATACTGTCATGGGGAAAAAAAATTTTTTCCAAAATGCATCAGTTAATAGTGCTGCTCCAGCAGAATTCTGCACTGAAATCCATTTCTCAAAAGAGCAAACAGATTTTTTTTATATATAATTTTGAAATCTGACATGGGGCTAGACATATTGTCAGTTTCCCAGCTGCCCCCAGTCATGTGACTTGTGCTCTGATAAACTTCAGTCACTCTTTAGTGCTGTACTGCAAGTTGGAGTGATATCACGCCCCTCCCTTTTCCCCCCGGCAGCCTAACAACAGAACAATGGGAAGGTAACCAGATAACAGCTCCCTGACACAAGCACAAGATAACAGCTTCCTGGTAGATATAAGAACAGCACTCAATAGTAAAATCCAGGTCCCACTGAGACACATTCAGTTACATAGAGTAGGAGAAACAACAGCCTGCCAGAAAGCAGTTCCATCCTAAAGTGCTGACTCTTTCTGAAAGCACATGACCAGGCAAAATGACCTGAGATGCACCTACACACCAATATTACAACTAAAAATATACTTGCTGGTTCAGGAATGAAATGTTATATTGTAGAGTGAATTATTTGCAGTGTAAACAGTGTAATTTAGAAATAAAAACGACATCATAAAAATCATGACCGAATCCCTTTAGAACTCAGAAAAGCAGATTATAGACAGTGTAATATGTAGCCTACAGAGGACCATTTATGAATATGGGGAAGTGTAAATGTACAATACAAGCAAATTCAGCAGAACAATCCTATTTGTTTGATTTAGTCCAAAGCAGGTGAATGAATGTTTGCTCTGTGATGATGCCAAACAAGCAATTCTCAGTGATCATATCTGACCTTTGGGCTTGGCCTCAAAATCAAGAGAAAATGTCCAAAAGGACTAGTAATTAGTCATGAGCGAATCTGTCCCGTTTCACTTCACCGAAAACTTAGCGAAACAGACAAAAATTTGCGAAGCACATTGAAGTCAATGGGTGTCAAAATAATTTTGACACGCGTCAATTTTAATGCGCACAACAATTTTTAAATTGGCACGACTTTTTTTTACGTGCGACAATTTTTACACATGCAACTTTTTTTTTTTTACAGTGAATTTTTCCATGGCGAATTTTTGCAGCCGTTTCACAAAAATATCTGCAAGTGATGGTGCGTAAATTCGGCGCAAATCAATGCCTTGCGAATAAATTCGCCCATCACTACTAGTATAGGTATGGGATCAGTTATCAGGAAACCAGTTATCCAGAAAGTATAGGACATGATAGAAAGTTAAGTAATAGTAAAAAAAGTGCAGCTGCACAAAGCAATCGTTTTTTGTCTGCCCAGGTCAGTGACCCCCATAATGAAAGCTGGAAAGGAGGTCGAAAATGAAAACATAGACCAATTGAAAAGGTGCAAAGAGAAAAAAGGCTACAACATACTAAAAAAATGCTTAAAAATCCACCCGTTTAAAGGGGATTTCCAAATCCAAAGTGCTGGGATGCTGTTTACTGCACAGAGCTGCTGAATATGTTTGTGAATCCTTTATTTTCAAATTCTTATGCACAGATTTGTAGCCTTTGTTGGGGGTCGAGCCCTTAAAAAGCCCAATATTTTTGTCAAACTATTTAAAACCTCACGGTGTGGGGGGGGGGATATCAGTTCAATGGAGAATGAATGAGTTAGGCAAGAAGGCAGCTTCCAAAGAAGTATAGATTATTTACTTATTCTGTGAATATATCTAAGAGGGAGAGACTAATTGTATAGGGTTGGGGGCAAACTAGCAGATTCGGGGAGATTTAGTCGCCTGGCGACTTATTGCCTTTTCTGCGAGGCGACAATCTCCCCGCACTGCCTTCCGTCTGCTTGAACTCTCGAGGAAACTTCGGGCGACTTCGGAAATCGATGCGCTGCAAGTGTATTAGCATAGGTGATTCTTCATTCAAGCAGAGGGAAGGCAGTTCGGGGAGATTGGCGCCACGCAGAAGAGGCGATTAGTCGCCAGGCGACTAGATCTCCCCCCGAATCTGCTCGTCTGCCCCAACTCTCAGAGGACAGCTATTTTATGGCACATCAGACTTCTAATTAATCCTTTGACTCTGACTTCTCAGTTTTTTTTTAGACTTCTAAATTTTTAAATGCATTTTCCATGTTGATTGAATGAAGTTAATTACAGAACAAAAAAGGCATTTTATCACTGCCAAAGCACAAAAATATAAACTGCATCCTTTGGTAATTCAAAATCAAACTTAAACTAAATAAACCAAACAATTGGAAAACATAAAAAAACTTATATATTAATTGAACCTGGCATATAGCTGTAGATAAGCGGTTAAATATAATCCAAACTAAAATATTGTTCTTAGAAACACAATGGCTTCTGCCATATCCTCCTTCATAGAAGCTCTTAAATCTGATTTCACTATTTGCAGTGCTTCTATTTAAAGGAGAATTAAACCTAAAGCATTAACATGATTAAAAAACCCATATTCTGTATACTTGACCTATTGCACGAGGCTAAAGTTTCAGCTTGTCAATAGCAGCAATGATCCAGGACTTCAAACTTGTCACAGGGGGTCACCATCTTGGAAAGTGTCTGTGACACTCACATGCTCAGTGGGCTCTGATTGGCTGTTGAGAAGCTAAGTTTAGGGCTCGTCACTAATTATCCAGCAGAAAATGAGCTTCCCTGGCTGTAATATAAGCTGATGCTACAGGGCTGATTATTAAATTCTAATTGCACTGGTTTCTGTGCTGCCATGTAGTAATTATCTGTATTAATTACTAATCAGCCTTATATTGTGACATTTCTATTCTATGTGTACTGTATATTGTGAGTGGGTCCCTAAGCTCAGTAAGTGACAGCAGCACAGAGCATGTGCAGTGAATCAGCAGAAAAGAAGATGGGGAGCTACTGGGGCATCTTTGGAGACACAGATCTTTACTGCTAAAGGGCTGTGGTTGCCTTGGGCTGGTACAGAAGCACAAAACATAATGTACAACATTTCTAGCTATTTCTTTAGTTTAACTTTCCTTGTCCTTCAAGGTTATCATGAGTCAGCATTTTTTGCTACTACAGATACCCAAAATTGCTTCCGACTTCACAACTTCTAATGATTGCCTCTGGTCTGCTGTTCCTTGGTGCTGTCTGTAGCCCCTTGCCTTGGTCATTCCACCCCTGGCTTGCACTACATTAGGCAAAGACTTATAATCACATAAACACATATGCGATTTATTATAAAGGATGCTCTGGACCAGAGGTTTTCCGGATAATGGATCTTTCCATAATTTGGATCTTCATGCCTTAAGTCTACTAGAAAATCATGTAAACATTAAATAAAACCAACAGGCTGGTTTTGCTTCCAATAAGGATTAATTATATCTTAGTTGGGATCAAGTACAAGTTACTGTTTTAATAATACAGAGAAAAAGGAAATCATTTTTAAAAACTTGGGAGCACCCACTTGGATATCTTCCTTTACTTGTCCATCTACTTTACTAATAATGCGTTTACTATCCGGACTAGAAAACCTCCTGACTAACAAGCTGCCTTCCTTGATCAGAACTTACAAATTCATGTGCACTTCTGCAAACATTCAACTAGACTACATATCTATCTATCTGAAGGGGTGGTTCACCTTTAAGTTACCTTTTAGTATGTTATAGAATGGCCAATTCTAAGCAACTTTTCCATTGACCGTCATTATTTATTTTTTTTGTAGTGTGTGAATGATTTTCCTTCTTCTTCTTCTGACGCTTTCCAGCTTTCAAATAGGGGTCACTGACCCCTTCTAAGAAACAAAATGCTCTGTAAGGGCAGAGACACACACTGCACTTTGGGTGACTAATCTCCCCGAACTGCCGCACGAGGAAACTTCAGGCGACTTCAGAAAACGAAGCGTTCCGAGTGCCATCCCGCCGGCGATTTTAATTCTAGCCAGCGGGAAGGCAGTTTGGGGAGATTAATCGTCTGAAGAAGAGGAGATTTGTCGCCGTGCGACTAATCTCCCCGAATCTGAGCGTGTGTCTCTGTCCTAAGGGCATATTTATCAAGGGTCAAATTTCGAATTGTACCAACCAAAATTAAGTCAAAGTTTTTTTGCGGTCAAATTAGTCAGTCGAATAGGTCCGTATTCGGCCGAATTCGAATCATACGATTCGAAGGAATAGCGCATTCGATCAAATTCGGCCCGAAGTTTTTCCCAAAGAAAACTTAGATTTTCCAAAGTCCACCAATTGACTCCAAATAGGTTCTAGGCGGTCCCAATAGGCTAAAACAGCAATTCAGCAGGTTTTAGTTAGTGAATGGTTGAAGTCAAATTTTTAAAGAGACAGTACATGATATATTTCGATATGCAAATTTGGACTATTCCCTAGTCGAAGTACACAAAAAATAGCTTGAAGTTCTATTTTTTTTCTTCGAAAATTCACCTCAACCTTTGATAAATCTGCCCGTTATTGTTATTGCTACTTTTTATTACTCATCTTTCTATTCAGGCGCCTCCTATTTATATTCAAATCAAAGCATGGTTGCTAGGGTCATTAGGACCCTAGCAACCATATTGCTGAAATTGCAAGCTGGAGAGCTGCAGAATAAAGAAGCTCAAAAACCACAAATAATAAAAAATGAAAACCAATTGCAAATTGTCTCAGAATATCCCTCACTACATCATACATACTAAGCTTATGTAAAGGTGAACAACCCCTGTAAAGAGCAATCAAGGCCAGCAAAAAAGGGAGGATTGGGATAACAAATCTTGTAAAGGCAAAAATCTAATGTACTTCAGCAGTGGGCTCATGTGCTGCTAGGAAGACTACATGATACAGCTGAGCTTTACACATTAATTCACATAGAAATGTTGCTTGAATGTTAAATTGAGCCAATCAACAAAGACTTAAGATGGCCATAGACACAAAGATCCGATCATTCGAATCCACGAACAATCAGACTTCCCCATCTCCCGACCTGCCACTAACCATTCAGATCAAATAAAGTAGTAAAAGAACAGATCTTTGCATCTATGGCAAGCTTAAGAATAGCCATACAATTATATTTCTTCTCTAAAACCACTAGTGGTCAGCATGTCCCTCTAAAGCCCCAAAATGTTGCCGTATGTCGCATTATTTTCCCAAAAGTCGCCTCACAAGGAAACACCAGGGGACTGAGCTCACGTTACCCACAGGCCATTTATATTTAGATTAGTTGCCCACAGTACAGGAGATTCTTGTGTCTCTTTGCATCATGCTACTTTATACAGGTACTACATTCTGGTGCCTATGAACTTCACAAAATAATGCTTAAAGGAGAAACAAAAATGTACCAGTGTAGGATACTCAAATATAAAAGAAACATGCTAAAAAAAAAAAGTAGTGTTTCAGGCTGATTTCTGCAAAAATGTTACTAGTACTGCCCATCTGTTCCACTTATCACTGCCTCCTTTCCCAGGCTGTGCAGAAGAGATGTGGGACTCGGCACACTGCACTATAGGATAGGAACCAATCAGCAAATAGGCTGACCTGATAGGGAACTTAAGCCTGACTTTGTGTGACTACAGGGCTGTGATTGGCTGTCCC
Organism: Xenopus petersii; assembly: GCA_038501925.1. Classification (NCBI taxonomy): domain Eukaryota; kingdom Metazoa; phylum Chordata; class Amphibia; order Anura; family Pipidae; genus Xenopus; species Xenopus petersii. The sequence goes on from CM076688.1 coordinate 13,456,721, forward strand.
CCTACTACTGTACTTCTAGCAGGGACTGTGAGGACACGCCCACCCCTCATTTGAAACACAGGCAGAGACCGTAGCAAATCTATACGGAGGTCTAATAAAGGGGCTGTTTTTAAAGAAAACTGTTTTTAGTCCAATGTAAGATCAGAACAAATAAGAAAATAACAGCTGCACAGTCCTAATACAAATTTCTAATTGGTATGTTCGTCGGATGAGTAATGGAAAGTATCTCACCCGCTAACAAAAATGACCTGGGTGTAAAAACCCCAGGTCAATCACATAAACAAAACTGCAGTGTGGAGTCACCAGTAGATAAGGGAAAAGCACTCACCCGACGTCTCAAGTGGTCCAGGTGCATCGCCCCGAACCCGTAGCCAAGGGTGTATGCACTTAAGGAGTATGAAGAAAAATCAGCGAGCACTCCGGAAGCCTCTTGTAGTAAGTAAAATTCAGCTTTATTTCAAATACATTAAAACCATTGCATCCTGACGCGTTTCGTATCTGAGCGATACGTAGTCATAGGCATAAATTCACAGAAACTTCTAACGGCTAAAACTCCTTTAAAAAGCCGTTAGAAGTTTCTGTGAATTTATGCCTATGACTACGTATCGCTCAGATACGAAACGCGTCAGGATGCAATGGTTTTAATGTATTTGAAATAAAGCTGAATTTTACTTACTACAAGAGGCTTCCAGAGTGCTCGCTGATTTTTCTTCATACTCCTTCAATGTAAGATCAGCATTGTATATTATTCATAGTTGCCTACAAGATTGGGGATTTCTTAGTTATCTTATGTCTCCTTTAAACCTCTGCAGTGCCATTGGTTGGGCCCAGTAGAATGCCAACATGCACCCCACCGTTCACAAAAATCAAATAACACCTTCCTGTGTGACGTAGGCACCCAAACAGATTATACATATAAGAAACCTTGGATAGAGAATTATATGTAGTAAATATCAATTGATGGCATGCTAATGACCTCTACTGACCAAACTGAGGTATATTATACACACAATTTAACATAAGCATGGTGTATAGTTACAATTTTAATTTTTATTCCATCATATTAAAATATCCCTTCATGGAGCCTAACACGTTTCATGCTTACCCAGCACTTAGTCATAGGCAATCCGGAGCAGATTATTCCATATGTAAGAATCCACCACCCTATTGCAAAGTCACCTGTAATCATGGGGCCCCATATAGTTAGTTAGTTAGCAGGCTACCCCCACAGTGCCCCAATTATTAGCCTGCAGGCTGCCTGGGGCCAATAGGGAAAAAGAAAAGTCACTCAAATGTTTCAATCTGTGTGTGCCTTCCCATGGGCTCCTGGCTGCAGTACTCCCTATACACCCCTGATGGAAGCCTTAAAGTGACCTGTCACCCAGATATAAAAAGCTGTATAATAAACGTCCTTTTCAAATTAAACATGAAACTCAAATTCTTTTTTTTTTTTTTAAAGCATTCATAGCTTTTGTAAATTCATTTAAAAATCTTTGCTGTCAATCAAATATTGCCTGCCACTCCTCTATGACTTAAGGTGGCCATACACGGGCCGATAAAAGCTGCCGACAGACCGAGTTGGCAGCTTATTGGCCCATGTATGGGGCCCCCCCCGATCGTTGAATGGGACTAAAAATTCCGTCTGATCGCGGCTGCATCTGTTCTTTGATGCGGCCCCGTGATCCAGCCGCCCGTTACAATTTGTTAGGATCCAATCGTTGGGTCCTAGGGCCTACAATCGGATCAGCCCAATATTGCCCACCTCAAGGTGTAGCCAGTGCATGGGGATGGACATTAGGTCCCCCATTCTGGTGCACAAACAAGATGATACAAAGCTTGTCTTAATAACATTGTCCACAAAATGGCTCCTGCCTGCTTGCTATTATTATTTATTCCCAGACTGATGGAAATGAGTTTCAAATTATTTATATAGTGTAATAAAAGTTCATTTTGCTTGACTAATATGATAAAATAGGATTTTGAATTTTTTTTTTGAATGACAGGTCCCCTTTAATCTCCTGCACAAGAGGTACAATGAACAAGGATTTCAGTTCCAGTGCAAATAGGACTAGATTGAGTGTGCATGTAAATACTTTTCAGTCTCCAATAGTTGCATCACTTTATCCTCCTTTCTCGTGCCAATATGCCTCCCTAATGTGCAACATCACATGCAGCCGTTCATAATCAGGAGAAAGAATTCCGGTTATATTACTACTCCACGCAAGCTAAAAACAGAGGAACAACAAAAAAGGCCAATAAAACCTCTTACACAATCTACTCTTCCTTTAAAGGACCGGTAACAATTTTTTCTTTTTTAATTCATTATTATACAACGAAAAAAAACCACAAAGACAAATTAAACTTTGAAATCGCCAAGTCTTTATTGAGAAATATCTTCACAAAACTCCGCTTGCGCTCCTCTTCAGAAAGTGATCAGGCGATCCATAGTGCAACAATCGATTTCTCCTCCCAGCCTTCCTTATAGGAGATAGCCAGGGAGGAGAAATTGAGCGCCGCACGATGGATCGTGATCACCTTTTCTAAAGAGGAGCGCAAGCGGAGTTTCGGTAAGTTATTTCTTAATAAAGACTTAACGATTTCAAAATTTAATTTGTGTGTTTGTGTTTTTTTTTTTTCGTTGTATACTAACAAATTTAAAAAAAATTGATGTTACTGGTCCTTTAAACATACTTAGAGCAGTGTTTCTTGGACTCTTTGCATCACCCCTCTCCTTTCCCAGGGCCCCCTTACACATGTTATAAGGCAAAGAATATGTAAGAGCAGATAAGAAACACCCATAGATTAAACTCTGAGTGCCCAGGCTGGGCAACCCGGGCAGCCAATGAGCTTTCTTATTAAACCTGACACTAAATGGCTTTGGCTTTAAACAGACAATAGTAAACTATGACCCAAACCCCAGGTAGCCCAGCAATTCACACCAGTAAATGTGTCAAAAAATGGCATATTTTATATACTGAACTTATTGCACGAGGCTAAAGTTTGAGCTTGTCAATAGCAGCAATGATCCAGGACTTCAAGCTTGTCACAGGGGGTCACCATCTTGGAAAGTGTCTGTGACACTCACATGCTCAGTGGGCTCTGATTGGCTGTTGAGAAGCTAAGCTTAGGGCTGAGAAGCTAAGCTTAGGGCTCGTCACTAATTATCCAGCAGAAAATGAGCTTCCCCTGTAATATAAGCTGATGCTACAGGTTTGCTGATTATTAAATTCTGATGCCAATTGCACTGGTTTCTGTGCTGCCATGTAGTAATTATCTGTATTAATTACTAATCAGCCTTATATTGTGACATTTCTATTCTATGTGTACTGTATATTGTGAGTGGGTCCCTAAGCTCAGTAAGTGACAGCAGCACAGAGCATGTGCAGTGAATCAGCAGAAAAGAAGATGGGGAGCTACTGGGGCATCTTTGGAGACACAGATCTTTACTGCTAAAGGGCTGTGGTTGCCTTGGGCTGGTACAGAAGCACAAAACATAATGTACAACATTTCTAGCTACTTCTTTAGTTCTCCTTTAAAGGGGTCGTTCACCTTCCAAACACTTTTTCCATCCCTGTCTCGTTCAGACCGTTCATCAGAAACAGACTTTTTTCAATTGCTTTCAATGTGTTTTTTTTTTTTTCTACAGTTTTTCCAAAACTGAAGTTTATTTTAATGTTTGTGTCTCTGGTGTTTGAGTCTCTGTAATTCAGGTGCAGATTCTGAACTGTTACAGTTTTGCAACATTTAGTTGATCCATTTCTCAGCAGCATCTCTGGAGTATCAGCAACTATTGTATCAAGTCTAACAGCTGCCTGTAATGAAACTCAGGGATTCTGCTCAGCAGGGACAAAGATAAGAAATGTATCAACTAAATGTATTAATTTAGAACAGTTACAGAGTCCGTGACACCAGCCCCCGGAGTGGTTTTAAAGGGATGTTCTACAATGACCAATTCTAAACAACTTTTCAACTGGCCTTCATGATTTATTTTTTTATTATTTTTGAGTTATTCTGACTCACCGACGCCATCTAAAAATTGATGTATTGTTATTGCTCTTCTTTCTATTCAGCCCCTCTCCTATTTATATTCCAGTCTCTTATTCAAATCAATACATGGTTGCTAGGGTAAATTACACCATATCAACTACATTATTTAAATAGTAATCTGGAGAGCTGCTGAATAAAAAGCTAAATAACTCAAAAACCACAAACATTAAAAAAATAAAAGCCAGTTGCAAATTGTCTCAGATAATCACTCGCACATTATACTAAGTTAACTCAAAGGGACAACCCCTTTAAAAAAAAAAAACATGAAAACTGAAACACGAAACATCAATAGAAAGTAACTGAAAAAAAGTATTTTTCTGGGGAATTATCAGAAACCAACTGAATTGAAAGAAAAGTATTGCAAGATTAACAACCCCTGTGGTGGTGAAAAGACGTCAGGAAGATGAATAAGAGAGGGCCTCAATAAACAATGGGGAAAAAACTTAACAAGTTTAGCAAAAACTCCCAGAGCAATGGTTTTTTGGCTGCTGGGGTCAGCGACCCTCCCATTTGAAAGCTGGCAAGTAATTAAAAAAAATAAAACAAAGAACAGTTGAAAAGAATTTCACTAAAAAGTGCTTTATAGGGATTGTTTTTTTCAATTCAGTTAGTTTCAGAGAATTCCCCAGATATGGACTTTTATCAGTTACTTTCTATTGATGTTTCATTTTTCATGTTTTGTCTTTTTTAAAGGGGTTGTTCATCTTTGAGTTAACTTAGGATGACGCGTTTCGTATCACAGATACGTAGTCACCTATCTGTGATACGAAACGCGTCAGGATTGATATGTTTTTAATCGACTGAAATAAACTTGAAGTTTTTACCCGATGAGTGGACTGCGGAGTTCTTGCCAATATATATGATTTCGATTGCACGCCTCCTTCAGCTACGGGGTCGGGCGATGCACCTGGGCCACTCGTCTACTTTGGTGAGTGCTGTCTTCTTCAAAGTTTATAGTAATTGTGTCAAGATTGTGCGAACCCAGGAGAGTAGGACCTGGGGTATATAAACCCAGGTTATCGGCTAAAAAGGGCGAGCACGATATCTGGATGAAGGCCGTTAGCTGTTTTTTTCTAAAGAAAATCAATAATATAATAATATAATGAATCATCATTAGAAAAGTGGGGTTATCCCTCTAAAACTCTAAATATGCTAAATGCCTTATAGAAAATATAGGTTGAACTTGAGCTTATTATTTCTGTGAATTAACTTAGTATAATGTGCGAGTGATGAATCTGAGACCATTTGCAACTGGCTTTTATTTTTTTTTATTGTTTGTGGTTTTTGTGTTATTTAGCTTTTTATTCAGCAGCTCTCCAGTTTGCAATTTCAGCCGTCTGGTTGCTAAAGTTCAAATGACCCTAGCAACCATGCATTGATTTGAATAAGAGACTGGAATGTGAATAGGAGAGGGGCTGAATAGAAAGAAGAGCAAGAAAAACACATTTATTTTTAGATGAGGTCATTCAGTTATGGGGTACCTAAAACAAATACCTTTTCCAATTTCTTTTTTATTTTCTACTGTTTTTTCTAATATTTAAGCTTAAAGTGAACCGGACACTACAAAAACTACTCTTCAGAATATCAATGTACAGTAAAAGTTGCCTATAGGTCATGTTGATGACCCATATACACCGAACACACTATTTTGGATTTGGCCAGACCCTTTGTGTACGATTCGGCCAAATACCAAACTAAACCCTAATTTGCATTTGCAAATTAGGGAAGAAAATGGAAAAAACTCTCGCTGTTATAATTGCTTTTATCTCCTTGTTTTGTGATGTAAAGTCATGTGATCTGACTGCCCAGTTTCTCCACGTTGTGACCCGATCATTGGGCCCTAGGGCCTCGTTTGGATCAGCCCAATATTGCCCACCTCAATATGTATGGTCAGCTTTAGGCAGGAGAGATGGCTGGCACACAGGGAAAAAAGACTTCCATTCACAGAGGGGGAGGCTACAGACAAGGACCATGTGACATTATAATAATGGTGGAGGCTACAGACAAGGACCATGTGACACATTATAATAATGGGGGGAGGCTACAGACAAGGACCACGTGACACATTATAATAATGGGGGGAGGCTACAAAGACCATGTGACATTATAATAAAGGGGGGAGGGTAGAGACAAGGACCATGTGACATTATAATAAGGAGCCGGCCCAGACAGAGGGCTAGCAGTCCATGCTTCAGGCAAGAAGAGCTTGAAACCAATAACAGATAAGGGACCACTCAGAGCAGCTCGGCCACATAAACCCATAGACTTAAATAAACATTCAGCTAACCCTGGCCATGTCCAGTAAAGTAGAGGTTTTCAAGCCAGTGAGCTGAACGCTGTTCCCCAGTGTTGCTTTGTGAGTGACTCCGTTGTGGGAAAGTGATTTATTCACATTTATAGGGAGGAGGGATTTGCCAATAAAGTAGAAGCAACAGTGTGTGCAGAGGAATGGCCGACCCGTGTATGAATGACGTGACAGTGAGAGCTTGATAAAAGGCCTGAAGGGTCGCAGACCAGGCGGTTTGCCATAAAATGTACCAATAAAGGCATTTTAAATTGATTGGTGCTGTATGAAAATTTCTTCTTTTGACGTGACAGTGAGTACATGATGTGTAACTGTGATTAGTGGCCCTGACAACATCATACAACTGAGCCCCCCCAGCCTCAAGTTCAGAGTACTGATATATTACATGGAAAGCAAAGGGACAACATACTTATAGGGTTTCAGGGACAGGGAAGAATTGAGGGTGCAGGCATACAGGTAAGGTGCAAAGAAGGGTGGTGGCATAATGGAAAGGGAAAAGGGCAAGGAATATATTTGAGTAGAGAGAGACGAGGGTAAAGCAAGGAAGCCAACATTTAGGTAGTGGGATGCAAGTGAAGCTGCATTTAGATAGCAAGAATGTGGAATTGAGGTAGGTAGCGAAATGCAAGAGGTGGCATTAATTAGGAAGGCAGCCGGCATTTAGGAGGGGAGTGTAATGCAAGAGAGGTGGCATTTAGGTGGGGAGTGTAATGCAAGAGAGGTGGCATTTAGGAGGGGAGTGTAATGCAAGAGAGGTGGCATTTAGGAGGGGAGTGTAATGCAAGAGAGGTGGCATTTAGGAGGGGAGTGTAATGCAAGAGAGGTGGCATTTAGGAGGGGAGTGTAATGCAAGAGAGGTGGCATTTAGACAGGCAGTGTAATGCAAGAGAGGTGGCATTTAGGAGGGGAGTGTAATGCAAGAGAGGTGGCATTTAGGAGGGGAGTGTAATGCAAGAGAGGTGGAATTTAGGAGGGGAGTGTAATGCAAGAGAGGTGGCATTTAGGAGGGGAGTGTAATGCAAGAGAGGTGGCATTTAGGAGGTCAGTGTAATGCAAGAGAGGTGGCATTTAGGAGGTCAGTGTAATGCAAGAGAGGTGGCATTTAGGAGGGGAGTGTAATGCAAGAGAGGTGGCATTTAGGAGGGGAGTGTAATGCAAGAGAGGTGGCATTTAGGAGGTCAGTGTAATGCAAGAGAGGTGGCATTTAGGTGGTCAGTGTAATGCAAGAGAGGTGGCATTTAGGAGGGGAGTGTAATGCAAGAGAGGTGGCATTTAGGAGGGGAGTGTAATGCAAGAGAGGTGGCATTTAGGAGGGGAGTGTAATGCAAGAGAGGTGGCATTTAGGAGGGGAGTGTAATGCAAGAGAGGTGGCATTTAGGAGGGGAGTGTAATGCAAGAGAGGTGGCATTTAGGAGGGGAGTGTAATGCAAGAGAGGTGGCATTTAGGAGGTCAGTGTAATGCAAGAGAGGTGGCATTTAGGTGGTCAGTGTAATGCAAGAGAGGTGGCATTTAGGTGGCCAGTGTAATGCAAGAGAGGTGGCATTTAGACAGGCAGTGTAATGCAAGAGAGGTGGCATTTAGGAGGGGAGTGTAATGCAAGAGAGGTGGCATTTAGGAGGTCAGTGTAATGCAAGAGAGGTGGCATTTAGGAGGGGAGTGTAATGCAAGAGAGGTGGCATTTAGGAGGGCAGTGTAATGCAAGAGAGGTGGCATTTAGGAGGGCAGTGTAATGCAAGAGAGGTGGCATTTAGGTGGTCAGTGTAATGCAAGAGAGGTGGCATTTAGACAGGCAGTGTAATGCAAGAGAGGTGGCATTTAGGAGGGGAGTGTAATGCAAGAGAGGTGGCATTTAGGAGGTCAGTGTAATGCAAGAGAGGTGGCATTTAGGAGGTCAGTGTAATGCAAGAGAGGTGGCATTTAGGAGGGCAGTGTAATGCAAGAGAGGTGGCATTTAGGAGGGAAGGAATGTGGCACTTACATAAGTAGTGAAATAGAAGAGAGAGGAGCATTTAGACAGAGGAAGCCGGTATTTAGGTTGTTAGGGAGACGCAAAGGGGAGGCATTTAGCTAGTGAGTGAAATAGAAGGCAAGTAGTGGGGGAGGCATGTTGGTAGGGAACAGGCAGTCAATCAGGGAGAGAGAGAAAGAGTCAGCAATTAGGTAGGAAGGGAAAGCAGTGAGAGAAGGGAAAGCAGCCGACATACACACGGGCTGGTGGGAAGGGAGGCAGGACACGTGTAGGATTAAAGAGAAAGGACCCGGCATAGAGAGGGGAAGTGACCCGGCAATAGGCAGTCAGCTCGCGGCCGCCATCTTGTCTGGGACTCACCTGAGCGGCGGCTCCTCCTCCTCTCTGGTCTCCGGGAGCTGTCACCAAACACAATCCGCAGCCATCCGGTGCACACGAGTCGCTAGTAATTGCCCGCGGTAGGTCCGTGCTCCAAGGCCTCTGTCAGGGAGAGATCCAGTGAGTATTCTCCGGCAAGCGAGCGGGAAGGCGGGAAAATTCTGTAGGAAAATAGCGGGACGGGAGCCGGCGTTCACTGCGCAAAATGGCGACGGGGGCGGAGAAAGCGCGCAGAGCAAGGGGGCGGGGTTGCGTCGCATCAAAATTGGGCGGAGACACGTAGCGATATGAATGACGGGATACATTGAGTGAAGTAACAGACCGGCGCAGCATAACGTGGAAAACATTATAATAACAATACATTAAACATGTTATTAAAAATATACAGTCAGTACATACCGTGACGGTTTGATTAAAGATTATTTTTCATCCATAATTGTTATGTTTATTGGATATCAATAATTTATACCAAAATGCCCTACGTGTGGCTTTACTTTGCCTTTATTAGAGCAGAGTGAAATCTGCACCAATCACAGTAAAGCTTTTTACCTTCTATTTAGTTCCCTAATGAAGGAGAAGCCAGACTGGTCATTGTTACTGGCAGTGGTTATCGTTACTGGTACCACAGCGAGGAGCGTCGCCTGACAGATTACAATGACAGTTTGGGCCACTCATCTTATGCCAGTTGCTCCAGGTCTCCTGGTACCTGGATAGAGAACTGGCTAAAAGATAGACTACAAAGAGTGGTGGTAAATGGAACATTTTCTAATTGGACCAGTGTTGTTAGTGGAGTACCGCAGGGCTCTGTACTAGGTCCCTTGCTTTTCAACTTGTTTATTAATGACCTGGAGGTGGCCATTGAAAGTACTGTTTCTATTTTTGCAGATGATACTAAATTGTGCAGAACTATAGGTTCCATGCAGGATGCTGCCACTTTGCAGAGTGATTTGTCTAAACTGGAAAACTGGGCAGCAAACTGGAAAATGAGGTTCAATGTTGATAAATGCAGGTTATGCACTTTGGCAAAAATAATATACACTAAATGGCAGTGTGTTGGGAGTTTCCTTAAATGAGAAGGATCTAGGGGTCTTTGTAGATAACACGTTGTCTAATTCTGGGCAGTGTCATTCTGTGGCTACTAAAGCAAATAAAGTTCTGTCTTGTATAAAAAGGAGAGTTTTGGACTCCAGTCCTTAAGAGGGATATAAATGAGCTGGAGAGAGTGCAGAGACTAAGTGCAACTAAACTGGTTAGAGGGAGGGAAGAGTTAAATTATGAGGGGAGACTGTCAAGGTTGGGGTTGTTTTCCTGGAAAAAAGGCGCTTGTGAGGGGACATGATTAGACTTTACAAGTACATTAGAGGACATTATAGACAAATAGCAGGGGACCTTTTTACCCATAAAGTGGATCACCGTACCAGAGGCCTCCCCTTTAGACTAGAAGAAAAGAACTTTCATTTGAAGCAACGTAGGGGGTTCTTCACAGTCAGGACAGTGAGGTTGTGGAATGCACTGCCGGGTGATGTTGTGATGCTGATTCAGTTAATGACTATAAAGCGGTTGTTCACCTTCCAAACACTTTTTTCAATTCCGTTGTTCCCCAGAAATAAAGACTTTTGTTTCAATTGCTTTTCATGATTTATTTTTTACGTTTTTTCCAAAATCTAAGTTTAAAGTTGAATGTTCGTGTCTCTGGTGTTTGAGTCTGGCAGTTCAGTAATTCAGGCGCAGACTCTAAACTGTTACAGTTTTGCAACATTGAGTTGATCCATTTCTCAGCAGAATCTCTGGAGTATTAGCAACAATTGTATCAAGTCTAACAGCTGCCTGTAATGAATCCAGAGATTCTGCTCAGCAGGGACAAAGAAATGTATCAACTAAATGTATCCATTTAGAACAGTTTACAGGATCGGCGACCCCCCCCTCCCAGAGCTGCTTCAGAAGGTGAAAAATGACACTTTACATTTCAATATTAGGAAAACGGTCACACATAGAAAATAGAAAGTCATTGGAAAAAGTTGTTATTTCTGGTGATCTATCTGAAACCAACTAGTTGTTTGAAGGTGAACCACCCCTTTAAGAATGGCTTGGATGACTTTTTGGACAGACATAATATCAAAGGCTATTGTGATACTAAGCTCTATAGTTAGTATTGGTATGGGTATATAGAATTTAATTAAAAGTAGGGAGGGGTATGTGTATGGATGCTGGGTTTTCATTTGGAGGGGTTGAACTTGATGGACTTTGTCTTTTTTCAACCCAATTTAACTATGTAACTATGTAAGCGTCCTTGGTAGACACAAAACGCGTCAGGCCTTGGTTCTTAATTATGGAGAATAAAATGTAAGTCTTTTTAAACCTTTTACAATCTGACTCCGGTTCTACTGCTTTGTGGGTCCAGGCTTGTGCCCGCCTCTTTTGACGTTTTCTAGTAAGATGTAAAGAGTGATATTCTGAGACCATTTGCAGTTCTATAACATACTAAAAGTTAACGGTAAATTTGTAATAGCCTTACAGGAACATTTCAGTGTAAAAATAAATACTGGGTGAATAGATAGGCTGTGCAAAATGATTCTAATATAGTTAGTTAGGCACAAATGTAATGTATAAAGGCTGGAGTGACTGGATGTGTAACATAATAGCCAGAACACTACTTCCTGCTTTTCAGCTCTCTAACTCTGAGTTAGTCAGCGACTGTAAGGGGGGCCACATGGGACATAACTGTTCAGTGAGTTTGCAATTAATCCTCAGCATTTAGCTCATATTCAGAAGCAACAGTTATGGCCCATTTGACCCCTCAAGTCACTGATTGGTTACTGCCTGGTAACCAATCAGTGGAAAGCAAGAGAGCTGAAAAGCAGGAAGTAGTGTTCTGGCTATTAAGTTAGACATCCAGTCACTCCAGCCTTTATACATTACATTTTTGCCTAACTAACTATATTAGAAAAAAAAAAATCATTTGGCACAGCCTATCTATTTACCCAGTTTTTATTTTTACCCTGAACAATTCCTTTAAGATTAGACCTTGGCCCACCCCAATCTACCTGACACTTATCTTTTTTCTTCAAGGTTCGCTCCATAACCAATCCTCGGGCCGTTGTGTGCAGTGCCCCGCCCACTCTATATCATAACCACACCCCTTGGTGACACTGCCACGCCCCTTTTAGGTCACCACCCCCACACCAGCCGGTAAGTATTTTTTTTAAAAGATGGCAAACTTACTAGGGCGCAAAGCTGGTGATCCTTTTTAACGCATGAGTGCACTTACTTTTTTTCATGCACATGTCATTCGCACAAGTCTGTTCCGTGACTGCCCAGGTTGCCTAGGGCACTGGGCAGGCCTCACCCAAAATTGATACACAGGCCTGGATTTGCGTCTTGGGTGCCCTAGGGCCGCAGCTTTCAATGCGGCAGGGCCGGAACTACGGTTAGGCAGAAGAGGCAGCTGCCTAGGGCACAATGATTGGGGGGCACTGGGCAGGTACGTCTTCTGCCTACACCTAGACCGGACCTAGCACTAGGCTTGTGAGCGAAGCTACCACGCCTCTACCGTGCATCCACGCAAACGCCAATACCACGCATGCGCGCACGACGGGAATGGAAGGTGAGCTGGCCAGTTGGGCTGCCTAGGGCACTCAGCTGGCTTGGTTCGCCTCTGTAGGGTGGCATGCTGCCCCTATAGTCTTGCTGCCTTAGGCTCTGGCCTATATGGACTTGCCACAAATCCAGCCCTGATAATATATAGTGCTGGTGTTACTTGGGGCTAAAAAGTATTACCTTTAAACAAGGCCCCTTTATTTGAGCTCCCTATAGATCTGCTACAGTCGCTGTCCATGTTTCAAATGAGGGGTGGCCATGTCCTAACAGTTCCTAGCACAGTAGGAGGGGGACAGCCAATCACAGCCCTGTGGTCACACAAGCAAAAACAGGCTTCAGTTCCCTATCAAGTCAGACTAGCTGCTGATTGGTTCCTGTCCTCCACCGACCCTGTAAACTGTTATAAATTGACACATTTAGTTGATCCATTTCTTATCTTTGTCCACTTAGATTTTAGATTTTGGAAAAACAGTAACAAAAAAAAAAAAATAGAAAGTAATTGGAAAAAGTCTTTATTTCTGGAGAACAATCTGAAAACAACTGAACTGGAAAAAGTGTTGGAAAAAAGTGTTGGAAGGTGAACAAGCCCTTTAAAGGGGTTGTTCACCTTTGAGATAACTTTTAATATGATGTAGAGAGTGATATTCTGAGACAATTTGTAATTTCTTTTATAATTGAAGAGTTATTTAGCTTTTTATTCAGCAGTTCTTCAATTTGCATCTTAACCAATCTGGTAACTAGGGTCAAAATTCCCCTAGCAACCATGCATTGATATTAATAAGGGACTGGAATATGAATAGGAAAGACCTGAATAGAAGGATCAGTAATAAAAAGTAACAATAACAATACATTTGTAGCCTTACAGCGTATTTGTTTTTTAGTAGGGAGTCGGCAATGTCCATTTTAAAGCTGCAAAGGGTTAGAAGAAAAAGGCAAATAACTATAAAACTATAAAAAAATAAGTAATTAAAACCAACTGAAAAGTTGCTTAGAATTGGCCGTGCTATAACATAATAAAAGTTACAGTAAATGTGAACCACCCCTTTAAAGGGGAACTATTGTGAAAATGAAAATGTAATAACTTTCTAAATACAATCAATTAAATATTCTGCATTGTTTCTGAAATAATCAAGTTAATCTTCACTATTCCTCTCTCAGTATCTGTTTCTTTTCTCTCTGTCTTCATGAATCAGTTGAGTGTCAGATATTCATTCATTCATTATTCATTGTTATATCCAATATATTGAGGGAGACTTCAGCATATAACATCTGTTCCCCCCCCTCTGAAGTTTGTCCTTACTGTACTTTGAGGCTGGTTGCAAGTCTCTGTGGGTGAAGAGAGGCTGGTTTACTGTCGCCCAGACTCCTTAGTACTTTGCTGTGGCTTCTGGTCGTGGCACCTCAGCAGCCGCCATTTCAGCTGCGCGTCCTATTCTTGTGGCTCTGCTCGTGAGGAGTCTTTGCGCAATATTTTATCGGCTGTGGTTCGATCAGTGTCGGACTGGCCCACCTGGATACCAGGAAAACCCTTTGGCCTATTTCATGGTCATTCCCCATTTTTTTATGAGAGCAAAGAGGTTTAATAATGGAAGAATAGAGTATAGTATTTAGAGAAAAAAAGACTAGAAGAATAAAGAGGTTGAGTGAGCAGAAGTATAATACAGTAGTTTGGAAAGTGGGCCCTCAGTCTAAGGTTTTCTGGTATCCCAGTCCGACACTGGGCTCGAACGTGCTAGCGCCTGTCCTGAAGTGGGTTCTTATCGGACCGGACTGGTGGTACATTTGCCCGCATCCATATTGGCTCTTATGCGACACTTAAAGGGATACTGTCATGGGAAAAAATTACACCCCCTTTTTCCTCCCACCAGCCAAACAAAAGAACAATAGGAAGGTAACCAGATAGCAGCTCCCTAACACAAGATAACAGCTGCCTGGTAGATCTAAGAACAACACTCAATAGTAAAATCCAGGTCCCACTGAGACACATTCAGTTACATTGAGAAGGAAAAACAGCAGCCTGCCAGAAAGCCTTTCTCTCCTAAAGTGCAGGCACAAGTCACATGACTGGGGGCAGCTGGGAAATTGACAAAATGTCTAGCCCCATGTCAGATTTCAAAATTGAATATAAAAAAAATCAGTTTGGTCTTTTGAGAAATGGATTTCAGTGCAGAATTCTGCTGGAGCAGCACTACAGTATCCCTTTAAACGAATCACTTCAGCACCCGGCAATTCCAGTTGCCGAACCTGCGGGACTTTTCTAAAAGTAACTTGATACTTAATATCCCTGGCCACTATATCTAAATTGCTAACAGTTCAGTCACCCTGGGGTATATTAAACGCAAGGTGCTGTTGTAGGTGTGGAGCCCCTTCTTTTTAGTGAATTTCAATTTGGAAAAATCAACAAAATGGCGGCTTTGGATTAGCTGCTGGGACACTGAGGCATAAAGTGTTCGGATGAATCTGCTGATTATATATTATCATCACCTTAGTGGCGATTATTTATCACATTCAACAGGAAACCTCCGTTTTTTTCTGCTTCTACAAGTTACCTGTCATTTACAATGTAGGATTGACTCTTATTTTGGCTATCCACTGACTCTCTTTAGACTCTAAAGTTTGTGTGGCATCTGTTTAAGGAGATTCGCTTTCGAGTTAGAGAAGGCAAGGAGGAGAGAAAAAAATAAAATAAAAAAAAACGAACAAAAAATAATAAAACAAAAAAAGAGAAAAGAAAAAAAAAGAAAAATATTTGAAAAAAACAGTAAAAAAGAGAAATGAAATATACTTACATTTATCTCACTTTATATAGAAGTTTTGGGTTTGCAGTTCAATACTTCTTGTATATTGAAACATTTTCTCCCTCATTTACAATGTCTTCTAAAGCAAATGGCCGAACGTAGGAAAAGGCTAACAAGAAATACGGAAAGTAACATGATTCAGATACTAACAATACCTCGTTATCTCAAAAACCTGCTTCTCTCAGATCATCCTTATCGGATCACTACTCTCTTACTGCGGCTGAAGTAGCCAGACTCATTAATCCTATCATAGAGTCTTCAATTGCTAAAGCCATTGATAAACTACAGAGTAAACTACAGAGTAAAATGACCAACATCTCAGAGAAACTCTCTACACATGATAATCAATTTGGCGAGATCGAAGATGTGGTTTCTCAACTCCAAGACGATATGATTGATTCTTTATCCAGGTTGGACTCGTTAGAGAAACAAAGCGAAGAACTTAAATTGAAATTGGATGACTTGGAAAATAGATCTAGGAGAAACAATCTAAGATATAGATTTAGATAAACATAGCTGAATCTTTCCAAAATGACTCACTAAATACACTGGTTTCTAAAACGATTCCCCTCAAACTTGGTCTTCCTCAGGAATGTCAAAGTTTCAAAATAGAGAGACTTCACAGGATTGGTCCATCCAAGGATCTCCAACCCATGAGACCAAGAGCTGTAATTGTCAAATAACTGGACTATTCAGATAAAAATAGACTATTTCAAGCTTACAAAAAATTGAATACACTTGGGGGCAGATTTATCAAGGGTCGAATTTCGAAGTAGAAAATACTTCAAAATTCAAGCACCGAATAGAATCCTTTGACATTCAAATTCAAAGTCGGAGGATTTTATTCATTCATATTCGAAGGAAAATCGTACGATCGGAGTACTCCGATCGTACTTCGAATCATACGATTTTACCGTACAATTTTCCTTTGAATATAAAAAACTTTGAAAATTGCTCTGGAAGGTCCCCATAGGCTAACATAGCACTTCGGCAGGTTTAAGTTGGTGAAGTATTGAAGTCGAAGTTTTTTTAAAGAGACAGTACTTTGATTATTGAATAGTCGAACGATTTTTACTTCGAATCGAAGTTGAAGTAAATTCAAAGTCATAGTATCCTGTTCGATGGTTGAAGTATTCAAAAAATTACTTTGAATTTCGAATTTTTTTACCTCAAAAATTCCCTCGAATTCACTTCAACCCTTGATAAATCTGCCCCTTGATTTTGAAGGAAATAAAATTTTGATATTTCAAGACTACTCATTGCTTCTGTCTCAAAAACGAAAGGAATTTTCCAAAACTTGCCAATCATTGGCTAATCTACATGTCAATTTCTCCTTGATGTATCCTGCTAAACTAAAGATCTGCCTTCTGGTGCCAGAGGTTTTAGTGATCCTGGAGAGGCACATACTTTTACTTCACATCTGGAAAAGAAGAATAGCGGAAATTTGTCTCCAGTAACGACATCTAACTCGAAGAGCGGCTCTCCCCCAAAAGATCAAAGATGGAAGAGATATGATATTCCTCGACAATCTAAATTTTCAAATGACTTAAAACCTACTCAAGCGCAGACCAAATTTAGGTCTAGATCGAGATCTCCACTCCCTCCTAGAACAGGCGGTGTTCCACACTCCAGTGAAGAAGATATGATCTCCGATACTTGACTCTTAAAGGGAACTAACTTTTCCTTCAATGTGACCCTGTAGTGGGTGTTATGTTCTCTGTTTAACTCATCTCATAGAGAGAGAGTTTTTAGCTTTCCATCCTTAGGGAAAAAAGGAAGTGCCCTATTAGTTTATACACCTACTCTGTTATTAGGATTTATAGGTCACAATTTTTCAGTTCTATATGTTGTTACTGATCAATGCTGTTTGCTCTGTTTTGTTTATACCAGTGGATGCAACTAAATATGTACAGTATTATTTTATTTAAATCTGCCCAAGCTCATCTTTCAGGTTGGCGTTCTCACCTAGATCAAATTCTTTGTCCTTTGTTTCCTGGAATGTTAATGGATTGAATCATTTTTCTAAGAGAAAGAGTATACTCAGAACTTTAAAGGGATACTGTCATGGAAAAAAACATTTTTTCAAAATTAATCAGTTAATAGTGCTGCTCCAGCAGAATTCTGCCCTGAAATCCATTTCTCAAAATAGCAATTTTCAATATTCAATTTTGAAATCTGACATGGGGCTAGACATTTTGTCAATTTCCCAGCTGCCCCAAGTCATGTGACTTGTGCTCTGATAAACTTCAATCACTCTTTACTGCTGTACTGCAAGTTAGAGTGATATCACCCCTCTCCCTTCCCCCCCAGCAGCCAAACAAAAGAACAATGGGAAGGTAACCAGATAGCAGCTCCCTAACACAAGATAACAGCTGCCTGGTAGATCTAAGAACAACACTCAATAGTAAAAACCCATGTCTCACTGAGACACATTCAGTTACATTGAGAAAGAAAAACAGCAGCCTGCCAGAAAGCATTTCTCTCCTGAAGTACAGGTACAAGTCACATGACATGGGGCAGCTGGGAAATTGACAATATGTCTAGCCCCATGTCAGATTTCAAAACTGAATATAAAAAAATCTGTTTGCTCTTTTGAGAAATGGATTTCAGTGCAGAATTCTGTTGGAGCAGCACTATTAACTGATGTGTTTTGGAAAAAAAAAATTTTCCCATGACAGTATCCCTTTAAAGAAAACCAAATGTGACATAGCATTTTCCCAAGAAACCCATCTTAATGGTTCAGAGAATATCTGGTTGAGAAAAAGATTGGGTTGGCGAACTTGCCTTTTCTCCTGCTGTTAATAAAAAATGTGGAGTAGCTATTTTATTCCACCGCAAATTAAATGTTACAATAACAAAGTCAATTGAGGATGAGCTTGGCAGATTTATTTACACCGAAGTACTCATTAATGATGTTGTGTATGTTCCGTGTATGCTCCAAATAGTTCTAAAACTGATTTTTTTCAATTGGTTTAAAAAACTAATTTCCCTACTTCCTGCTACTAATATAATTCTGGCAGGGGACTTGAATGAGTCCTTTCTTAGTTCTTTGGACAGATCTGATTGGAAATTGAATAATCCTTGTGAGAATTCTATTCTCCTACATCATTTTTGCAGAGATACTAAGCTCAATGATGTTTCACCCTGCTGAAAAAGATTTCACTTTTTCTCATCTGCCCATCATGTAGGTACAAGAATAGATTATTTTCTAATTTCCAATAATCTGATAAATAGAACTATTGAATCTACTATAGGAAATATTAATATTTCAGACCATGCACCAATTTCATTGGTGGTCTCCACTTCACCTGCTCCCAGAAACTTTGTCTCTTGGTCTTTTCCTGATGCATAAAGACAATCCAGACTTCATAAAGATGCTACATAGTAGATGGGATTTGTTTTTCAAGGAAAACAAAATACACTTAAAAGATCCGTCTTTACTATGGGAAACTTGGAAGGCAGTGGCTAGAGGGGAAATATCCTCTTTTAAGTCTCACTTCTTTAGAAAAGTTTACAAAAATTTTCTTGAATTGAGTAAAAAACAAAGGGGCAAATGTACTTATCGTCGAATATCGAGGGTTAATTAACCCTCGATATTCGACTGTTGAAGTTAAATCCTTCGACTTCAAATATCGAAGTCGAAGGATTTATCGATATTCATTCGATTGAACAATCAAACGAAAAATCGTTCGATTGAACGATTAAATCCTCCGAACCGTTCGTTTCAAAGGATTTTAATCCATCGATCGACCGATTTTTGTTCGACCAAAAAAAATAGCTACGCCTATGGGGACTGAAGTAGCCCATTCGATGGTCGAAGTAGCCAAAAAAAACCTAAGCCAAAGTTTTTTTTCCTCTAAGTAGCTAAGTAAATGGGCCCCAAAGTGTCTCTTACATTAGATTTAAACAGCATCCTTCATTTGAAAATGCTCAAAAATATAAGAATATCTTAGATGAACTTAAGGTTTGGATCAAATTGAGACAAAACTTTTTTACATCTTTTTCGCAGGCTAGGCTCAATAACTTGAGTAACAAAGCAAACTAGAGGGTGTCGTTTCTGAAGAAACCACGGGATGTTGGCTATGAAACGCTATAGGTGTCTTGCCCAGTCGCCCCCGGTGCCTAGAGAGTACACAAAGTCGGTAGAATCCGGATTAAAACGGTGAAATTTAAAGCCAATCCAATTTTACCATTGAAATCCATTCAAACAAACTGGCTATTTTTGGCTCCGCCCACTTTTAAAAATTTGCATCCCAGTCACCCCTTCACCAAATGGACCAAGTTTGAGCACTCTTACATTAACAGTGTAAGATTGACAGGAATTTAAATATTCCCATTGAATAGCGTTTGGTAAAATGTGATTGGCTGTCTTAAGCTCCGCCCAGTTTTCTGAATTTTAACCCCAGTTACCTAGTCATGGTCAGTGCCAAGTTTGGGACCTCCGGTTTTAAAACTGTGAGAACGGCGGTAATACAAAATTTTACATTAAAGTCAAGAGGTGAAAACTGATTGGCTGTTTTTGGCTCCACCCACTTTTCCTAAATTTTGACCGCAGTCACCCAGTGAGTAATTGAGTCAAGTTTGGTACACCTAGCATTTAAACTGTGATAATAGCAGCAGTTTATCATTTTTCTTTAAGGTCAATGGCTGAAATCTGATTGGCTGTTGTTGCCCCGCCCCTTTTTTTCCTAATTATGAACCACAGTCACTCAGTGACTAACATTCCAAAGTTTGGGAATGCTTTCATTGATTGTGTAAAAATGGCAGCATTTTTATTTTTTTCTATTGAAAATCAATGAATGAAATTCGATTGGTTGTTGGTGGCTCCGCCCACTTTTTCTAAACTTGAAGTGGAAACCCCCAGCGACCACATTTGTGATATTCAAGGTCCCTGACATCAATACTGTGAGAATGGCGGCCTTCTTAATTGTTCTCATTAAAATCAATCAAAGAAATCTGATTGGTTGGTTTTGGCTCCACCCACTTTTCTTAATTTTAATCCCAGTCCCCCAGTGACCAACTGTGCCAAGTTTGAGGACCCTGCCATTAACCGTCTAAGAGCGGCAGCAGTTTAACATTTTCCTATTTATTTGAATGGCTGAAATTTGATTGGCTGTTGTAGACTCCGCCCACTTTAGGTAAATTTTAGCCGAGTCACCCAGTGACCCACGGTGCCAAGTTTGGGAGAGCTCTAGCTTTAATACTGTGAGAATTACAGCTGTTTACATTTTCTCATTGAAGTCAATAGGGAAAATCTGATTGGTTGTTTGCGGCTCCGCCCACTTTTTTGGGTCCCCAAAATAGGACAGAATTTTTCGGTTTCACCCCATGACTAAATGAGCCAAGTTTGGTGAGTGTAACTTCAAAGCTGTACAAGTGGCAAAAGTTTCAAGTTTTCCAATGAAAGTCTATGGGGAAAAAAGGGGTCGTCGGGGGGTCGCCACAGGGGCACGGAGGTTGGGATCGCTTAACAAAGCACAAGCAACCTATTCGAGTATGAGTCGAACAAGTGTGCAAAGTTTCATAATTGTACTCCTAAAACTCTGGGAGGAGTAGCGTTTAGAAAATTGCTCAATTTTCATTGGGCGTTGGTAGCTCCGCCCACTTTGGGGTGCCCCCCCAAAATACTTATTTTTATTCGGGGTGACATCAACTATATGTGGTCCGAGTTTGGGGACTGTATCTTCAAAACTGTACAAGTGGCAGCGATTTGAAATTTTTCCCTGTCAATCTCAATGGGAAAAAAGGGGTCGTCGGGGGGTCGCCACAGGGGCAGGGTGGGTCCCCAAAATAGGACAGAATTTTTCAGCTTCACCTCATGACTAAATGACCCAAGTTTGGTGAGTGTAACTTCAAAGCTGTACAAGTGGCAAAAGTTTCAAGTTTTCCAATGAAAGTCTATGGGGAAAAATGGGGTCGTCAGGGGGGTCGCCACAGGGGCACGGAGGGTGGGACCGCTTAACAAAGCACAAGCAACCTATTCGGGTATGAGCCGAACAAGTGTGCAAAGTATCATAATTGTACTCCTAAACCTCTGGGAGGAGTAGCGTATAGAAAATTGCTAAATTTTCATTGGGCGTTGGTAGCTCCGCCCACTTTGGGGTGCCCCCCCAAAATACTTATTTTTATACGGGGTGACATCAACAATATGTGGTCCGAGTTTTGGGACTGTATCTTCAAAACTGTACGAGTGGCGGCGATTTGAAATTTTTCCCTGTCAAAGTCAATGGGAAAAAAGGGGTCGTCGGGGGGTCGCCACAGGGGCGGGGTGGGTGGGATCGCTTATTAAAGCACAAGCAACGTACTTTGCTATAAGAGGAATAAGTGTGGAAAGTTTGGCGCTTGCACCCCTAAAACTGTAGGAGGAGTAGCGTTTAGAAAATGGGGTTCGCCAATAATAATAAGAAGAAGAAGAAGAAGAAGAACGAGCTGAACTCGAAGAACAGTATGTTGGCTATTTCATAGCCAACATAATAACTTGTTTTTTAATCTTACTAAGGCTGAAAATAAACAGGCTAAACGTATTGAGATTAAAGATATTTATAATAAGATAACAAATAATCCCAATAAAATTTAAGGCATTTTCAAAGAAGGATTTATACTCCGATCCAAATATAAATTCTAAGAAAATGGAGAATTTTTTTGAAAATTGTAAAATCCCCCAGATTTTGAAAGTTCAGTTAGAAAAACTAAATAGTCCAATTTCCTCAGAGGAAGTGTCCATTATTATTAATAACCTGAAAACTGCAAAGGCAGGTGGCCCAGATGGCCTAACTCCTGTTTTTTACAAGATTATGAAGGATAAAATTTCACCTTTTCTAAAAAACTTATTTAATGACATTTTATTCTTTGGAAAAAATCTACCTTCTAGTGAAATAGCCAAACTTAGAGTTATTCCAAAAAAAGACAAAGATTTATCCCTTCCTTCCTTCCTCCTATAGACCTATCTCCTTATTAAATCAGGATATCAAGATATTATCCAAGGTCCTTGCTGATAGGCTTTCTTTAATTCTTCCCTCTATAATCTCCGAGGCCCAAAATGGTTTCATTAAGAATAGATCAGGAGTAAAGAATATTAGGGCTTTGATCCATATCTTATATTTCGTCAAAAAACACAAAATCCCCAGTTCTATATTTAATATTGATGCTGAGAAGGCGTTTGATAATATTACATGGGAACATCAATTTTTTTGCCTTAAAAAATTTTGTATTACAGGCCCTTTCTTCCAATATATCAAATATCTATACAAGAATCCCAGAACACAAGTAATTTGGGGGTCGCCACCTTTTGAAATATTTAAAGGGACGAGACAGGGCTGTCCTTTGTCACCCCTTTTATTTAATATTGTATTAGAACCGCTAATTTGTTTCCTTGATCAATCTAAGTCAATTAAAGGAATTACCATTAATAGTAGACATCTTAAGGTATTAGCCTTTGCTGACGATTTATTATTAATTTTAAAAAATCCCAAATCTTCACTTAAGGTTGTTTTTGATTTATTCCAAGATTTTCAGTCTTTTTCTGGTTACAAAGTCAATGTTGAGAAATCTGAAATAATAAATATATATGGTTCTTTTTCTAATTCTCTACTTAAGAAATTTCAACTTAAAAACCCAAAGAATCAGATCAAATATTTAGGATTAATAATTCCTTCAGATCTAAATAATTTATATTCTTTGAATATTACTCCAGAATGTCAGAAGGTTGCTTCCATGGGCTCATTCTCCCCTAAATATTAAAGGACCAGCACTCTTTTTTAAATCTTTGATATTTCCCAAGTTAATATATCCATTAATCAATCTTCCTTTGCTTGAAAAACATTATGATATTAAGAAACTTGACACTGCTTTAAATACATTTATTTGTAACGATAAAAAAAAAATAAAAATTGCCCTATATAAATTAAAGGCTCCAGTTAAATTTGGAGGATTAAACCTTCCTGATTTTAGAGCTTTTAATTTATCAGCCCTTACTAGATATCTTATTGAGTGGATCTCTCAAGGTAATACATTTACAAACCCCGATATAGAGATCTTTCAAGAACCCTTCTTTGATATACTATCTGTTTTACATAGCAAATGGGGAAATGTTCCTTATGACTTTAAGAATCCTATCTATCGTGATTCTATTTTTGTGTGGAAACATTTATTTTCTCGACATAGATATAGTTATACAGAAACCCCTTCATGCCAGCTAAACTCTTACTCAAACCCTCGGATTATCATAAGTCTGACTCCTTTTTTATTTTCTATTAAGAGAAACGCATTAGTCTTAGTTAAAGACATTTTTGATCCACTCACAAAATCCCTAATGTCTTGGTCAAAGCTCAAGGAAGCGTATAAGCTTTATGATGCTGATAGATATTATTATTTAGCTTATCAATGAGGCCTTTCCCTGCTACATGATAACAAAAATCTGGTTTTAGCTGACCACAAACTAGCAGGATTTTTGGAACTCCCCTGTTCGATTTCTATTGGCTCTCTATCTAAAAGATTTTGGAATATTTATGGTACAGACTCCCGTTATCAAAATCTTCCATCAAATGGTCTGAGTTTTTGCAAACTCAAGTATCTCCCTTAGACTTGGTGAAATCTAGCTATAATTATAATAAATTAATTCTAGCAGAGAGTTGGAGAATACAGCATTGTAAAGGACAAGGAAAGGCAAACAAATAAAATCCCATTTTTACTTTCTTTAATGAAAAAGAAACCTATCTCCAATATACTTTAATTTAAAAATGTGTACCGTTTTTATAAGAAACCGGACTGTATGCAGTGATATTCCCCCTTCTTTTACTGCTGTGGATAGGAATTGTCAGACGGTCCCTAACTGCTGAGCAAGGAAACAATCATACTTATGAACAGCAGAGGGAGCCCCCACGTTACTTTCCAGCCATGCAGCACTCAAGCAGCTTTGTTTATAACAATCCCTAAGCAGCCCAGACCACACTGAGCATGTGCAGGGTCAGGCAAATATGTTTAACAACGTTACAAGATGGTGACCCCCTGTGGCCAACTTTGAAAGCATAAATCATTTGTTTGATTAGGCGTGTGGTGCAGTAAGTTCATGTTTATGTTTAGTATACAAAATACAGCATTTCTAGCCTTATTCTATTTTAGACTTTCCTTGTCCTTTAAGCTTATACATTTAGGCTATGGGAAAATGTTTTCTAAAAGTATCTCTAACACTCCTATATCATATTGCCCTAAATGTGATGAGACAAATGTATCACTTTTTCCATTACTTATGGTCCTGTCCAAAGATTCATTTATTTTGGAGGGAAGTCGCTAGTTTTTTTGAATTCTAGATTGAAGATTAAAATTAAATTGTCTCCGGGTTTTGCTTTGCTGCATCTAGATAATAATATGCTTTCTTCAGCTTCTAAGTCAAAGTTTATCTCTCATGAAAAGTGAATTACTGACTACTTATTTTCTAGCTGCTTCCAGGAAAGCTTTTACTTAATTTTTGGCTACAAAAGGAACCCCCCTGAATATGGGACACCATTTCTTCTATGAATCAGCTTAGCTGGCAAGAAGCCTTAATAATTAAATCTCAAGGTAATTCTAAAGACTGATCTGGTCTCCTTATTTCGAAATATGCAACTCTAACACTGGTGATCAAATAATGCGGTTTCTTCAATTGTAAAAAGATCCATCCGACATTCCAGATAAATAATGGACTTTTTCTTTCTTTTATTATATTTGCATTCAGTGGCTTAGTTAATGTTTGTGAGTTCTTGATTATCTTGTATGGTATACTTTTTGATAATAACATACCATTGAGTCGACTGTAATGTATTGTCTTCTTCTGCATAATATTTGCTGTCTATTGATTTTATTTGTTTAATGTGAAAATCAAATAAAATATTTAAACACAATATATTAGGGGGGCTCCTTTTGCCTAGATCACCAGACACCATGGGGCAAATTCACTAATGACGAAGCGCCTAACGCTAGCGTTAATTCGCTAGCGTATCGCATTTTCGTTAATTAGCCCATTCACTAACGGACGCTGGCGTAAATTCGCTAGTGTTACTTACGCCTGGCGAATTTGCACAACAGACGTAACTACGCAAATTCACTGACGCGCAAATTATTCTGAACGCTACCTTTTACGCCAGACTTCCTTCGCCACCTCAGACCAGGCGAAGTGCAATAGAGTAGATAGGGATTGCTTCAAAAAAAGTTAAAAAATTTTCTAAGTCCCAAAAAACGCTGGCGTTTTTTCTTTTTGTATGGGTGATAGGCTGAGAAAGATTGAAATTTTTTTGGGGCTCCCCTCCTTCCCCCCTACATTTCCTAACTCATGGCACCTTAACTATACAGTGGACACATGTGTAGGGCAAAATAGAAATTTTATTTTCTGTTTTGAAGGTTTCCCAGGCTTGTGTAGTGATGCTACATATACCTCCATTGTAACTTCAATTTGGTGCCGTATGCAAATTAAGCATCGCTAGCGTAACTTTGCTTTGCTTGGCGAATCAACGCCAGCGCAACTTCGCAACATTACGCTTCCCCTGAGCACAACTTCTGATTTTAGTGAATTTGCGCAGTGCTGGCGAAAATTTGCCTGGCGAAGTGCGGCGTAGCGGATGCTAGTGCAACTACGAATCTTAGTGAACTTGCCCCCATGTCTCTCTACATGCAGGATTTGTGCAAAAGGCAGTTATTTTGTAGATTTTCTTTGCACTGGAATCCGTTATTCTGCATCTAGTATTCGGGATAACAGGTCCCATGCCTGTACTGGAATCAGTTATATGAGTGAGCTCTAATACATCTGCTAGAAAAGGAGCCCCCCTATAAGATATATTGGATCTAACTGTCAATGAATATCTGACACCCAACTCCTGCATGAAGACAGAATAAAGAGAAACAGATGCCGAGAGAGGAATAGTTAAACCTGATTATTTAAAAAAACAATGCAGAATATTTAATTGATTGTATTTAGAAAGTTTCTTATTTCAGTATGCTGAAGCTTCTATTCATTTTTCATTTTCACAATAGTTCCCCTTTAAGACCCAGTGTTGACATTTTAATACAACACCCTTCCAATCCATCAACTTGGCGCTTCAACAATTTTCTGACATAACCCGTGTATTTATTTATTTCTTTTAATGACAAAGTTGAAAAGTGCTGATGTTTTTGGCTAAGACTGTGGCGCAGTGCTGGGAACACCAATGGGTAGGAATGTCTCTTCCAGAATTCTGTAGGAGCCACAGCTCACGTGGAAAATAA
This sequence comes from Xenopus petersii, assembly GCA_038501925.1. NCBI lineage: Eukaryota > Metazoa > Chordata > Amphibia > Anura > Pipidae > Xenopus > Xenopus petersii. The sequence goes on from CM076688.1 coordinate 13,483,051, forward strand.
CAGGGGCTGTGTTCATTGGATTGAAAAGAAATTTGATCCAACACCAGATATTTAAGACTGATTGAAAAAGGGATCTGACTTATGTCAGTATATTCAAGTTTGAATGGAAGAGAGAAAAAGAAAGTATCCCCTTTCAATCAAAAGAAACACCAAGGACGAATCTTCAATCCCTACTAACTCAGGGGTCCCCAACCGCCAGGCCACGGGCCGCAGACACTCCCGCACTTGGCCACGAGCCCAGTGTGCAAAGACGCGGCGCGCCCTGAACTGGACGCCTGCACGCCAAAATTGTACGCCGCCGCATCCAAATTTGTTGCCGACCCCACCCCCCAGTCCTTGGGGAAAAAAATTTGGCACTGGTCCGTGGTCCAAAAAAGGTTGGGGACCCCTGTACTAACTCCTTGTTTCTATTGAAGCGACTAACCAAGAAACAGGGGGTAATGCTTGTCCCGTTAGTGTTTCTGTATTGTGTTTAACACTTTAACCAGTTGGCTCCTTCTGTATTCCTTAGCCATACACGTGCAGATAAAACTGCCGATATCGGTCATTTGGACCAATTTGACAGCTTATCTGCCTGTGTATGTGGGCTTCCGACAGGTCTCCCCGACCGATATCTGGCCACAATATCGATCGGGAAGGTTTGATTGTAAAACCGACCGACCCTTCGTAGCCCCTTGGAGTATCGTAATTCGATATTCGAATTCAAATTACCCCGATATAGCCATGCCGTTAGTGGCATATCGGGGAAAGATCCGCTTGTTTGGCGATATCGCCAAATGAGCGGACCTTTGGGGCCGATTCACTATGGGTCGAATATCGAGGGTTAATTAACCCTCGATATTCGACTGTGAACTAAAATCGTACGACTTCGAATATCGAAGTCGAACGATTTTGCGCAAATCCTGCGATCGATCGATCGATTCGAAGGATTTTAATCCAACGATCGAAGGAAAATCCTTCGATCAAAAAATCACAGGCAAGCCTATGGGGACCTTCCCCATAGGCTAACATTGACTTCGGTAGCTTTTAGCTGCCGAAGTAGGGGGTCGAAGTTTTTTTTAAAGGGACAGTACTTCGACTATCGAATGGTCGAATAGTCGAACGATTTTTAGTTCCAATCGTTCGATTCGAAGTCGAAGGTCGAAGTAGCCCATTCGATGGTCGAAGTAGCCCAAAAAAATTCGAAGTTTTTTTTATTCTAACCCTTCACCCGAATTTAGTGAATCGGCCCCTTTGAGTCTATGGCCACCTTTATTCTCACCAAATAATTTCTTCTATAAAGTGCAAGTGATTAAATTCATTAATTAACCTCTGTTGAGAAACAATTAAGCGTACAAATTTGTATAAAGTAATTCAGTGCTGAATTGATTTGCGAATAAATAAATAAATAAAATTGATTTTCAATGAATTGCTAAATACATTCATTTGTAATTCATTCCTAGTTCTTATTTCAATTGCGAACAATGAAGAGTTAAAGGGATACTGTCGTGGGAAAAATTTTTTTTTCAAAACGAACGTTAATAGTGCTGCTCCAGCAGAATTCTGCACTGAAATCCATTTCTCAAAAGAGCAAACTGATTTTTTTATATTCAATTTTGAAATCTGACATGGAGCTAGACATATTGTCAATTTCCCACCTGCCCCAAGTCGTGTGACTTGTGCTCTGATAAACTTCAATCACTCTTTATTGCTGTACTGCAAGTTGGAGTGATATCACCCCCCTCCCTTCCCCCCCCCAGCAGCCAAATAAAAGAACAATGGGAAGGTAACCAGATAGCAGCTCCCTAACACAAGATAACAGCTGCCTGGTAGATCTAAGACCAGCACTCAATAGTAAAAACCCATGTCCCACTGAGACACATTCAGTTACATTGAGAAGGAAAAACAGCAGCCTGCCAGAAAGCATTTCTCTAATAAAGTGCAGGCACAAGTCACATGACTGGGGCAGCTGGGAAATTGACAAAATATCTAGCCCCATGTCAGATTTCAAAATTGATTATAAAAAAATCTGTTTGCTCTTTTGAGAAATGGATTTTAGTGCAGAATTCTGCTGGAGTAGCACTATTAACTGATGTGTTTTGAAAAAAACATGTTTTCCGATGACAGGATCTCTTTAATAAATAATTGATATTCGTATAATGGAGTGCTACAGTGCCAGAAAAGTTAATTAAGTTGTCCAATTTATCAATTTTTACAAAAAAGGAACTTGGTAGCTCTGATTTTGTGAGAAAAGGAAATGACGATGGGTGGAGAAGTCCCATGTAATCAAACTGATTATTTGGCTACGGGACCCTACAAAGAGGGAGAAGTCAGTGCTCCTGGGACTGTGGTCTCAAATTTAACCTTATCTAGCTGTAGTTAAGAGCTAACTTTCTATAAAACCACAAATCCCAGAGCACTTGAAAACAGGTTGTTAGAGTAAATATAACATCTCCTTAGTCAGAGCTAAAAAGGAGTAGCAATTTAGTTTTCCAAAAAAGTGGTTAAAAAGAACTCCCCCCTAAGGTTTTAGCTAAAATGGTATGAACCGTCTGTATAAAAGTAAGAAGCCCTGTGTTCACTAGGCTGGAAAAGTCAGTGTAGATGTTGGGATTGAAGATTACTCGGGGGTAATCTTGTGCCACATTCATTCGGAGGAAGCAATTTTACCCATTGGTGATCAGGCTTTGGTCAGACAGTTATAGGACAAAAAGAAAACACAAATTTGGTTGCCCTAGTGCAAATAAATATGATGATAGATATGCCCCAACTCCTTTAAAAGTGAATAGAGAGAGAGCTGTGAAATGTCCCAATTCCAGTAAAGTCATCTCTCGTTTCTTGCTCACCGGGCACATTCCTGCATGCGCTGCAACAATCACCAGGAACCTAACTTATTAAAGGAACACTACTGGCAATTAATAGATTTATATTGGAATGTTTTCCGGACAGTGACCTGCCCTTTAAATAGCATAGAAACCTTTTAAATGGCTGGTTCGCCTTTAACTTAAAGGGATACTGTCATGGAAAAACATGTTTTTTTTTCAAAACGCATCAGTTAATAGCGCTGCTCCAGCAGAATTCTGCACTGAAATCAATTTTTCAAAAGAACACATTTTTTTATATTCAATTTTGAAATCTGACAAGGGGGCTAGCTAGACATATTGTCAGTTTCCCAGCTGCCCCCAATCATGTGACTTGTGCTCTGATAAACTTGTTACTCTTTACTGCTGCACTGCAAGTTGGAATGATACCACCCCCTACCTCCCCCCACCAGAAGCCCATCAGCAGAACAATAGGAAGGTAACCAGATAGCAGCTCCCTAACACAAGATAACAGCTGCCTAGTAGATCTAAGAACAACATTCAAATAGTAAATGACAAGTCCCACTGAGACACATTCAATTACATTAAGGGCTATTCCACACGGGGAGATAGCGACGCGTTTGCGGTCGCGGCGACAAATCGCCGCGACCGGCGCAGGCGACAGTTTTGTATGGGTGCCTATGTAAAAACGCCTGTGCTAACCACACGAGGCGATGCACTTTTCAACAGTCGCCTGAAAAAGCCTGGCGAGGCATTTTCAGGCGACTGTTGAAAAGCGCATCGCCTCGTGTGGTTAGCACAGGCGTTTTTACATAGGCGCCCATACAAAACTGTCGCCTGCGCCGGTCGCGGCGACTGTCGCGGCGCTTTGTCGCCGCGACCGCAAATGCGTCGCTATCTCCCCGTGTGGACTAGCCCTAAGTAGGAGAAATAACAGCCTGCCAGGAAGTAGTTCCATCCTAAAATGCAGACACAAGTCACATGACTGGGGCAGCTGGGAAATTGACAATATGTCCCATGTCAGATTTCAAAATTGAATATAAAAAAAATCTGTTTGCTCTTTTGAGAAATGGATTTCAGTGCAGAATTCTGCTGGGGTAGCCCTATTAACTGATGTGTTTTGAAAAAAACATGTTTTCCCATGACCGTATCCCTTTGACTTTTAGTATGTTATAAAATGGTTAATTCAACTGGTCTTCAATTTTTCTTTATAGTTTTTGAATTATTTGCCTTCCTTAAATCTCTCCAGCTTTCAGTTGGGGGTCACTGACCCCATCTAAAAAACAAATGCTTTGTAAGGCTACAAATTGTTTTTGTTACTTTTTATCACTCATCTTTCTGTTCAGACCTCTCCTATTCACATTCCAGTTTCTTTTTCAAATCATGGTTGCTAGGGGAATGTGGACACTAGTAACGGGATTGCTGAAATTGCAAACTGGAGAGCTGCGGAATAAAAAGCTAAATAACCACAAATAAAAAAACATTAAAACAATTGCAAATTCTGAGAATATCACTCTCTGCATCATACTAAAAGGTCATTTAAAGGTGAACAACCCTATTAAACCCAGCAAAGGACTCTTGAAGAACCTTACTAACCTTCTTCCAATGAAGAAGAAGAAGAAGGAATGGGATCTGTTATCCAGAAATCTTAGAATTATGGGAAGGCCATCACCTATAGACTGCATTTTAATTAAATAATTCACGCTTAAAATTATTTTTTTTAATTTTTTTTAATAACAGTAGGTGGTACCAGATCCCAGCTAAGATATAATTAATCCTTATTGGAGGCAAAACAATCCCATGGGGTTTATTTAAAGTTTAAATAATGTTTTTACTAGACTTAGAGGCACATTTATCGAAGGTCAAAATTTCGAATTCATGTGAGTTTTTAAAAAACTTCCCCCCAAACTCTCAAATTGGAATCAAAATGAATTAATAAAATCTAACTTTTTAAACTCGGATGAATGGAATCGACCAATTGAATTGAATTCAATTTGAATTTTAGAAACTCGATTCGAATGTCAGGAAGGCTACAAACAACTCAGAATTGATCCCTGGACGTCTCCCATTGACTTAAACAGCAATTCGGCAGGTTATAGGTGGCGAATAGTCAAAATTGAGTCTTAAAGGGACAGCGTATGATAATTAAATTTAAAAAAAACGTGAAATCGAATTTGACAGTTTTGACCATAAAAAAATGGAAAATTTTCGACCCTTGATAAATCCGCCGCATAATGTATAGAGGACAAAATTAAGAAAAGATCTCTTATCTGGAAAACGCAATGTCCCAAATCATTGTGGATAACAGGTCCCATACCTGTACTGCCACCTTTCATTTTTCCATTGTAATTGTCTAATAAAGGAAACGTCTAATCACATTTTTTTCGCTGAGCCTTTATAGAGGGGGGGTGTAGACTCCACTGACAGTTTCAGACTTGCACGTTCCTATGTCATTCTACTGAAATCTTGAAAATTAGACAAAAATAAATAATAATAATAATACAAGCAGCGAAATAGCTTAGAAGAGCGCTCTTGGCAATTTTACTCTACTGTTTCTTTTGATGATTTACATTTTCTTTAAAGGGGGTATTTAACCTTTAAATGAGACTCGTCAATCAAAAAAATCTAAATCCTATTTTATCACATCAGTCAAGCAAAATGTACAAAATTGGGGGGTGGTGGAAGCACTCTTAAGGCTAAATCAAAGTATATTTAAGTATAATGGAAGTGCTACTTACAATGCACGTGTCTACAAAACAAGGGTTTTTAGTTACAAAGTTATGATCATAAAGTTGAGAAGCCACCATACCACGTCAAGGTAAACCCCATATGGCGGCCCCTAACTTGTTTATTCTCAGGTTATAGTATAAAAAGACTTAGTTCTCTGCATAAGAGCATTACCTGTATTCAGTGTTTGTTGAACATTGGTTTCAATCTGAAGCCTAAATCCTTCCCCGCCACTTAAGGCTTTTAAGAGAGAGAGCGAGAGAGAGAGATTGCCCAAACCAACGCCCTTATTTAAAAGCATAGGACCACCATTAGTATATAGGGGTGGGTATGGGGTGCTATTAAAAACCACATGAACCTTGTACTTAAACGTACCTTGATTTAGCCTTAAGAGTGCTTCCACAACCCTTAAATTTCGTATATTGTATTAGCCCTGAAGCTGTGGCTTAGCTTCCTGTGGTTTTTAATAGGGATGCACCGAATCCACTATTTTGGATTCGGCCGAACCCCCGAATCCTTCGTGAAAGATTCAGCCGAATACCGAACCCTAATTTGTATATGCAAATTAGGGGTTGGAAGGGGAAAACATTTTTTACTTCCTTGTTTTGTGACAAAAAGTCACGCGATTGCCCTCCCCGCCCCTAATTTGCATATGCAAATTAGGATTCGGTTCGGCAGAAGGATTCAGCACTTTTACGCCACTACATAGGTGGCGGTAAAAGTTTGCGAATATTCCGGCGTTAATTTCGTCTTTAGCACATTTCGCTGTTTAGTAAACCAAGCGTTAATGTGTACGTAGCGTTATTTTCAGCGAATGCGAGAACTGGCGAACAATTATTCTTGCGCAAGAAAATTCGCAAATTTATATTTACCGCAGGTGAGTAAACTGGCGATAACATATTTGGCGAAAATTCTGTCTATATATTGTGCGAATATTTTTAACGCACTTTAGTAAACGGACCCCTATGTCTTTTTATACTATGACCTGAGATAAAACAGGATTTTTGATACTCACCGTTAAATCTGTTTCTCTGTAGTCGATAAGGGGGACACAGGGACAGATGGGGTTAAGCTCCACCCTCTAGGAGGCAGGATACTTAGAATAAAAAATGAAAGGGGCGTGCCAATACCATGGCTTAACCCAACCTAGAAAGAAACCATTCAGTTTGTACCAAAGAGACTGCTAAAGAAAAACAAGAAAACTGCAGAACTGGTAACAGGAAAAACTTTTCACTTGCGGACCAATAGATCCAACTCGCTGACGGGCGGGAGGCCCTGTGTCCCCCTTATCGACTACAGAGAAACAGATTTAACGGTGAGTATCAAAAATCCTGTTTTCTCTGTCGTCTCAAGGGGGACACAGGGACAGATGGGGACTTAACAAAGCAGCCCCAACAAAAGAAACAGGGTGGGAGCGAGACAACGACACATCATTGCACAACAGAGTGCAACACCTTACGACCAAAGGAGGCTTCGGCCGAGGAAAAAGTGTTGAAACAATAGAATTTCGTAAATGTGTGGACAGAAGACCAGGTAGCCGCTCTGCATATCTGGTCCAAAGAGGCTGAGTTACGCCATGCCCAGGAAGCACCCACTGATCTTGTAGAGTGGGCACGAACACTGTCCGGGGCGTCTTACCCTTGGATAAGTAGGCCTTCGCAATGGTTTCCCGGAGCCATCTGGCAATGGAAGACTTGGACGCAGCCAGACCTCTCCGAGGCCCCGTGGGCAGAACGAAGAGGGACTGTGAACGGCGGAAGGACTTGGATCTGTCCAGATACCAACGAAGCGCTCGGACGACATCCAGACCATGAAGCCGTCACTCCTTGTCATTCTTGGGATCCGGACACAGAGACGGTACCACAATTTCCTGGTTGATGTGAAAGGATGATACCACCTTGGGTAGGAATGACGGCACCGTGCGTAGCACGGCTTTGTCTCTGTGAAAAACAAGGAAGGCCGGATCACAGGATAGTGCGCAGAGCTCCGATACTCTTCTGGCAGAAGAGATCGCCACGAGAAAAACCACCTTCCGAGTGAGCCAGTCATCGGAAATCGATTCAAGGGGTTCAAAGGGAGGATCTAAAAGAGCATCCAGGACGATGTTGAGATCCCAACCCGGAGTTGGATGGCGGAAAGGAGGAGCGACATGAGCCACTCCTTGGAGAAAGGTACGGACGGAGTCATCCAAGGCCAACCGGGATTGAAGCAACACCGAGAGAGCCGACACCTGCACCTTCAAGGAGCTGAGTTTGAGACCCAACTGCAAACCCCGTTGAAGGAACGACAATACTCGAGGAATGACACAGTCCATGAAAGACGAATCAGCTGAGGGAATGGCAGTCTCCCTGCACCAGAGCCAGTAGTTATGCCAAACTCTGTGGTATGCCTTGGAAGAAGTAGGCTTGCGGGACTTCAACATGGTGGTGATGACATCTTCCGCTATCCCCTTTCGTCTCCAGATGGCCGCCTCAACAGCCATCCCGTCAAAGCGAAAAGGCCCGGATTGTGATGGGCTATAGGACCTTGAAGAAGCAGATCGTTTCGCAGGGCCAGTCGTAGAGGTTGTGCTATGGACATCTCTTGAAGATCCGAGAACCAGGTTCTCCGGGGCCAAAAAGGGGCTATCACGATCACAGTGACGTGAGACTGTCTAATCTTCTTCAGCACCCGAGGGAGCATGGGAAGAGGAGGAAAGACGTAGGCGAGGACGAAGTGCCAGGGCTGCGTTATGGCATCTATGCCTGCTGCCAGAGGATCGCGTGAGCGGGCGAAGAAGGCCAGAACCTTGCGATTGACTCTGGTCGCCATTAAGTCGATCTCGGGAACCCCCCAATGACTGACGATCTCCGCAAATGTGTCCGGGTGAAGTTCCCATTCTCCTGGATCGATGAGGTGCCGACTGAGAAAATCGGCCCTGGTGTTGTCCACTCCCGGAATGTGAATGGCGGAGAGTGTCACGGAGCTGGCCTCCGCCCAGTGAAGGATCTGTTGTACTTCTGCCAAGGCGGCCTTGCTGCGGGTCCCGCCTTGTCTGTTGATGTAGGCGACGGTGGTGGAATTGTCGCTCTGTACCCGAACAGCCTTGGCTTGGAGGTCGTGCGACCAGTGTCGTAGGGAGAGCTCTTATCTTCTCCTGTTTCTCCGAAGGGAGACTCACTGTCTGTGTACGAGTGTCGAACTCGAGACCTAGAAAGGTGATCGTGCGACTGGGAATGAGATTGGACTTCTTCCAATTGATGGTCCACCCGAAGTCCTGTAATAAGGACACGGCCTTCCGAAGATCCTGTTCGCTCTTGTCTTTCGTCCTGGCCTTCAGGAGCAGATCGTCCAAGTAAGGCGTCACCGATATGCCCTGGAGACGTAGAGCTGCTGCGGTCACCGCCATGAGCTTGGTGAATACCCTGGGGGCAGAAGACAGACCGAAGGGGAGCGCCACAAATTGGTAGTGGCGATTTTTGAAGGCGAACCTCAGAAACTGGTGATGAGGGGGCCAAATTGGTACGTGGAGGTAGGCATCCTTGATGTCCAAGGACATCATCCACTGATCTTGTTCCATCCCCCGTATTACTGAGCGAAGCGTTTCCATCTTGAACTTGACCGATCTGATGAATTTGTTGAGAAACTTGAGGTCCAACACCGGTCTGAAGGAGCCGTCTCGTTTGGGGACCAGGAACATATTGGAGTAGAACCCAGAGAATGTCTCTGTGAGAGGCACTGGAATGATAACTCCACTTTGTTCCATCTGGTGGACGCAGTCCAGGAAGGCTAGAGCCTTGGTCGAACTGGTAGGAAGCCGGGACATGAGGAACTTTCGAGGGGGTGGTGAAGAAAAATCCAGATGATAACCCTCCGATATGATTTCGTTCACCCAGGCATCGGAGGAGTGCCGGAGCCAGACCTCCCGGAATTGCAGCAGTCTGCCTCCTAAGGACTGCCGCGATCCCGGAGGGGATGTCCCGTCAGCCTGAGGTAGACTTGTCGGTGGAAGCCTTGTTGAGGAACTTGCTAGTCTTCCATGAAGGACGTCCCTTGTCTGCCTGTTTGGAGCGAAAATTAGAGCGTCTGGGAGGGCTGTATCTTCTAGAAAATCGGGTAGATGGCCCCCGAAAAAATCTGGACCGGCGGGGCTGTGAGGAAGGCTTGTTCTTAGACTGAGGGAGAAAAGTGCTCTTACCCCCAGTGGCCTGAGAAATGATTTTCTCAAGCTCCTCACCAAACAGTCGTTGTCCCTTGAAGGGAAGCGAAGTGAGGGATTTCTTAGAGCTAGAGTCGGCTGCCCAATTTTTGAGCCAGAGTGTTCGACGGGCTGCTACAGCTAGAGCTGAGGTACGCGCAGTGATTTGTGCGGTATCGAGGGTGGCGTCAGACAGGTAGGCAGATGCCTCTGCTAGCGAACGCACGGATTCTATGAGATCGGACCTAGGGACGCCATCCTGAAGATCGGAAAAGAGAGATTCAGCCCATGCCTGGATGGCTCTGGCTACCCAGGCTGAGGCTAGTACAGGACGAAGGGTCAACCCCGCAGACGAATAGACTGCCTTAAGGAAACCCTCGAGACGTCTATCGGATGGGTCCTTAAAGGCTGCCGCGTCGGTGACAGGTAGCGTCGTGGATTTAGGGAGTCTGGAAACCGGAGCGTCCACAGTAGGGGGCATTGACCACCTGTCCACCAGATCCCTAGAGAAGGGATAGGATTTCGAAAATTTCCGAGAAGCCTGAAATTTTCGTTCTGGGAAGTTCCACTCGTCTTGCACAATGCTGATAAGCTGTTCATGGGAAGGAAAACAGAGAGAAGATTTGTGTTGTCTCTTGAACAGGCTGGTCGAGTGAGATTGTTGTTCCGTGGAGGGGGAGACCTTAAGGATCTCAATGACCCCTTGAATAATACGGTCAATGTCATGCTGAACCTCGCGGCCCGCGGTCTCCTCAATGTCCTCCCCTGCTTCCGAAGAAACATCGGAAGGGAGAAGTTCACCCTCGGAGTGAGAGGACTCCCCTCCTGAAGCAGAGTCCTCAGATGGAGTCTGGGTACTAGAGTGCCCCTTAGACTTCTCCGACCTCTTGCGTTTGCCGCTGGATTTGTGGTCCAGTTTGGCAAGCGCTTTGCCTAGAGTATCTGCAATGGAAGGGAGATTTTGTAATGAGGCTAAAGACTGTGAAAGTTGAAGCGCCCAAAGAGGGGCTGGAGGGTCCGTAGAGGGTCCGGGAGGGGGATCTGGAATAGAAACCACCGGATTGGGGGGCTCGGAGGGAACCGCTGTGGAAGAGTTGTCCCCAAGATCAGGATTGGCAACCGCAGCAGAAGCGGAAGACAACCCCTTTTTGCAAGATTTGCAGAGGGGCTCACCTTGACCTCCATGAATTTTGGCTTGGCATTTATTGCAGGCTAAATAGGTAATTTGAGCTGTTGCTTTTGCTGGAGCTCTCCCCCCTGCCCTTGGGAAAAGTCCCCCTGACTTACCCTCTGCCATTGGAGCAGTGTCTGAGATACCTGCTGAATGGTTGTAGAATTTCTGCTTTGAGGCAGTGCAATGCGCTAAAAACCTGGTAACCGAAGGGTTAAACTGTACACGTCCTGTAGGGAGAGCTTGACCTCTGAGCCGTGGCCCCCCAGAAGAGTTCTCTCTGAGATCCTCAGATGCGAGGAGCAGGCAGCGGGAGAAGTGAGGGAGGTAGTCGGAGTAAGGGAACGCCTCCTGGAAAGCGCGCCTAACCATGCGTTCCAGCCAGAGAGCAAAACAAAATGGCGCCGGAACGCATGGCGCTGGAACGCATGGCGCGTCTCCTACTCCTCCGCACCACGGAGGTCGGCGTGGTGCGCCCTAGAAGAGAGTGGCGGAGAAGCAATGAGATATATCCTCTGTAAAACAACACTTCCCCCAGCCAGCAGAGTATAACCACAGGTGCGCCTCCCCGTGCAAACGAAGGGAGGTATAGGGGAATGATGCATGTGCAGATAGCCCGTAAGGAGGGGGAGGGAGAGCCAGCAGCGAGTACCCCAGTAGACAGGAGGTTCATACTCACAGTTTTTTTTTTTGCCGCACCGGTTAGGCCCTCTGCTCTCCCATCGCGGAATGCAGGCATGCCTGGAAGAGAGTCGGTATAGCTTAGGCTAGGTAGTGACTCCGGTGGGCATCCCTCGTAGGAGGCACACCACAAAGGATACAGGTAACCCTGTTCCGGATGAACACCCCATTTGCCAGTATCCTGACAAAATAATTCTTGAAATGGAATTTGTCCATCCTCCTTGAAAGCAGGACACTTAAAAACTGAATGGTTTCTTTCTAGGTTGGGTTAAGCCATGGTATTGGCACGCCCCTTTCATTTTTTATTCTAAGTGTCCTGCCTCCTAGAGGGTGGAGCTTAACCCCATCTGTCCCTGTGTCCCCCTTGAGACGACAGAGAAACAAGTTCCGCCATATGGGGTTTACCTTGACGTGGTATGGTGGCTTTTCAACTTTATGATCTTAACTTTGTAACTAAAAACCCCTGTTTTGTAAACACATACACTTGCATTTATATTGAATTACTTATGAGACAGGGGCCCAGGGAAGTGCATTGTAAATAGCACTTCCATTATACTTAAATATACTTTGATTTAGCCCTTCGAGTGCTTCCACAACCCCTTAATGTCGTATACAGTCAAGCAAAATGAACTTTAATTACACTATATAAATGATATGGATCTTGCTTCCCTCAGTCTGGGATTTCAAAATTATAGCAAGCAAGCAGCAGCCATTTATATCGACTAACAGAAATCAAGTGATGCATTAACTCATAAACTACCCAGCAAGGAGCAAACATGGAGGAGCTTCAATCGCCCTGTTTGGCTCATGAAATAACAGAAAAAAAAATGTAATTAAAACAATAGGCAAAATGTATGTTCAGTACATGCCCTATTTATTGCACTCATATTGAACAAGGGGGTGTACTGCCCCATTACTGCTATTAAAGGGGGGTTTGCCTTTAAAGGACAAGTAAAGCCTACATTTTCCTACCTTGTATATAAGTGACGGTGGCCATACACGGAGAGATCCGCTCATGTGTCACTGTGTGTCTCATACTTTGCCTGCTCTTTGCACCCTGTGTTTGCCATACTCTGTCTGACCTATGATCCCAATGGAACATAAGCCTGGTATTTGTTCTGGGGGGGTTGTTAACATTTGAAAATTATTGTTAGGGGCCCCTAAGGTGCTTAATCGTATGCTGGGGTACTGTATTATACACAGGGGAGGAGGAGGCATATGGATTTATGGGTAGGTCTTAATATGACGTAATTTTTTTCACATATGAGTGGCATCCTTGCCAGGGCAGGCACAAGGTAGTTTGGCTCCCTAGAGCTTCACTCAGTGCCCCCCTGTCCTGCATTACCATTTCCCTCCTTACCATGATGGTTTTTAAATAAAGAGAGCAAGAAATTGTACAACACTTTTTTATTTATATTACTGCCCCCTGTACCAGCAAGTCCAGCAGCCATTAATCATACAGCCCTCCTGTAGCTGTGCTAGAAGTCATCCATCATACTGCCATACTCATGTTGAACAAGGGGGGTGTACTGCCCCTTTACTGCTATTAAAGGGGTGGTTCATCTTTAAAGGACAAGTAAAGCCTACATTTTCCTACCTTGTATATAAGTGAAGGTGGCCATACACGGAGAGATCCGCTCGTTTGGCGATGTCGGTGGGCAATATCAGGCTGATCCAATTGTGGGCCCTAGGGCCCAACGATCGGATCCGAACAAACAGGAACGGCCGGTCAGATCACGGGACCACATCAACGAACAGATGCGGCCGCGATCCAACGGGATTTTTTGTCCCATCAGATCGATATCTGGCAGACTTTCGCCAGATCTCGATCGGGGAAGCCCATCGGGGGGCCCCATACACGGGCCAATAAGCTGCCGACTTGGTCTGTCGGCAGCTTTTATCGCCCGTGTACGGCCACCTTTAGGTACATCTCCCCACCAAATGGCACCAAATGGCACCAAGCAGGCCGCCAGCTCTCCGCCACCCATTATTACTATTACTTGCTGGCAAGAGGGAGAAGGTGAAGGAGGGAGATTCCAACCACCGGAGTGACCATGATTACTGAAACAAATTCTTAAATAAACGCTTGAAAAAAAAAAAACATTAAAAGTGTGCCCCTCAATGATGGAGTCCTAGACAGCCGCCTACTCTGCCTACCCCTAGTTCTGGCACTGATCCCTTCAGTGAGCACCAACCATCTGGTTTTTTGGTGTGCCATTAATGTAGACATGGTCTTGCGGTAACATGGGTGTGGTTTAAAGTGGGTGTGGTCTAAAAACAGGGAGTGGCTAACACTGTCTTCCATTATCTGCCCTCCACCATGTAGTTTAGAAAAATCCCGGCCCTCGGTACGATATAAACAGATCGACAGCACTGCTCTACATCATACTCAAAGTTATAGGGGCTGTTGACCTTTGCTTTAACTAAATTCCTGCTGCAGGAAGATGCCGGGAGTTACAATCAACCTGCATCTGGAATTCCACAGATCCAGTACCAACGCCTTCATTTATTAGGCGTTGGAAAACTTGGAAAGAATGTTCACGTTCGCATATATACGGAAGTCTTTAGGAATGCAGTCATACCCCATGATTCCCACAGTCACCCAGAGTTCTAACTGACCACACCCTGTTATGCCCAAACCCCACCCACTTTTCAACAAGGCCCACCCCTTCATGAGCCATAATTTGGATCCGCCCACTATAATGGAGCTCCACAAGGCTATAGAGGCCCTGGCACAGTATATTAGGTTGACTTCCAGGAGGCAGTCGGGGGAATGGAGAGGTTTTATTGATGTAACAGACAGAGCGATCTGCACTTTGACAGCACAATGCAGTGCAAGGTCACTCGGCTCTGCAACTGGCCCACACACACTGGGGAGGGGATAGCACAGTGCTTAAAATCACATTATAACCATAAAAATGTACAAAAGCCCAGGGTTAAGGTGGGGGCTAGGTCAAGGTCGGGAGGGCATCAGGGTGTAATATATAAATATTTACAAGACACCCCCTCGTAGATGAAAATGACAGTTCTATCTTGAGTCTCTCTCTTTGTACAGGTCCCTGTGCAGGGGAGACCCCGGTTGCGAGGTGGAGATGAGAGGGGGAGGGGCACTCACCAAATTAATGGGAGGAGTCTTGCTGAGCAGCCCAGAGGCGGGGTGAGGGTAGAGAGCACCCAGCATGGACGCTGCTGAAGGCTGCATGGCGGCATGAGGGGGCAAGCCATACATGTGGGCACGTTCAAAGTCCTCTCGCAAGATATGCGCCCGCTCCTCTCTTTCATAAAGGCGGGGGGACACTGAAGGAAGACGGAGGGGCTGGGGATCCACTCTGCGGTAGACATCTCTCCAGGGCTCCATGGTGTGGGGAAACTGCTCAGCTAGGAAGGGGCCCCGAAGCCTCTCAAAGGGGGATGATGGATGAGGCAAATGTAAGCCAGGCACAGGAGACCGCCTCACTTCAAACGCCAGCACTTCGGGTTCCTCCTTCACCTTCACCTTGGAGGAGTGATCCGGCGTCAGGCGAGGTTTGATGTCAGAACTGCTTCCGTGTCTTACCCCCACGTATGGCGAGACTGTGCGCAATGGCCCACGCTCCTCTCCCCCAGGGAGGCGCTGACTGGAGGTCAGAGGGGAGATATGTGGTGCCAGGCGCATGAAAAGATCCCTGTGTGGGAAGGCAAAAAAAAGATGCCAATGTTTTCCAGACAAGTACACGTATTACACATACACTAATATACAGATGCCCTTACCGTTCCTTCTCATTCTTCATCAGTGGCACAACATGGTGCGCGTCCAAATCAGGCTTGGCACAAATCTGAGGAGGAGCCGTCGGGAACGACGGAGGCGTGCGGTGGAGCCGATTCCATGGGTCATGGGGGCTGGGAAAGCTATGAACTGCAGGGCTATCCTTCCGGTTAAACATTATGGGGGGATCTGAGAAAGAAGAGAGGGAGAAAATTACACTCAGGAAACCAGGTGAGATTTAAAGTGGTGGCAAGCCTTTGGAGTAAGTCTAATTAGTGATAAGTGGTTTATGGGCCTAAAGATATTGTTCAGTCTGGCCATTCACATACAGTAGAACCTATTATTAGGGATGCACCGAATCCAGGATTTGGCCTTTTTCAGCAGGATTTGGCCGAAACGAATCCTAATTTACATGTGCAAATTAGGGGAGGGAAATCACGATTTTTTTCACATAATAAGGAAGTAAAAATGTTTTCCTAATAACATATGTAAATTAGGATTCAGCCAAATCTTTTACGAAGGATTCAGGGATTCGGTGCATCCCAACCTATTATACATTTTTAAGGGAACCAGTAAAAAATTGTGTAAAATACAAGAAAATGTCAAATCAGGTAAATTAAAGGGATTCTGTCATAATTTTTATGATGTCGTTTAATTGCTAAATTGCATTGTTGTAATATTGGTGTAGGTGCATCTCAGGTCATTTTGCCTGGTCACGCGCTTTCAGAAAGAGCCAGCACTTTAGGATGAAACTGCTTTCTGGCAGGCTGTTGTTTCTCCTACTCAATGTAACTGATTGTGTCTCAGTGGGACCTGGATTTTATTGAGTGTTGTTCTTATATCTACCAGGGAGCTGTTATCTTGTGTTAGGGAGCGGTTATCTGGTTACCTTCCCATTGTTCTGTTGTTGGGCTGCTGGGGGGGGTGATATTACTCAAATTTATGCTGGCCATAGACGCAAAGATTTGATCGTACAAATCTCCGATGCGTATGATTTCATGCCATGTGTGGGGAGTCCCGACATTTTTCGTGAGATGGCGATCGGTCATTTAGTTGATTAGACAGGTTAGAAAATTTCTGTTGGCTCCCGATAATATCTCTGCATGTGTTACCAATCTGACGATATCAGTGGGAGGCTGTCACCAGCTTTTGTTGGACATAACTTTTGCTGTTAAGGGGCAGAACATTGTCTGATCTGTTCTTTTACTACTTTATTTGATCTGAATAGTGGCAGGTCGGGAGATGGCACAGAACGATTGTTTGTCCAATATGACCGTAAATCTGCACGTCTATGGCCACCTCTACAGTACAGCAGTAAAGACTGAAGTTTCTCAGAGTACAAGTCACATGACTGGGGGCACCTGGAAAACTGACAATATGTCTAGCCCCATGTCAGATTTCAAAATTAAATATAAAAAAATGTGTTTGTTCTTTTGAGAAACGGATTTAAGTGCAGAATTCTGCTGGAGCAGCGCTATTAACTGATGTGTTTTGGAAAAAAACATATTGTCCCATGATAGTATCCCTTTACTTATATAATATACATAATCGGTGGGACCACAAAAACTGTGTAAAATGAGGGAAAAATAAGTATGTAAAATTGAGGTTGCACATATTGTCAAAGGGCCAATGGCCATGAAAAATACAAGGGAACTGCAACCCTCAGACTTGCAGACCTACCAATACCTCTTGTATAAAGGTTACTTACTGTAGGACGGGTTCCCTAGTCCTCCAAATGCACCATTATTAAAAGCAGCCAGAGGAGAAAACCCAGTCGCCCTTATGAATGGATCTGAAAAAGAGACAGAGCACAATGAATGAGGTCCAGAGGTCAGGACGTGGGGTCACATTATAGGGTATAGAGAACATCTCCTCTAACTGGGGCAAATAAGCTTCCCCAGTGGCTAACGAGTAGGTACATACCTACATAGCTGGCTGAGTGAGGCCAAAATGGAGAAGAGTTTATGTGCCTTTTCAATAATGAATCTGAAGTTTAGGGTCTCCAAGTAGAAAATAATTACTCACCACATAAGGGAAGAGGCCCAGGTCCACCGCCCTGAGCCCTCAGCCCGGAGAGTGGACAAACCAAAAAACCTTTTGAGCAGGCACTCAATGAAGGCACACTTCCACCAGGCAATAAGTTCAAAAGTGAAAAGAATTTATTGTGTCCACAGCCTTACTCGTTTCATGTCAGAAGCCTATGATTAAGTGTTTATGACATGAAATGCGTAAGGCTGTGGACACAATAAATTCTTTTCACTTTTGAACTTATTGCCTGGTGGAAGTTTGCCTTCATTGAGTGCCTGCCCCAATGAGTTTTTTTTCGGTTTATTTGCCCTTTGAAGAATAGGCTTTTCAGACTGGGCCTCATAGGGCCCACAGCAGAACCTGACTTCTAGGGGCCACTGTCCCAGCACTTGTAGCTTGTAGACACCGACCTTGTAGATGTTATGGTGGAAATTAAGAATTATCTGAGAATGGGGCTGTGGCAGAAGCCGATCCTATGACTATTCGGCACCATCATCAGAAGAATGAGCCAGAAAGAGTTGCAACGAGAGGCTGCAGTTTCAAAACTTCTTCAAGATGATTATTTGCCAATGAACAACAGCCTTCTAGGTTGAACAAAAGGTACAAAGAGTAGGACAAGCCCATGGGCAACCTTCTGTCGGCTCTGAAAGTCTCAACGGAGGCCTTTGTTCTTATGGTCACTGAGATTTAGACGACAAACCCATTAAAAACACCAGGCTGAATTATGAGCAATCCATAGTTCCTATTCTGAATACTGTTATCCCAATCAGACTCTAACCCCTTACACGGAGCATTCCTTGTAGTCTAAAGATCAATATCCCACGAGTGTCATTCACAAGCCAGGGAAAAGAAGGAGGGTTTCTTTTTGGCTTTTGGGGGCTCCCAGTGTTTATAAAGACATTTTTGGAGATGGATATAAACGGCAGAGGATTGCCAATTTGGCTTTCTTTCTCCGTATAGATCATTTGGATAGATAACAATGCTTCTGGGTCCAAAAGGAAGATTCGTAGTGAGGCTGTATTTTTGAGGAGCAGCAAGAGCCTTGAAAAGTTGCTGCCTTGACAGCTTTGCATTGGAAATTTCTATTGGCCCAGGTTATTCTGATGTAAAATTGAATCCTACATCCTGCCCTTAATCCCTTAATATTATTATTATTATGGGCTCTAAAAGGATACTTTGACAAACAGAAACAAGAGACACTTAGGGGGGTATTTATTAAAACTCAATATAATATCACTCTAATAAAAGTAATTCAACGAAACTCCCAAACCCCCTTAATTTACCAATAATTCTTCTCGAAGAAGTTGGTGTGAAAAAATGTAGGTGTAAATGTAAAATTGCTCGTCAGTGCGAAACTGTGCAACTTTTTTGATTTGACGCAGCGACAACTAGAATTTATAAGATTATCAAACCGAAAACCAGAGCAGATCATTCTATTGACTTCTACATGACCTGGACAGGTTTTAGCCGGAGTATTTTCGGATTCTGGTTTTTAACAGATTTGGGGGTATAATAAATCTCTTAATAATCAAGTTTTTTTCCCCTTTAAATAAACCATTAGAAAAATATAGGTTTAATAAATAGGTCCCTTTATTCTCCATCTTGGAGATCAGGTGACCATATCAGGGCAAAGCCATCCACATAATACAGTCAAACTATAAACTACTCTTGCTAATGTATTGAGCAGTGTGTGACACATGTACAGGCCCATTTCCAAATTCTTAAACAGAATATCCACTCGATAGTGATCCAGGTGTGAAAGAAACAGCCCTTCTAGAAACGCTCAGACAGTTACAATTTACCTCTTCTTGGTGGATTAAAGGAGAAGGAAAGGTTAAAACTAAGTAAGCTTTATCAGAAATACACCAGTAAACCCTCAAAGTAATGTTGCTGAGTCCTCTGTCAAAAGAAACCCAGCATTTTTTTCCTTCTATTGTGTACTCATGGGCTTCTGTATCAGACTTACTGTTTTCAGCTTAAACCTCCAGGGCTAGGGCTTGAGCATGCTCAGTTTGCTCCTCTCTCCCCTCCCTTTCCCCTTATCTACCTGCTGTAATCTGAGCCCAGAGCTATCAGTGAGAAGGAAGAGACTCAGGCAGGAAGTGATGTCACACCAAGCTAATATGGCAGCTGCTATCCTAAATAAACAGAGCTTCTAGAGCTATTTACTGTGGTATGGTAAAACATTCTGCAGAATAAATATAGTCTTATAGCTTGCACTATTACAGCTAGAGATGCACCGAATTCACTTTTTTGGATTCTGCCGAACCCCCGAACCCTTTGCTAAAGATTCGGCCGAATACCAAACCGAATCCGAACCCTAATTTGCATATGCAAATTAGGGGTGGGAAGGGGAAAACAGTTTTTTACTTCCTTGTTTTCTGACAAAAAGTCACGCGATTTCCCTCCCCGCCCCTAATTTGCATATGCAAATTAGGGTTCGGATTCAGTTTGGCTGGGCAGAAGGATTCGGCCGAATCCGAATCCTGCTGAAAAAGACCGAATCCTGGCCGAATCCCGAACCGAATCCTGGATCCGGTGCATCCCTAATTACAGCTGATCTATTGGAAATAGAATGCCTCCGTATCTTTCCTTCTCCTTTAAAGCGAACCGAACCACCCCTTTAAGCTGGGTTGAGAAAAACAAAAACACGTTGGGAGTATCAGACCGAGGTTGTGCAATTTTAAACTCACCCACAGGTCCAGAAGGGGGAAGAAAAGTTGCTGCAGCTGGAGGAGAGACCTGAAAATGTCCAGGGGAGCCTAAGAAAGAAGCATTAGACAGGGTGTATTGACAAACAAAAGAACTGTTTTTTTTTGCAAATATGAGCAGATGAGTAAGAATGAAATAAAGGAGAACTAAAGCCTAACTAAAGAAGTAGGTAGAAATATTGTACATTATGTTTTGTGCTTCTGTACCCGCCCAAGGCAACCACAGCCCTTTAGCAGTAAAGATCTGCGTCTCCAAAGATGCCCCAGTAGCTCCCCATCTTCTTTTCTGCTGATTCACTGCACATGCTCTGTGCTGCTGTCACTTACTGAGCTTAGGGTTTAGTTCTCCTTTAAAAGGGATGACGGACACAAAACAAGGGGTGTCCACAGAGGAAAGATGATCAGATACTGAGGGGAAATGGGAAGTCATACAAAGGGAATATGAAGAGGGATAACATACAAAGGAGTTAAAGTCAACCCCAATTCTAAGCAATTAATTCTAAGCAACTTTCCTTTACATATTAATTAAAACATTTTAGTGCTTTTGAAGTTATATGTAAAGGCAATTGCCTTTCACCTTCTAAACACTTTTTTTCAGTTCAATTGTTTTCAGATTGTTCCCCAGAAATAAAGACTTTTTTCAATTACTTTCCATTGTTTATTTTTTTAATGTTTTTCCAAAATCTAAGTTTAAAGTAGAATGTCCCTGTCTCTGGTGTTAGAGTCTGGCAGCTCAGTAATTCAGGTGCAGATTCTGAACTGTTACAATTTTGCAACATTTAGTTGATCCATTTCTCAGCAGCATCTCTGGAGTATTAGCAACTATTGTATCAAGTCTAACAGCTGCCTGTAATGAAACTCAGGGATTCTGCTCAGCAGGGACAAATATAAGACATGTATCAACTAAATGTATCTATTTAGAACAGTTTACAGGGTCGGCGAACCCCCCAGAGCTGCTTTAGAAGGTGAAATATAAAACTTTACACTTCAATATTAGAAAAAACCGTCACACATAGAAAATAGAAAGTAATTGGGAAACTACTTTATTTGTGGTGTTTTATCTAAAAACAACTAGTTGTTTGAAGGTGAACAACCCCTTTAACGCCTGGTTGTTACTTTTTAAACCATGTTGCAAAAGTCTTGGTTCCCCAGCAGCAAAAACAGGTCTGTTAATCAGCTTTGTCTTAAGGTGGCCATACACGGGCTGATAAAAGTTGCAGACAGACCAAGTCGGCAGCTTATTGGCCCGTGTATGGGGCCCACCGACGGGCTTCACCGATCGAGATCTGGCCGAAAGTCAGCCAGATCTCGATCAGATGGGACAAAAATCCCGTTGGATCGCGGCCGCATCTATTCGTTGATGTGGCCCCGCGATCCGACCGCCCGTTAGGCATTGTTAGAATCCGATCTTTGGGCCCGATATTGGTCATATCGGAGGGAGATCCGCTCGTTTGGCGACAAGGTGGCCATACACAGGGAAATTAAAGCTGCTGATATTGTTCCTTTAGACCAATTCGGCAGGTTATCTGCCTGTGTATGGGGGCTTCAGACGGGTCTTCCCAATCGATATCTGGCCACAATATCAATAGGGAAGGTTTAATTTTTCAGGCGATCGACCCGTCAGAGCCCATTGCTCCTCTTTGTAATCCGATCGTTTGGCTCTAGGTCCGAACATTCGGATTAATTACCCAATATAGCCTGCTGTTGGTGGGCACATCGGGGAAAGATCTGCACGTTTGTCGATGTTGCCAAATAGGGATGCACCAAATCAACTATTTTGGATTTGGCCGTATCCTTTGCAAACGATTTGGCCAAATACTGAACCAAATCCTTATTTGCATATGCAAATTAGGGGTGGGAAGGTGAAAACTTTTTTACTTCCTTGTTTTGTGACAAAAAGTCACGTGATTTCCCTCCCGGTCGCTAATTTGCATATGCAAATTAGGATTTGGTTCGGCCTGGCAGCAGGATTCGGCCGAATCTGAATCTTGCTGAAAAAGGTTGAATCCCGAACTGAATCCTGGATTCAGTGCATCCAAATGCCTAATGAGCGGATCTTATAATGTAAGGCCAGCTTAAGACATCAGGGCAGAGAATAGAAAGCAGCAGACAGACACTACTTTTAATAGCAATGCATATACAAATAACTTAAAAACCATAGAAAATTTGTAAATGAATGTATATTGCAAAGTTGCTTCGAATAATGTTTTCTTGTATTAGGCAACATTTTATTTTGGGGTTGACTTGTCATTTAACCTAAAAATACAGATCTAATGAACAGCTGCATGCAGACACATATAATCACAAAGCAAATATCTATATCAGCGATACACCGAATCCACTATTTTGGATTTTGGCCAAACCCTCGAATCCTTTGCAAAAGATTGGCTGATTTGGGCTGATTGATTCGAATCCCTGCAACATTGTGACGATACTTGTGTTTAATCAACTGTTAGCATATGCAAATTAGAATTCAGATAGGCCGTCAGAAGGATTCAGCCAAATCCGGATCCTGCTGAAAAAGGCTGAATCCTGGCCAAATTCCGAACCGAATCATGGCCAAATCCTGGATTCGGTGCATCCCTAATTTTTTATATATATATATATATACACACACATATATACACACACACATATCTAACGGTGCACAAATAACCCCATTACCGGTGAAGAGGGAAGAGGCTCGTGCCAGTTCATGTGAGGATGGCAGAGAAGTGAACCCTGCAGGGAGGCAGGGCAGGAGATCATTCCGGAATGATGGCTTGTGGGGAGTGCCATGTGCCAGCTGTGAGAGAAAGAAGAGGATAAGAGGAACCATTTCACAACAGAAATAGAGTGATGTGAAAAGAGTAGGTAAAAAGAGGAAAGTTAAACTGTTTTCCATCATTTGGGAATAGTTACTGTTTTACACAAACGTCTACTGGGAGAGGAGGTGGTTTGGTCACGCTCTACCTTCCAGCCAAAACAGGGCCTGTCGGGTGCAGCAATACAGATCCCAAAATACTGGGAGATAGGGAGTGCTTATAAAGCTGAGCAATCCATCCAGGACACACAGGGAGCATTTGAAGAGTGTTCCTTAAAGGAAAACGATACCCACCCAAAATGAATAATTAAGCAACAGATATTGACCTTTTACATCTTGTCTTGAACTAACATTTTTATGATGGTCTGTGTGCTGCCTCAGAGATCACCCGACCAGAAATACTGCAGCTCTTACTGTAACAGGAAGAAGTATGGAAGCAAAACAGAACTTTGTCTGTTCATTGGCTCATGTGACCTAACATGTTTGGTTTGTTTGTGTGCACCTTGAATCATATGATCCCAGGGGGCAGCCCTTATTTTTTAAAATGGCAGTTTTCTATTTATGATTACCCAATGGCACATACTACTAAAAAAAGTATATTATTATTTTAAATGGTTTATTTAAATAAAGCAGGGTTTTCAGGGTTTTATATATGAGCTGTTTTTATGCAATATCTTTTCATAGAGAATTACATTGTTTGAGGGGTATAGTTTTCCTTTAAGCAAACGGTTTGTGAGAGAGACTGTAAGAAATACAGTTACCTTGATCCTCTCCTGGTGCCGCAGGATCATGTAAGCCAGACGCACATGCATTGCACACCAGCGCCCCGACCTCTGTAACAAAGCACCATAAAAACATATGAAAAGAATGTAATAGAAAAAAAAAAAAAACTCATGCATTAGGCCAGGGGTCCCCAACCTTTTTTGGACTGGGGCCGGTGCAAAATATATCTTTTTTTGCAAGGACCGGGGGGGGGGGTGTCAGCAGGGTTGATATGTAAGTTTTATTTTGTTTAACATGATTAAAAATAATTTGAAATTACCTTAGGATGACAGGTCCCCTTTAAGAGGTTTCTTTCCTAACCAGTTTGTGGGATCTGACTCATACTCATACTGAGACAAACGGCTCCAACATCTATCAAGAGGTGTTCTTAGAATGCATAAACTAGACTAGTGGACCCCACAGTTCCCACTCTATTTATAGACCCCTCTATAAGTTTAGGGACCAGAAGCTGGCAGTATTAGGGCAGGGAGAGCAGGAAAAGAGCTTAACCCCAACCTGCCCACGACCTGAAGATTTTGTGCAGGAGCCAGCCCGAACCCATGGGTTTCTGGACAGCTCGCACATCACAACAGACGTCTACTATTCAGTCTACTATTCAGTGCTACAAAGATTTAACTTTTGCAGACTACAGTAAGCATTGACACTTACCCTCGGCCTAAATTGATCTGCAATCTTAAAAAAAGAGAAACACAAATTAGATAAAAATCTGACAGTTTTCCCAGAAATTACACCCATTTTATTAACTATGTACCACTTTATTTAGCATTTTATTCAGAAGCTCTCCAGTTTGCAATTTCAGCAATCTGGTTGCTAGTGTTTAAATAACCCTAGCAACCATGCACTGATTTGAATAACAGACTGGAATACGAACAGGAAAGGTCTGTATAGAAAGATGATTAATATAAAAGCAGCGGCAATGATAAATCTGTAGCCCTACAGAACGTTTTTTAGATGGGGTCAGTGATCGCCATTTAAACGCTGGAAAGAGTCAGACTAATAAGGCAATGAATTAAATAACTATAAAAGATAAATAATAAACAATTGAAAAGTTACTTAGAACTGGCCATTCTATAACAGAATAAAGGTTTACATTTTCTGATGTCATCATAGATAAGTCCCCACTGGCCCCCTTCCCTGCCTCCCCCCTACACAGTCTTACCCAAGAATTCTGCCCCCTCTTGAAATAGTGACCCCACACACAGAGTGAGCACAGAGGAACTCACGGGCGCCATCTTCTTCTCTACGGTAATCTTCATGAAGTGAACGGCGTATTGTGCATGCACAGTTGGAAAGTGACGGAAATTGCAGAAGGAGAGGGAGAAGACACTAAGATTTCCAAAGAGAAGAAGATGACGCCCGTGAGCTCCTCTGCGCTCACACTGCATGTGTGGTCACCATTTCGAGAGGGGACAAAATTCTGGGGCAAGACTGTGTAGGGGGAGGCAGGGAGGGGGCCAGTGGGGACTTAACACTGTGGAGGTTTAGTTATCCTTTAAAAATCAAATCAGGATAACTGCAGTTACACAACCTGTAAAACTCTACATTTACCCAGAGAGCTTACCTGAGGAGCTTTATGAGACACAGCAGGAGGCACAGAGCATCGTGAGGCCAGCTCAGAACTTGTGCTCTGCAAGGGAAGGAAAATATTAGAAAAAGAATGCACGGGCCAAGAAATTGCAAAGCTTTTTAGAACACACTCACCTTGGGCTGAAATGCCCCCTGCAGGGAGCCAAAGGAGACGCTAGGAGGTAGAACAGGGGGAAGCGCAGTGATAACCGGTGAAAAGGGGGGAAAAAACTGTAGGGAAAAAGAAAAAAAACAAGTTCTGGTTAACGGGAACAAAACAAAGTAGCCATGAGACAGAGTGGATGTACTGTGTGATGATGATATACAGCCTGACGTATGCCTGTAGTGCAACAGCAGCAAAATCCCATAGGTTAGGCAGCCCTGATATTTTGTGTTACTGCTAAAATCTCCAGTAGCATTCACGACTGCTGCCCTAGCTCTCAGTTTTGCTTGAAGAAAGAATCATAATAAGGGCATAAAGTAGCTGAGAGTAAAGACACAAGTGGCAAATTGATGTAAATAGACAAAAGGAAAGAAGTGCGAGGAAAAAGTAGAACTGGTGGTAACAAACACTAATACTCACATTCTGCCTGTACAGACTTTCAATTTTACCCGGATACTTGTCAAACTGTAATGAGAGGGAGAGAGATGGGCCAAATGGTTAAATGAAGAATGGCATTACCATGGCTTTATGCAGGTAGTGCAAGATGGGAGGCTGCAGGACTATTGAGGTAAGGAAGGAAGGGGAGTGTGCAGGTAAGGTACACGAGTATAAACCATGACTTTAAAAATGGGGCTCCACAGACACATACAGCTTTCTTACCTCGACTAAGGACAGGCTAATACATTTTAAGATGTTCCAACCATTACTACTTTACACCCAACAGATTACATGGGTATATAGGATCTTTCCAAATAAACCTCCCTTCTACCCAGGTGTCAATTCTGCCTAGCTGACTTTTTACATGTAATAATGGTCTTATCCATGAGTTGAAAATTGAAAGTTGTCTCAGTGATAACCTGGCTTTGCCCCAAGTCATCTCTCCCGAAGTGTGCTTGCTAGGAGGGGTCAATCTACTTCCCTATGCTCATGTCAGGATACTTTACCGTACTCTCCTATTCTACGCTAAAAAAAGCCATTATTTTACATTGGCTTCAACCAAAACTTCCATCACTCACTTATTGGCTGAATTTAATAAATTGTATGTTGCCACTCATAAAACTTACATACGAAGCACCCCGACTAAATTTGATAAAATATCGGGGAGAGCTGGCTTGAGGTGCACCCTATATCCATGGTAATATGAATGTATTTGATCATTCCTGTGCACATAACATGTGATAAATGTAAGGCTATCCCTACTCATGCGAAGACTGAACACGGATAAATGTAAAGTGTGAAATCCGTTACTCTGCCAACTGTTAAATAAAATATTTAAAAAAATGAGGGTCACAGGGCCAGATGTGACAGTCCAAGAGGTGTTTATGGTCAACAGGCAGCGTAAGAATTCCTCCAGAGTGTGGAGTGATGGACTATCAGCCCACTATATGAAACAAACAGATAGTACACCAGTGAATAGTATGATTATAGAACTTACAGTAGATGATGCCACAGCAGGGGGGAAGGGAGTGAAGTGCTGGTGCGTGTGCTGGTGCGTATGTTGGTGGTTGTGCTGGTGGAACTGGTACATGGG
The DNA here is from genome assembly GCA_038501925.1 of Xenopus petersii. Lineage (NCBI taxonomy): Eukaryota > Metazoa > Chordata > Amphibia > Anura > Pipidae > Xenopus > Xenopus petersii. The sequence goes on from CM076688.1 coordinate 13,509,938, forward strand.
TCTGACTGCTGCACTCAGCTCAGCTCCACCTCCAGGCGCAGCCACAAACCGGGAACCCATTTCCTGACCAATCACATCATGTTCTGCTGGGAGAAAATAGATAAGTAACCACACTGGGAAGTTGTGTTTCCTATTACAGACCAGTGAAAGCATTCTATACCACTGGTAGTACCCTCCACAATTGCCCAACTTTTGTACAGCCAACTCTAGCTCCTGCTTTTCTAACTTATGTCAATTAGAAGATGTCTATTTTAATTCCAAACAGATTCCCTTCTGACTGCCAAACTGATTTAGGCTCATACGAGTGCCAGCTTTAGTCCTATGTGTATGGTCAACTTTGTATCGCTATTGCTCCTTGCTGCCCAAATACCCCTGTTCAAATACTCACCAGATAAGGCTGGGTGCCCAGTAACCTGCAGAAGTGGAGGTGGGGGAGGAAGGGCTTGGGCAGGAGGGGCAAATAAACTTAAATGATGATGACTCTGGGGACGCAAAGCAGAGGAGAAACTCTGTGGGATAGAATGGCCTGGTAGAGAACGGGATGGTGTTGGGGGGCGCGGAGACATCTGGGGAACTGCCATTGGTTTGGGAAAGCTGCACCTGCTGGAACTGAAAGAAAAGGGACGTTATTGCTGTGTGAGACCATGAGAAGGCAAAGAGGAGACAAAGTCATTTTGCTATATACAACATGAACAGCTGCTAAATCTCCCATTGCTTTACCTGTTCAGGACTGGATCCAAACCAGCGGTGGGTGGAGGCAACACAGGTGCAGGTTGTGCTTTGGGGGAAGCACTGGGTGGGCGTTTAAGTGGGACAATGGGCATACGTGGGAGTGCAGGAGTTGTGCACTGCGGGGGTAGCAAAGGCTCACACTCCGGTTCTTGGCTCTTTTCACAACTTCTGCCCAGTCCAGAAATTTCAGAGAGAACAGACAGTTTGGGACGGCCCCCAGGGAGACACACAGAAGCTGGAAAAAAAAACATTGCTAAGTTACTCTATGGAAGGAAGAAGAGAGGCAATTCAGAGAAACAGATAAATGAAACAATGCTAAGTTACTATATGGAAGGAAGAAGCGAGACACTTCATAGAAACAGATAAATGGTGGTGAGGCAAATAGAGCAGAGAGAAAACTGGGATCAACGGAGCTGGACAGAGAGAATTTGGTACCTGTGCTTGTAGATATAGTAAAGGACAGAGCAAGATCATCACTGGGAGCCTGCAAAACAAACAATAAAGACTGAGAAACTAAAGCGGTCAAGACACCCTGCCCCATGGTTTGCCTAACTGCAATTTTGTTATGACTTAAGGGGTCCAGTAATGGTGATATTTGGGGTGAATACATTATTTGATGCCCTGGATCTATAGGACCCCATTATCCACATGGGCAGGCTCATAAGTAGTATAGTAAATTTAACACAAGTACTGTCCGGCACATGAACTACATATCACAGGGGGTACTTGCATAGCAATCAGACTTACTGGGGGATTCCTCACAAATAGGCAACCCCATGTGTTTTATGCTTTCCTTTTCCTTTAAAAAAAAAAACGGTATTTATGATAGCCTTTTAATCTAACTAAACGTATACTGTGAACATGTAATCCACTTACTTGCTCATCACAGCTACTCTCTGCATCACACTGAAAAAATACAAAAATTAGAGTAAGCACAGGGCATAATAGAGAGATTTTGGGTGCAGAATTAATAGCAGGGATTACATGGAGCGAGCAGGACGATAGGGGGGGGAAGAAATTGAATTAAGCAATGCTAGAAGGAAGAGAAGTAATCAAATAAGGCAAGAAAAATAGAGAATGTGGCTTTTTTTTTTACATTTAGGCGATAATTTAGGGGTGAGTAGGAAAAAGAGCACACACAAAAGGTCTAATGTAAGAGAAACATGGAGAAGCACTCACAATATATCCTGTATCCAGACAGCAGTGGAGACAGTCCTGCACAAATTAAAATAATAAATATTAGCTCGTCCTAAAATGGCAACATATAGGACATATTTTTCCAAAATATCCACCGTGGGGAAAAAATTACTACAATGCATGCATTTCTCAGCTGTGAAGCCCCATTTCCATGTAGCAAGCCCAGACAATGAATTCCTAATCACATCATTTAACGGAACAGTAACAGCAAAAAATGAAAGCATTCTAAATGAACGACAATATAATGTAGTGTCACCCTGTACTAGTAAAATTGGTGGGTTTGCTTCAGAAACACTACTATAGTTTATATAAACAAGCTGCTGTGTAGCCATGGGGGCAGCCATTCAAGCACAGGATACACAGTAGATAACAGATAAGTACTACTATAGTTTATATAAACAAGCTGCTGTGTAGCCACAGGGGCAGCTATTCAAGCACAGGATACACAGTAGATAACAGATTAGTACTACTATAGTTTATATAAACAAGCTGCTGTGTAGCCATGGGACAGCCATTCAAGCACAGGATACACAGTAGATAACAGTACCACTATAGTTTATATAAACAAGCTGTATATAAGCTGTATATGAAGAATCCTGTGCCTTTTCTCCTTTTTCAGCTTTGAATGGCTGCCCCCATGGATACACAGAAGCTTGTTTATATAAACTATTGTAGAGTATCTAAAGCAAACAGTGTAGTGCAACGCTACATTATATTTTCATTACTTTAAAACATGTTTTTTGGTGTTACTGTTCCTTTAAAGAGATACTTGCATGCTTTTTATTTCTAAATGACACTGTTTACACGGCAAATAATTCACTCTACAATATACAATTTAATTCCTGAACCAGCAAGTGCATTTTGTAGTTGTAATATTGGTGTGTAGGTGCATCTCAGGTCATTTTGCCTGGTCATGTGCTTTCAGAAAGAGCCAGCACTTTAGGATGGAACTGCTTTCTGGCAGGCTGTTGTTTCTCCTACTCAATGTAACTGAATGTGTCTCAGTGGACCTGGATTTTTTTTTTGGAGTGTTGTTCTTAGATCTACCAGGGAGCTGTTATCTTGTGTTAGGGAGCCTAATACCTTCCCATTGTTCTGTTGTTAGGCTGCTGGGGAGAAAAAGGGAGGGGGTGATATCACTCCAACTTGCAGTACAGCAGTAAAGAGTGACTGAAGTTTATCAGAGCACAAGTCACATGACTTGGGGCAGCTGGGAAATTGACAATATGTCTAGCTCCATGTCAGATTTCAAAATTGAATATAAAAAAATTTGTTTGCTCTTTTGAGAAATGGATTTCAGTGCAGAATTCTGCTGGAGCAGCACTATTAACTGATGCGGTTTTTTAAATATAAAAAAAAAAGACGAGTGCCATCCCGCTGGTGATTTTCATTCGACCCAGAGGGAAAGCTTTTTAGGGAGATTAGTCGCCCGAAGAAGAGGCGATTTGTCCCCTGAACCCATGATACAGTACAACCCTGTGTTATTTATGGATGTAGAGGAAGAGGAGAGGAAGGCGCTACATTTTTCAGAGGCAAATCAGCTACCTGAGCTCTTTGGCATGTTGTGATTACCACCAAATTAAGTATTCTAAAAAGAAAGGCATAAAAGATCTGGACTCACCTGGCTTATGACCCCTGGGGGTCCTATATGCTGTCCACATCGTTCCTGAGCATCATGTGCTGGCCAGTTTCTCTTCTGTAAACACAAACATGTGCCTTTTATTCATATATTGCTCTTCATTAGACATGAATGGGTGTCTTTCCCCTGCATCACTTGGCTGCACGCTTATGGCACATCTTGCAAAGAATTCACTACTAAAGGGGTTGTTCACCTTTAAATGAACTTTTAGTATGATGTAGGGATATTCTGAGACCATTTGCTTTCATTTTTTTATTATTTGTGATTTTTAAGCTATTTAGCTCTTTATTCAGCAGCTCTCCAGTTTGCAATGTCGGCATTATGGTTGCTAGGGTCCAAATAACCATAGCACCCATTGATTCCAATAAGAGACAGGAATATGAGTAAGAGAGGCCTGAATAGAAAGATAAATAATAAAAAGTTGCAATAACAATACATTTGTAACCTTTTAGAGAATCTGTATTTTTAGATGGGGTCAGTGACCCCCATTTGAAAGCTGGAAAGAGTCAGAAGAAGGAAAATAATTCAAAAACTCTACAATATAAATAATGAAGACCAATTTAAAAGTTGATGAGAATAGGCCATTCTATAGCATAGCAAAAGTTAATGCAAAGGTGAAGCACCCCTTTTATGGCAACTGTCCCTGCAACTCATGGTGCAGCTTTTGGCTCTGCCAGTGGAAAAATAAAGAGTCCAGGTGGATCCGCTCAGTATGACATTAGCCTTACACTTCAGTTGCAAGTAATACAAGCTTCACCAGTCTGGGTCTCCTTCGTAAAAACAGCCATCTGATGCCCCACAGAACCAATAAGACATTTTCCCTTCCCACCTGGCTCCCTCTGCTCTGACCAGATCTCGGCAAGTCACCTACTTTCTAGTATTCCTCGGTGCTGCACAGCCTGTTCACCTTGATTCTGATTTTATTTAAAGGAGAAGAAAAGCTACCGAAGCAGTTTATTGCCAATAGATTAGCCACAATAATGCAAGCTATAAGACTATAGTAATACTGCAGAATGCTTTACCGTTCCTGAGTAAACAGCTCTAGAAGTTCTGTTTGTTTAGGATAGCAGCTGCCACATTAGCTTGGCATGCCATCATTTCCTGCCTGAGTCTCTCCCTGCTCACTCTGAGCTCAGATAACCGCAGCGAGGGGAGGAGGGAGAGGAACAAACTGAGCATGCTCAAGCCCTAGCCCTGGAGGTTTATGCTGAAATCAGGAAGTCTGATACAGAAGCCCATGAGTACACAATAGATGGAAAGAAATGTAGTGTTTCTTTTGACTAGGGATGCACCGAATCCACTTTTTTGGTTTCGGTCAAACCCCCGAATCCTTCACGAAGGATTCGGCCGAATACCGAACCCGAAGTTGCATATGCAAATTAGGGGTGGGAAGGGGAAAACATTTTTTACTTCCTTGTTTTCTGACAAAAAGTCACGCAATTTCCATCCCTGGCCCTAATTTGCATATGCAAATTAGGATTCGGATTCGGTTCGGCCGGGCAGAAGGATTCGGCCGAATCCGAATCCTGCTGAAAAAGGCCGAATCCCGAACCGAATCCTAGATTCGGTGCATCCCTACTTTTGACAGAGGACTCAGAGCAGCATTACTTTGAGGGTTTACTAGTGTATTTATACTAGTAATTTTATATTAATTTTAGCCTTTCATTCTCCTTTAAAGTAATACAGGAAGTCAAGATATACCCATGAACAATTAAAGAATGTAAATATTATTACCGGTAGACACTAATGGTGGCATTGAAAAATGTTGTAAAAGTTTAATTTTCTACCACTGCTTTGCTCCGATATATACGGCCAAATGATTCTACTCAGAACGTTCATTTCTCCCACTCAACGTTTACGCTTTCTTTATCTGTCAGCACATCTGACACAACAGTTTGACAACAGCCAAGGCTCTCTGCCTCCAGTTTAGTGCTCCATCTCCTGCAGCGGAAAACTTTAATTGTATGGGCCATTAATAAGGTGGTTGAAGGCTAAAAGCGGACGAGTCCTTTGGCAAACATTGGGGACGCTATGTGGATAATGGGCATACGCTTGAGAGAACGACTGAGGGTCAGTCAGGCAGGTCTAACTGAAAGCTTAATGTTTGCTTTTCCTCCAGTCCCCTGAGCAAAACTAATAAACGCCCTCAGGCCCAAAGCTTCTATGAACGGTACTCAGAGCAAATCCAGTCATTCAGCATTCAGGGGACTATTGTGCGGAGACACATAAAGAAACCACATAGTAATAATGCTAAGGGTAATGGCACAGGCATCTTTTCTATTGCTGCTAGCAAACATCAAATTCCATATTTACACGTAACTGGATCTTAACAGCTCAGAAATACACCAATTTTTAAAAATACGGTGCGAGTTTCACGGTGGTTTCCAAGATAAGCAGCGCTGATGTTGAGCCCACAAGGGCCAGGCTCCCATTAGAAAACATTTCAAACACTGGTCCAAAATGGCAGCACAACAGAAGTCAAAAAGGGCTATGATTTAACAAAAAGTCCTGATTGGCTGCCTTTCTAGTAAAGATGACAGGAAAGCAAGTCACTTGGAATTCTGGGTAAGCCAGAGACCCGATACAGCCTCATATAATCACATTTATTAAACAATAGTGCCAATGATTTCCAGGGTTGTCAATGTAATACAAATCCAGGATTCGGCCTGTTTAAGCAGACTTTTGACTGGTCGACCTGAATTCTAATTTGCATATGTAAATTAGGGACAGGAAGGGAGATCATGCGACTTTTCGTCCCACCCTTAATTTCAATATGCATATTAGGATTCAGTTTGGGATCTTTCACAAAGGATTTGGGGATTCATGCAAAAACCAAATAGTGAATTTGGTGCATCCTTAGTATTTACACACAAAATATCTAATGATGTATCAGCAAAGCGATTAGTCCAATTCATTCTCTTGCTTCCCCCCCCTCGCATCAATTAGGCTATTGACATGCTGCGCTGATTCTCAGTAGGGATGCACCGTATCCACTACTCAACTTGCCTCGCCTAAACTGCAACAATCTCTGGCGGGTCACAAGCTCCATATCTCTTCCCATGTCCCTCCTATTGTGTAATAATCACAAGAGCATGGTTGGGTTAACACAACAGCAAACTCCCTTGGCCTTTCCATAACCCGTAGAGAGCAAGCCCATAACCATTGCCAACTTAAGTATTCCCCAGTCCTAACACAGTTCTGCAGAAACAGACTCCTAGGTGCGCTCTGAGCTTGTGAAAATAAAGCTCCAAATAATGGTCCTGCCATTTCTTCAATTCACATACTTCACCCAGTGCACACATAGAGCAGACAGTAACGGTAATTCTGTTATAACCCACTCCCCATAATTCCTGCTGCCCATTTTTCCCATTCCATGGAATCCCATAACCATCTAACCCCAATGCCATTAAAAGGGGTTGTTCACCTTCCAATCCAATACTTTTTGCAGTTCAGTTGGTTTCAGATTGTTCACCAGAAATAAAGACTTTTTCCAATAACTTTATATTTTCTGTGTAACCGTTTCCTACCATTGAAGTAAAGTTTTTTCACCTTCTAAAGCAGCTTGGGGGGGGGGGAAGTAGCCGACCCTGTAAATTGTTCTAAATTGACACATTTAGTTGATACATTTCTTATCTTTGTCCCTGCTGAGCAGAATCGCTAAGTTTCATTACAGGCAGCTGTTAGAATTGATACAATAGTTGCTGATACTCCAGAGATGCTGCTGAGAAATGGATCAACTAAATGTTGTAAAATTGTAACAGTTCAGAGTCTGCACCTGAATTACTGAGCTGCCAGACTCAAACACCAGAGACAGGGACATTTAACTTGGATTTTGAAAAAAATGGAAAGTAACAAAAAAAAAAGTATTTTTCCCTGAAAACAATTGAATTGAAAAAAAGTGATTGGAAGGTAAACAACCCCTTTAAGCACAAGGCTGTCAATACATGTTGCAAAGGAAGACAGAAGCCAAATGAAATTGTAAAAGCAATGGAGACTGGGCCTGAGAAGTAACATTGTGTTGCTGTATGTACCATTGCTGATGTATGAAACAAACATAACTTGTTCTGGGACTGGCCAATTGCACAGATACAAATCAACATATATTGATATTCATGAAAGGACTCGGGTAATGAAGTGTGTGTGAATTGCACCCATGCAGTTGCCTACACTGACCAAACATCTACTGAAAGTAGGGATGCACCGAATCCAGGATTCGGTTCGGGATTCGGCCTTTTTCAGCAGGATTCAGATTCGGCCGAATCCTTCTGCCTGGCCGAACCGAATCCAAATCCTAATTTGCATATGCAAATTAGGGACTGGAAGGAAATTGTGTGACTTTTTGTCAGAAAACAAGGAAGTAGAAAATGTGTTTCCCTTCCCACCCCTAATTTGCATATGCAAATTAGGGTTCGGATTCGGTTCGGTATTCGGCCGAATCTTTCGCGAGGGATTCGGGGGTTCGGCCGAATCCAAAAAAGTGGATTCGGTGCATCCCTAACTGAAAGCAAATAAAAGAATAAATATGATTGGTTGCAAGGGGCAATTTAGCTTCTGGTAGTAACTAGGGATGCACCGAATCCAGAATTTGGTTCAGGATTCGGCTCGGAATTCGGCCAGGATTTGGTTCAAGGATTCGGCTGGTAGTAACTAGGGATGCACTGAATCCAGAATTTGGTTCAGGATTCGGCCAGGATTTGGTTCAAGGATTCGGCTGGTAGTAACTAGGGATGCACTGAATCCAGAATTTGGTTCAGGATTCGGCTCGGAAATTCAGCCAGGATTTGGTTCGGGATTCGGCTCAGGATTTGGTTCGGGATTCAGCCAGGATTCAGATTGGGATGTGGCCTTTTTCAGCAGGATTTGGATTCGCCCTAATATTTGTGTCTGTCTGAACCGAATCCGACTTTGCATATGCAAATTAGGGGCAGGAAGGGTAATCACGCAACTTTGTCAAAAAACGAGGAAGTAAAAATTGATTTTTTTTGGGTTTTTTTTACACGTTTTACCTTCCCGTCCCTAATTAAATTTAGGAATCAAATTAGGATTCGTCTGAATCTTTCATGAAGGATTTGGGGGATCGACCAAATCCCAAATAGTGGATTTGTTACATCCCTAGTAGTAACATAGCCCTACAGTGTTCAATTTTAATATACACCATTAATTTGATAATATGGATGCACCGAATACAAGTTTTTTTTTTTTTTTATATCAGGATTTGGATCTGGCCGATTCGAAGAGCCGGGCTGAAGAAGGGTTCCGATTGGGTGGAAGGCTGTGAAGCCGGGTTCGGTGTGTCCCTATTTGGTAGTAGACTCTATGTTGAAGTAAATATGGTGTGTAACACAATTTCTGGCTAAAACTCCAGCTTGAGCATCTAATTATGTAATGGGGCTAAAAACATGAATTGCTCCTTTGCTTACATTCCAACCGTAGCCAACCAAAGAGAATATACAAAATGTCCGTTGATTCAGTCCCCCCCACACACCTGATCTTTATGGCCTTTGCAGTCTCTTTGACCCTTGTTTGCCAAAACTCTGTTCTCGGGGTCACTGGCACCTGGATCCTCTGAGCTGGCCTCGTCGCTTCTTTTTCTCTTCCCTGGAGGTCGTTTTCTGTACGACTCCTCATGCCGTGCAGAGTTGGCGGAGAAATCCCTCTGAAACGCGCACAATGATAAGTGAAAACACGGTTCTTTGTCAGCACGCCCTAATTATCTCTATTTCAATTCTAGCTCTAGACTTCCATGACTGCAGTACCTTTCTACAGCTGTAATTATTAGTACAGGTCCAGTCATCTCATGAAGAATATTTTGTGTATCGCTGTATTCATATTCCATACAGGTTTTAAATCAGGCCCTTAAATTACCTAGACCTGCATCTTTCTTGCATGACCTACACCCTGATTGATATAAGGAACACCCAGTAATAATTATTCTTTACTTAGGTAGCGCTGAGATACGTAGCAACACTTTACAGTGATTACACATCACTCATTCGTCCAACACACCTTTATGTGTAGGACATCTGATTTCAACACTAGATAAACAGTGTTGTGTTTTCCCTTTACATTACTACTCCCAAACGCCCTGCTACCCAAATCTCCTGCTCACCTGCATAGCCTCCAGGCTCCCATAGCTGCTGATACAAAATCCATCAATCAAATCGTCTTCTTTTAAATTTACATTGTCGGCGCCCCTTCTCTTCCTCCTCTTGCGCTGGGGGCGGGGCCAGAGCTCAGGGGCAGGGCTTGTTGAAGAAGAAGAATTAGCAGGGGAAGATCCTCGTTTTCTGTCTCGCTGAGCTTTGGAGCGCCTTCTTGGGACCCGATGCCCAGGCCTAGCTCCAGATATATAGGTCTGAGCCTCCATGTGGCTCTTTTTACGTTTATCCACCAGGGTACAGCATATCGAACCAGCAACAACCCCTGTACTACAACCTGACTGGCTAAGCTCTACTAATAACTTCTATCTGTAAAAACGAATGTATAGAATGTCAGTTATATAAAACTTGGAAATGAATACCGTAGAAAGCTTGGCTATGAGGATGCCTGAGAGTAAGGCCAGGAACCCAGAGATGCCTGAGGAAGCTATTAATTGATGATTACAAGGGGTGAATGCTAAACACAGCAAGTCTTTGCATAAGCACCAAAAAGGCAAGGGTATCCCTATGTGGGGGCGCAGAGTCACACAGATAGATTAAGCAACCCTGAGATGTCTGTGACTGCAACTGCAGGAGCCCCCCTGTGGGACTGATTGGATTAATCAACCCCTAATAAGCGGGAGAAAGAAGAAATGTCTATGTGGTGGGAATCAAAAGTTGGGATGTCTGTGTGTGTGTTTGGGGAGGCTTTTCCCTTCTAATAGTTACCACCTTGCTTTTCTCTCTCGCCACACACCACTCTCTGCTCTTCCCTGTAGATTGTCTCTTTTCAGTTTTCTTTTAGTGTCCTTTGCTTTCTTGCCTATGTTTTTCACCCTAGATGTCTGTCCTGGGCCTCTGGTCTGTCTCTGCCCCGAGCCTATGAACTGTCTCTGCCCCGGGCCTCTGGTCTGTCTCTGCCCCGGGCCTCTGGTCTGTCTCTGCCCCGGGCCTCTGGTCTGTCTCTGCCCCGGGCCTCTGGTCTGTCTCTGCCCCGGGCCTCTGGTCTGACTCTGCCCCGGGCCTCTGGTCTGACTCTGCCCTGGGCCTCTGGTCTGTCTCTGCCCCGGGCCTCTGGTCTGTCTCTGCCCCGGGCCTCTGGTCTGTCTCTGCCCTGGGCCTCTGGTCTGTCTCTGCCCCGGGCCTCTGGTCTGTCTCTGCCCCGGGCCTCTGGTCTGTCTCTGCCCTGGGCCTCTGGTCTGTCTCTGCCCCGAGGGCCTCCCTTTCAGGCTCGCGTGTGTGAGATCTCTCAGTTTGGCCGTATCTATGGGGCTCTCCCTGCCTCTCAGTGGCCCCTCCTTGTGTCGGTAGAAGCGTCAGTTGAGATCAGCCTGTGTGTCGGGTGCCCGTCTGTTCGGCTGCTCCTGTCCGTTCTCTATAGGTCCGTGTGCGGCTCCTCTTGTTCTTGTCTCAGTGAGTCCCCGTGTCTCATCCCCACCCGCCGCTGCTCCTCAGTGTCCTTCCTTCTCCCCCTCTCCTCGCCCCTCACTCCATATTCTCTCGGCTCTCACTGGCCCCTTCACTTCCTCCCTCATTAGCCTCTTACCCTTGGCCTCACCCCCCACACGACCTTGTTCATAGGGTTCTTCCCTCGCCTTCCTCCTTCCCTTTGTCTCTCTCGCTCTCCTTTCCCCTTTGTTTCCCCCCTCTCCCGGTTCGTTCCCGGTCTCCGGTCTTTTCCTTTCTCCTCAGACCCCGCCCTCCGTACGCCCGAACAGCGCGATGACGACAGGCTAACTACGTGCTGCGTCGAACGTAAAGGGCAGATCCCTCTCCATAGTCAGTGAGTGGGTTAGCGTCATGTGACTGTGCAGGGGGCGCGGCCATATGTTTACGTCATCAAGCCAATGCGCCTTCTCACGTCCCTCCCATCTTAAACCCAACCCCCTCCTGTAGCCCGGGGCGCATGTAGTTGTTATTGTTCATTGCGTTTTTCTCCTTTAAATTGAGGCCGGACTACAACTCCCAGTATCCTCAGGCCCAGCTCGAGTTTAGTTTTTTTACATAATCACTTAGTGGAAAAGACTGAGAAAAAGGCAGAGGCCCCTCAGCTTGAAGCTGACACAACACGTGACTGGGGGAGGAAGACATTGTGTAAGGAGTCTGGACTGTGAGGTGCTGAGTGGGAATGTCCTCAAACAGGACAAAAGTCTTTGTATCCAATGTCTTGAAACGGTTATACCCTGAGGAGGCCGATTGTGAGGATTCCACTTCCAGGCTGCTCCGTGCAAATCTGCCTTTGGAGGAAAAGGCCGAGACAACGTCCAGTCAGGAAGACACTGAACAAATTCAGGTCGTGTTCCCACCAGAGGAAGAAAAGGAAGCGGCTCCTAAGATTTACACTGTACTTCCACCTCCACAAGGCTACGTGCCAAGCTCTCGGCATGAGTGCGAATGTTCAGCGCCCTCAGACCATAGCGGAGACGATGAAGATACGGGAGAAGGACACACGGCACGTAAACGGCGCAGAAGGAAGAAAAACAGCAAAGTTACGAATTCGTTAAATCCTGAAACTGAGATGAATTCCACCCAGGCCGAGACACCTGCCTCTGACCAGAGCACTATCAGCAAAAGCAAGAAAAGAAAGCTGCAGAGAAAGCGCCAGAAAGAACGCAAGAAAGCCGATACAACCGACAGTCGTGATACAGATCCCCCGAATATCCGCGATTCGAAAGGAGATGATACAGTAAATTCCCCCGGTGGGACAGCTTCAGAAGAAGACCAAAGAGAGAAGGCCAAGGATCTTCTGGAATTCTTCCAGGCGACTCAAGAAATATATTTCACAGATAGAAGCACAAATTCCTCTGCGTCCATTCATGTCATCCTGGAAACTTTAGACATCATGGAGGCTGGCGACTTTCCTTCTTCAGATGTAACGCTCTTACATCATATCAAGACTCTCTTGCTTCTGCAGGACACCGACGGGTCAGAAGAGGCTTTGGCCAACTTCAAAGAGAATTCCTCTCTGCCGGCTGATCAGAGATCCGCCATCTGTTCTCTCTTCCGTTACTGGATTGCCCATATTCTGCCCTTGCAAAGCAAAGAATAGACTCTTTTTGTCATGAAATAGACGAGTGTTTGTTAACGAGTAAAATGTCAATAAAAAGAGGAGCATTCATAATTATTGTTATGCATACGGCCTACCTGTCAGTGCAGGACGTATGGGGTTAAGTTCTCCTCTCTGGAGGCAGGACAAACAAGAATGAATTTTGACTCCTCCTCTTCCTGTGTGTCTCCTTCTATCTCCAGTTTTTTGTTTGTCCGATGGACAAGAAAAAGGTTGGGGAGCACAATGGAATCAGCTCAGTTGCCAGGGCCTTTGGAACCTTCAAGAACAGAAGGTACACATCAACGTACTGGAAATAAGAGCCATACTCAATGCCCTTCTGAACTGGTCAGCACGTCTGCAGGGTGCTCATATTCGCATTCAGTCCGACAACAGTACTGCAGTGGTGTACCTCAACAAGCAGGGCGGCACCAGGAGTGCGGCAGCGATGTCGGAAGTCACCAAGATTATCACTTGGGCGGAACAACATTCAGCCCATCTGACAGCCATCTATATTCCGGGCATTCAGAATTGGCAGGCAGACTATCTCAGTCGCCATACATTGGATCCGGGGGAATGGAAACTGAAAACTTCGGTGTTTCGCACGATCACAGTCAAGTGGGGCACACCTTGTGTGGATGTCATGGCGTCACGACACAACAACCAACTGTCAAGATTCTTCTCCAGGATCAGGGACCCAATGGCAGAGGCTGTAGACGCTCTAGCTATTCCATGGTCATTTCAGATGGCTTACGCCTTTCCTCCTCTGCCAATCTTACAGAGAACTTTAACCAAGATCAAACAGGAAGGGATTCCGACCATTCTCGTAGCTCCATATTGGCCAGCACGAACGTGGTTCGCGGACATCATGACGATGCTAGCGGACCGACCATTTCGTCTACCTCTGTTACAGGATCTTCTGTCACAAGGACCATCATGCTACCAGGACGTGCACAGACTCAGCCTGACAGCTTTTCTATTGAAACCAAATTATGGGAACAGAAGGGTTTCACACACAAGGTGATTCAGACATTTTTGGCGGCTAGAAGCCCAGCTACGTGTAGAACTTATCATCGGATTTGGAGGATCTTTTTTTCCTGGTGTAACTCTCAGGATTTGTCATGGACTAGTTGTAACTCACCTGAAATCTTGAGATTTTTGCAATCTGGGTTCGAGTTGGATTTAAGTGTCACATCTCTCAAGGTACAAACGTCAGCTTTAGCGGCGTTATTCCAAAAGCAATGGGCGATGCTTCCAGAGTTCAGACTATTTTTTCAGGGACTAAACAGACTCAAACCACTAATTCGACATCCAGTCCCTCCATGGGACCTCAATATGGTGTTGCAGGCACTAGAGGAATCTCCCTTTGAGCCTCTCGATTCGGTTAATTTAAAATTTATCACGATCAAGACAGTTTTTCTCTTCGCTATAGCTTCAGCAAGACGAGTTTCTGAAATAGCATCGTTATCTTGCAAATCACCATGGCTGAAGTTCCATTCTGACAAAGCGGTACTCCGTACCAAACTAAGTTTTCTACCTAAAGTAGTCACTGCCTTTCACTTGAACCAAGATATTGTGATTCCAGCATTACAGTCACAGGACTCGGATGACCTTTCTAGTTCAGTTAGCACATTGGACCCAGTTAGAGCCCTTAAAATTTATGTAGACAGAACTCAATCTCTACGGCATTCAGATGCCCTGTTTGTTCTTTTTGGAGGTCATAAAGCTGGATACCCTGCCTCCAAGAGAACAATTGCGCGGTGGATCGTGGATTCTATTTCCACTGCTTACTCCAAGGCAGGGAAGGATCCTCCATTACCTATTAAAGCTCATTCCACTAGGAAGGTTAGTACTTCATGGGCATACCATCAACACATGACTCTTGAGTCCATTTGCCAGGCAGCCACATGGGCATCATCTCATACATTTACTAGATTTTATCAGTTTGATGTTTTCCATTCTCAACAGTCTGAGTTTGGCAGGAAGGTGCTACAAGCAGCAGTAGCACGTAGTTAGCTTCCTGATAGTTTCCTCTGCAAATTTAGAGACGTTTTCAGTTATCAGTTTTTTTTTGTTCTTCCCACCCTATTTTCGGACGACTTTGGGACATCCCCATACGTCCTGCACTGACAGGTAGGCCGTATGCATAAAAGGAATTTACTTACCTGGTAAATATCTTTTGCATAGGCCGTACTGTCAGTGCAGCATCCCTCCCTTTTTTTGTGGATGCCGGTTGCTGCCGATCCTTAGTTAGTTAGGGAGTTAGGGTTCTCTACTCTATGTGTCTCCTCACAGACTTTACAATCAACTGGAGATAGAAGGAGACACACAGGAAGAGGAGGAGTCAAAATTCATTCTTGTTTGTCCTGCCTCCAGAGAGGAGAACTTAACCCCATACGTCCTGCACTGACAGTACGGCCTATGCAAAAGATATTTACCAGGTAAGTAAATTCCTTTTGTTATCAGTGGCCCTAACTGAGGAATAATGAGGGCACTTTGCCTTTTGTGCCTTCCCTCTGCATGAGGTACCCAGTTATCTTATAAACTCAGTACCCAAACCCTGCCAGTATCCCGAATCATCGACTCTTGCCTCTATACATCCACCGTTCTGTTGTAAAAAATGTATTAAAGGAGACATTTTGTGTAAAAAATAAGAATGTACCAGTGCATTATACTCATGTAGATATAGAAGACTTGTGCTTAAAAATGTAGTGTTTCAGGCTGATTTATTGAATATTTCTGCAAAAACCCTTATAATCCCTCCATTCTCTTCCACTTCCTGCTCCCTGAATTCCCAGGCTGTGCAGGGGGGCCGGCGGCTCTCAGCTCTCTGCACTGTAGGACAGGAACCAATCAGCAGCTAGCAGGACCTGATAGGGAACTGAAGCCTGTCTGTGCTTGTGTGACTGCAGGGCTGTGATTGGCTGTCCCCCTCCTACTGTGCTTCTGGCAGGGACTGTTAGGACACGCCCACCCCTCATTTGAAACACAGACAGGGACCAGAGAACATCTATACTCTAATAAAGGGGCTATTTTTAAATATAATAATAATTTTTAGCACCATGTAAATGCAACACCATATATTTTTACCTACACAATTAGGATTTTTTTCATTTATCCTATGTCTCCTTTAAATATCAGGCCACAATACCCCTACTCTAGATAAAGGTGCCCATACACAGGCAGTCATTGGCTGCTGATTTAACCATCCTTTGCTGGTACCTCTATGGGCCTGGGATGATCCCCTCTGTCACCCACATCTCACCTGGATATGGGCAGACGTCTATAGTGTCAGTTAGAGGTCTACATGGTCTGATATTTGACCCAAGGACTTGACTTTTGAGATCAGTTTCTCCTGACGCACCAATTTGATGACCACATTTGGGTACCTTAAAGGGATACTGTCATGGGAAAAAAAAAATTTCTTTCAAAATGAATCAGTTAATAGTGCTGCTCCAGCAGAAATCTGCACTGAAATCCATTTCTCAAAAGAGCAAACAGATGTTTTTATATTCAATTTTGAAATCTGACATGGGGCTAGATATATTGTCAATTTCCCAGCTGCCCCAAGTTATGTAACTTGTGCCTGCACTTTAGGAGAGAAATGCTTTCTGGAAGGCTGCTGTTTTTCCTTCTCAATGTAATTGAATGTGTCTCAGTGGGACATGGGTTTTTACTATTGAGTGTTGTTCTTAGATCTACAAGGCAGCTGTAATCTTGTGTTAGGGAGCTGCTATCTGGTTACCTTCCCATTGTTCTTTTGTTTGGCTGCTGGGGGGGAAAAGGGAGGGGTCTGATATCACTCCAACTTGCACTACAGCAATAAAGAGTGATTGAAGTTTATCAGAGCACAAGTCACATGACTTGGGGCAGCTGGGAAATTGACAATATGTCTAGCCCCATGTCAGATTTCAAAACTGAATATAAAAAAAACAGTTTTTTAAAAAAAAGTTAATAAGGGGTTGTTTTACTGCTGGTAGCAAATAGCATTTTTTTTCTCTCCTTTCCCTCTTTCTTCCAATTAAGGGGGAGGGGTTAATCAGGTAAATTCTGAACAGGCTCTGGTTGAAACCTTAAACTTGTGAAGGCAAAGCGAGTGTGGGAGCTGCTTAGCGAGTGTTGCATGTGATCGAAGTGTTGCATGTGAATTAAGTGTTAAGCAGCGTTTAAAACCTTAAGGCGTTTAAAACCAAAAAGGTGTTGGTGAGGAATTACATTTGGGAGACTGTAAGTAACCAGTGTAAATATGAGTGGGTTTGCTGGTATTACTCAGTGTGTGTCTTGTCACATGTATGTGGTGTTGGAGCAGCAGTTCCAGGCAGTATTTACATGTGAGAGATGTCGGTGGGTTTTCATCTTGGAATCTGAGCTGCAGACTCTAAGGGGGGAACTTGCAGCACTGAGAGCATCGGCAAACGAGAGGAATGACAGGAGGCTCACAGAGCAACCACTGGCAGGGGCTAATGGAGTGGGGGAGGAGAAGGGGCAGTGGAGGCTAATGAGGGAGGAAGGTTTGTGACAGTCAAGAGGGGAAGTAGGGGACAGATGAGTAGGGGGGCTGTCCACATTTTGTCCAAAACAGCAAATTCGCCGTTTTGGCTGAAGATGCTGGGGAGGAAAACTCACAACTGGCGTGTATGGAGCAGGCTGACTCTCGGAGCACCCCGGGAGGCAGTGGCTCTAATACGGGTGGTGGGGGGAGTGCAAGGAAGGAAAGGCAGGTTCTAGTTATAGGGGATTCAATTATTAGAAAGGTGGATAGGGTAATCTGTCGCAAGGCTCCTACATGCCGAACAGTCTGCTGCTTGCCCGGTGCTAGGGTTCGGCATGTGGTGGAATGAGTGGACAGATTATTGGGAGGGGCTGGGGAAGACCCAGTGGTCTTGGTACACATAGGTACCAATGACAAAGTTAGAGGAGGTGGTGAAGTCCTCAAAAATGATTTAAAAAAAACTTGGTGCAAAGCTGAGGGCGAGGACTTCCAAGGTCATTTTCTCAGAGATATTACCTGAGCCACGAGCAACACTAAGGAGACAGCGGGAGCGTAGGGAGATTAATGCGTGGCTGAAAGATTGGTGTAGGGAGGAGGGTTTTGGGTTTTTGGAGAACTTGGCTGATTTTTCAGTCGGCTACAGGCTCTTTGCTATTGATAGGCTGCACCTCAATGATGATGGGGCAGCTGTTTTGGGAGAGAAGATGGCTAGAGGGTTGGAGGAGATTTTAAACTAGGTGTGGGGGGGGAGGGTTCAGTAAAAGATTCAGTGGAAGACAGGTTAGATGAGATAGTGGGCAAAGAAATGGAAAATGGGGGAGGAGATTTGGCTGGGGGTACTGTTAAGGATAGGGAGGACCACATGTCATATGTTCAATATTGTACCAGTATTAAATGTATGTTTACAAATGCAAGAAGTCTGACTGGAAAATATGATGTGATTGGTGTGGCCGAAACATGGCTGAATGAGTCGCATGACTGGGCAGTAAATATCAGTGGCTATACTTTGTTTCGGAGGGACAGAGGCAATAGAAAAGGAGGAGGGGTATGCCTGTATGTTAGGCAGGATTTAAAAGCTCATATAAAGGAGGAGGTTATGTTAGAAAATGAGGGGGCAGAAGTCATATGGGTGGAGTTCTTCACCAATTGTAAAGAATCCAGCAAATTAATTGTAGGCGTATGCTATAGACCCCCTAATGTAAGTGAGGAGGAAGAGACAAAGCTCCTAATGCAAATAGAAAAGGCTGGTAGTTTAGGTAAAGTAATGATAATGGGGGATTTTAATTACCCTGATATTGACTGGAGCAACGGTACTGCTAGATCAGTTAATGGGAACAAGTTTATAAACGTATTGCACGACAATTTTTTAGCACAGGTTGTTGAGGAGCCTACCAGAAAAAATGTTATTCTTGATTTAATGATCTCAAATGACCCAGAACTTATAGCAAATGTGCAAGTCATTGAACCCCTGGGTAATAGTGACCATAAGGTTATATCTTTTAATGTCTGGTGCAAAAAACAAAAATATACTGGGGCAACAAAAACCATGAATTTTGCAAAAGCTAATTTTAGTGCCTTGAGGGCTGCCCTACAGAGCATTGATTGGGGCATTAGATTTTCAGCTAAAAACACAGAACAGAAATGGTTGTCCTTTAAAATGATATTAAATCATTACTGTTCTCAATTTATTCCCTTAAGGACTAAACGTAGAAGCTCTAAGAATCATCCTGTGTGGCTTAATACAGAAGTAAAGAAGTTAATGGGAAAGAAGAGAAAGGCATTTAAAAACTACAAATCTGTAAGGACAGAAGCTGCATTTAATGAATATAAAAACTGTAATAAATGTTGTAAATCGGCAATCCGGAAGGCTAAGAAAAGAAATGAAGAGTTAATTGCGGTGGAGGTGAAAACTAACCCTAAAAAGTTTTTTAAATATATTAATAGTAAAAAGATGCAGGTTGAGAGTGTTGCTCCATTAAATAATGGTACCAGTATGGTTGTAACAAATACAGAAAAGGCAAATGTGTTAAATCAGTTCTTTTCTTCAGTGTATACAATAGAGGAGTCTGGGTTCACAGGCTCACTTAATAACTACACGAATGGTTCAGCTCAATCTAGTCAGTGGCTGACTCGGGATATGATTCAAAAAGCTTTAATACAAATTAATGTAAACAAGGCTCCAGGGCCTGATGGCATACACCCCCGAGTTCTAAGAGAGCTTAGTTCAGTTTTAGATCAGCCCTTATTTCTGATTTTCTCAGATTCACTGTCATCTGGTATGGTGCCTATGGATTGGAGAAAAGCTGATGTTATTCCAATATTTAAAAAGGGATTACGATCTCAGCCTGGCAATTATAGGCCAGTAAACTTGACATCTGTGGTGGGCAAATTATTTGAAGGCTTGTTAAGGGATCACATTCAAAATGTTGTCCTAATGAATGGCATTATGAGCAACAATCAGCATGGCTTTATGAAGGATAGGTCATGTCAGACGAATTTGATTACATTTTATGATGTGGTAAGTAAGATTCTGGATAGTGGGGGGGCAGTAGATGTGATCTATTTGGATTTCG
Organism: Xenopus petersii; assembly: GCA_038501925.1. NCBI lineage: Eukaryota > Metazoa > Chordata > Amphibia > Anura > Pipidae > Xenopus > Xenopus petersii. Next base: position 13,529,754 of record CM076688.1, read on the forward strand.
CCAAAGCGTTTGATACTGTGCCCCACAAACAACTGCTTTCTAAACTAAGGTCTGTTGGGCTTAATGAAGTCGTTTGCACGTGGATAGGAAACTGGCTACAGGATCGGGTACAGAGGGTGGTTGTTAATGGGACATTCTCTACTTGGAGTAAGGTTCTTAGTGGGGTCCCCCAGGGCTCAGTATTGGGTCCACTTTTATTTAACTTGTTCATTAATGACTTAGGGGAGGGTGTTGTAAGTAAGTAATGTATCAGTGTTTGCAGATGACACAAAATTATCCAGCCCAATTAATTCCATCCAGGATGTGACACTTGCAACATGATCTTGACAAACTGGCAATCTGGGCAGTTAAGTGGCAAATGAGATTCAATGTTGATAAATGAAAAGTCATGCACCTGGGATGTAAAAATATCCACTTATACCCTTAATGGGACTGCACTAGGCAAATCCATTATGGAAAAGGACCTTGGAGTCCTTGTAGATGATAAACTTGTCTGTAGCAACAATGCCAGTCAGCAGCATCAAGGGCAAATAAGGTCTTGAGCTGTATTAAAAGGGGCATAGAGTCAAGGGAGGAGGGGGTCATTCTTCCACTGTATAGAGCACTTGTAAGGCCCCATCTAGAATATGCCGTACAGTTTTGGTCTCCATCACTCAAACAGGACATTATTGTATTAGAGAGGGTACAGAGAAGGGCAACTAAGCTGGTAAAAGGTATTGAAAATCTTAGCTATGAGGAAAGACTGGCCAAATTGGGGATGTTCACGCTGGAGAAGAGGCGCTTAAGGGGTGATGTGATAACTATGTATAAATATATATAAGGGGATCATATAATAATCTCTCTAATGATTTATTTACCAGTAGGTCTTTCCAGCTGACACAAGGTCACCCATTCCGATTAGAAGAAAAGAGGTTCCGCCTAAATATTGGGAAGGGGTTTGTTCCAGTGAGAGCTGTGAAGATGTGGAATTGTCTCCCTGAATCAGTGGTACAGGCTGATACATTAGATAGCTTTAAGAAGGGGTTGGATAGCTTTTTAGCAAGTGAGGGAATACAGGGTTATGGGAAATAAAAATTACTGTGTCCAAACGGAATGTGAGGGTATTTTTTGGAGACCCTCACATTCCGTTTGGACACAGTAATTTTGACTTTGCACCTTGGGACTGAGGTGAACTGTGAGTGTTTTCTCCTTCATTCTTTACTTCAATTGGTATTTTTTGTTTTAATACTTTTTCTAAGTGGTACCACATTTATTTATTTTTATGTGGCAGTAGCACTAACCTTCGCTTCTATAGTTATGGGAAATAGCTCATAGTCCAAGTTGATCCAGGGACTAGTCCGATTGCCATTTTGGAGTCAGGAAGGAATTTTTCCCCCTCTAAGGCAAATTGGAGAGGCTACAGATGGGTTTTTTGCCTTCCTCTGGATCAACTGGCAGATAGGTAGTTAATAATAAAAAAAAAAAAAGGTTGAACTCGATGGACATGTGTCTTTTTTCAACCTTATGTTACTATGTTTGCTCTTTTGAGAAATGGATTTCAGTGCAGAATTCTGCTGGAGCAGCACTATTTACAGATTCATTTGGAAAAACATTTTTTTTCCCATGACAGTATCCCTTTAAAGGGATACTGTCATGGGAAAAAAATGTTTTTTTTTTTTTCAAAATACATCAGTTAATAGTGCTGCTCCAGCAGAATTCTGCACTGAAATCTATTTCTCAAAAGAGCTACCATATTGTCAGTTTCCAAGCTGCCCTCAGTGCTCTGGTAAACTTCAGTCACTCTTTACTGCTGTGCTGCAAGTTGGGGTGATATCACCCCCTCCCTTCCCCCCAGCAGCCTAACAACAGAAAAATGGGATGATAACCAGATAACAGCTCCCTAACACAAGATAACAGCTGCCCGGTAGATCTAAGAACAGCACTCAGTAGTAAAATCCAGGTCCCACTGAGACACATTCAGTTACATTGAGTAGGAGAAACAACAGCCTGTCAGAAAGCAGTTCCATCCTAAAGTGCTGGCTCTTGCTGAAAGCACATGACCAGGCAAAATGAGCTGAGATGCACCTACACACCAATATTATAACTAAAAAATACACTTGCTGATTCAGGAATTAAATTTTATATTGTAGAGTGAATTATTTACGGTGTAATTTAGAAATAATCCCTTTAAAAATTAACAGATTGCCAATGTATGGCCCACTCAACTCAAGTCTCCACTGGTTTTAGGTCCTTTTATTTACCAAAAACCCTTAGCAAGATGAGTGGCCCAACCAAGTGTTTTGGTGCCTCCTAATTCCCCAAAACCTTTATCTAGATCAGGGGTCCCCAACCTTTTTTTACTCGTGAGCCACATTTAAATGTAAAAAGACTTGGAGAGCAACACAAGCATGAAAAAGTTCATGGGGATGCCAAAAAAAAAAGGGCTGTGATTGGCTGTTTAGTAGCCTCTATATGGACTGGTAGCCTACAGGAGACTCTGTTTGGCAGTACACATGGTTTTTATGCAACCAAAACTTGCCTCCAAGCCTGGAATTCAAAAATAAACACTTGCTTTGAGGCCACTGGGAGCAACATCCAAGGGGGTTGGTGAGCAACATGTTGCTCGCGAGCTACTGGTTGGGGATCACTGATCTAGATTATCCGATTCTGGGCATGTGAGTTGAAGTTGTTCTACAGTTGAGACTCCCCCTGGGTCGGCCTTTGGGTCTGCCCTGGTCATATTGTTACATTCGGGTTTAGGAATTGTTCATATTATCCAGCTCATAGTAACCAGCTCAGACAGTAAGATGATTATATTCACAGCCTTGGGTCATTCCTTGCATATTAGGTTTGTTCTGATAACTTTGTTACACTGTTATTGCCGGTGACATCCAGGCCACTCATACAGTCTACCATAGTATAATATAGGCAGTTCCATAATACCCCTAGCACAGCCACTCCTCTCCATTCTAGCACCTGAGGATCATGGGATTATGCACCCCTGTAAGGTACAGCTGATTGGCACTTACCTAGCGCTGTCACAGAGCTGAGCACCAACCCCAGAACTGGCTCAGTCACACACTAGCCACCCGGGGGTGCACAGGGGATTACGTTTCAATGGAACTGGTATTTGCAGGTGCACTGCCACCAATGACTTCACCAGTCCATAAGGTCACCTTGCTGCTGCTTATTAATGTAAGTACAGGAATGGGATCCTTTATCCGGAAACCCGTTATACAGAAAACTTATGGGAAGGCCATCTCCCATAGACTCCATTTTATCCAAATAATCAACATTATTTTAAATAAAATCCTTCTTCTCTGTAATAATAAAACAGTAGCTTGTACTTGACACAAACTAAGATGTACAGTAATTAATTCTTATTTGGAAGCAAATACATTTATTCAATGCTTACATGATTTTCTAGTAGACTTGTATGAAGATCCAAATTATGGAAAGATCCATTATCCGGAAAACACCAGGTCCCAAGCATTCTAGATAACAGGCCCCATATCCGTACTCTGATCCTGATTTGGGAAAGACTAAGTTCCTTACTCTGCAGGAACGCTGCCTGCCCTGACTTGTTGCCTGAACCTGGACTCTTAACTCCTTGTGTGCCTTACGCTGACCTTATCTTTCCATTGCCTGATTCGTAACCTTCCCTTCCTGGTTTTACCTGACAGTGCTGCTAAAATGTTTCTGTTCTCAAGTTTCTGGCTCCCTGTGTCTCATGTATTTTACTTTGGTCCTCCTTCTAAACCTTTAAAGGCATATGGTTCCTTGGTAGTTGGACCTTGGTTCCCAACAACCCTTCTTTTTAAAATATGCAACAAATATGACCTGTATAAAAGATTTGGCCTGTAGCCTTATGCCTATATATAGTTAGTGGCCTGACAACCAGATAGCAGTTTCAGTTGCGTGGTGCCCATTTAACAGTAGACATTGTCTGCTGATATGGCAACTCTTGACTTGCTGGTCACTCATTGGTCCCAGTATGATCACCTCCATCATCTATATGTAAGCAGCCAGCTGGCTAAGATTGGAGCATGAATGCAGCCCAACTCCCACAGGGACACTTGTAAGCTCATCAGCAGTTTCCTGGTCGCTCGAAAGGTCCAAGAAGGTTCCTCTCCATCATCCTGGTTAAGCAGAACTCACATATTCATCAGGGATGGCAGATATCTATGAATGTAGCCCCATACACGCTGGCAAACATAAAGTACCTTGTGTTATATACAGTATAGGGGGTCATTTACTAAAATCCAAATTTATCTCATTATTTAAATAAAAAACCACAATCAAACTCCCATACCTCATTTTACCTTATTTATTATTAAAAATGCTCAATTTCATCGGTTCGTTTAAAAAAACGATAAAATCGAGCAAAAAACTGAATGGTATGATTTTTTCTGGGTTTTTTTCCCCGAATTGCTCTATTTTTTCCTGACTTCTTCCCCCGAAAAGGTCAGATTTTTGGGCTAATTCCAGCGCAGAACTTCCAAACGGGATAGGACTCTCTTCCATTGACATATACACAACCTCGGCAGGTCTGAGATAGCAGATTTTCAGATTTGGGATTTTTGCAGTATCGGTCTTTAATAAATCTCGAAAAAACAAAAAAAAACGGAAAAAATTTGAGCTTTGCCCCAAAAAGCCAGACCAGATAAATTCAGAGTTTATTAAATAACCCCCTTAATTTATGTATACCTAATATATATATATTTATATATATATATATATAAATGGAGCGGATACATGCTACAGCGTATTGGAAAGGGTGACAGAAATTTGGGTTGGTTAAAGCCAGTGGCATTATGGGTATAAAAGCATGTGTTACCCCTCAAAGAAAAAAAAACAATTTTAATTCAATCTAGTGCTAATGGCAGATGACTTTACTTTGAGGTTTAATGGACAATAATGGACTTGTACAGCAGGGAAAGCTAAATGTGTGCAAAGACACGCACAGACCTGTAGAATTTCCCCTAAGGCTCCCAACTGTCAGTTATGTTTTATATCCCAGTAATGATCCATTAAAACAGAGGAGATGGTAAGGCAAGTGCCTTCTGCAGGGAACACTAAACATGGAAGTTAAAGAAAAAAATAAAAGCCAGTTGCATCAGATACTGTCCTGCAATTACACCTGACAGCATCCACTCTCCCCAGAATGATTTAGTTAATAAAGTACCCCCTCTTGTTAAATATAAGGACAATATAGGTTATACAGGTCATGGCGGTGTCGGACTGGCCCGGCGGGATACCGGGAAAAAACCTGGTGGGCCCCGACCCTTAATGGGCCCCCGCTGGGCCAGACCCCTCTCCCGATCAGCACACAAAGTTTTCCTTTGCCACGTGTGCGCGCGCAGCGCCATTCATGCAGGCGCGATGAGCGGCGCCGTTCAAATAGGAGCGTAGATCGCCACATTACAGTAGGGGGCGGGGGGGGCCCTGGACAGTAGTCCGGGTGGGCCCCAGGCCCCCCAGTCCGACCCTGGGTCATAGAGCTCCGAGGTGACTTCTAATTCTGCAATAGGGAGTACTTTATTTATTGTAATACACAAGTTTCAGTGAGTCATGTGACAAATGACCTCACTGAGCTCCGATTATAACTGATGACATCACTAAGTACCATTTATAAGGATATAATTTACAGGTTATTCATAGCTCTTGTGTATTATAATGGGGTATTACAAGAGACTTCCCTTTTCCATGCTGAAGAGTAAGAGACAGCATTCCGGCAGTAACGATCACTTGTTCCTTCTTTTAAAAACTGGAAGTTCAGCTCTTAGGGCAATGGCACATGATTTGGACATTCTTGGAATGCTCAGCATCTCCTTTTATTTGTTCCAATGGCAATTGGACCTGCCAGTTTGGTCACAGGTCAGATAATTGCACTTGAAAACGCTGACTGCCGCATCTTTAAAGGCTCCTCTGAAAAGAATTTATCCATACCTTCCTAGCAGGTGGCCTTGCAGCACTTCTATTGCAGAGAACAGATGCTCATTAGTGGAAGCCCTGGGGGCAGGGGGGTAAAACACATCAGAGAAACACATTACAGCTTTGGCAACCCCCTTACCTTTTGTATTAGTACTTAGGCATTGGCCTGAATTGGTGCAAACAAATAAGTGAATCTGTGAGTTGCTGACTTTGCACTGAATAACCAGTTTGTCAGAAACATAAAATCTATGGAGCTGACACTCTCTACCTTAAATGGGTGGTTCACCTTGTGGTGCAACAAGTTAAGATTGGGGGAGATCAGTTGCCCGGCGACCAATTGCCTCTGCTTCTGGCAACTAATCTCCCCTAAATGCCATCCCGTCGGCTAGAATGTAAATTGGCGAGGATGGCACACGGAGCATTTGGCTTCCGAAGTCGCCTCACAAGGAAACTTCGGAAAACAAAGCAATTTGAGTGCCATCTCGTCGGCGATTTACATTCTAGCCGGCGGGGCGGCTTTTCAAGGCGATTAGTCACCCAAAGAAGGGGGGATTTGGCAATGGCCAACTAATCTCCCCAGAATGTTAGCCTGTGTCAACTAGAGCTGTATTTAGGTCCGATGCCGCCCTAGGCAAACAAAATAGGCCCCCAAAACCGTGCCACCCTTGGCACAGGCCCTCTGGGGTCTATATATAAACATGGCCCTGTGTGTCACAACCCTTAAAGGAGGACAGTCTCTAAACAACATTCTTTAAATATCTCAGCCCTAATTTAGTCTGTAACCTATTCCCCCGGCTCAGCGTCCTGTTACTTAGTTTACCAAAAAAATGGCAAAGTTGAGTCATACAACTCAGTAGCCGTTACAATCCAATGCTGCTTCCCTTTCTCCCCTAACAGAGATTTCCATGATATAAGTTTCAACAGTGTGAACATGAACTGGCATTTCTGGATGTTAATGTAAAAATGAGGGTAATACTATAGAGATTGCTGTGCATTATAAGCACACGGATTGTTTAAAGGCCTCCATCATTGTCAACTAAGTAGAATAAGACGCATCACAGCAAATGATGATCTATAGGAACCTGAGGCAGCAGCCATGGTTGAAAGTCTGTACAGCGAGGCTATAATGAAGGGCAACTGAATCAAAGCAGGGTCTAGCCATACGAGCACATTCGGGGAGATTAGTCGCCCCAGCGTCAAATATCCTCTTCTTCGGGGCAACAATCTCCCCAAACTGCCTTCTCCCTGCCCTCCATTGGCTAAAACGAAAATCGCCTGGGGCAAGGCACATGCGGCGCTTCATTTTCCTCGTTCGGGCAACTTGTAAGGGTGCAGGTGCTATCAGTAAGGCACTGTAAGGGTGCAGGTGCTATCAGTAAAGCACTGTAAGGGTGCAGGTGCTATCAGTAAGGCACTGTAAGGGTGCAGGTGCTATCAGTAAAGCACTGTAAGGGTGCAGGTGCTATCAGTAAGGCGCTGTAAGGGTGCAGGTGCTATCAGTAAGGCGCTGTAAGGGTGCAGGTGCTATCAGTAAGGCGCTGTAAGGGTGCAGGTGCTATCAGTAAGGCACTGTAAGGGTGCAGGTGCTATCAGTAAGGCACTGTAAGGGTGCAGGTGCTATCAATAAAGTCCTGTAAGGGTGCAGGACCCTCTAAATTCGACCCTTGATAAATCTGCCCCTAAACGTGTAGCCTTACAGAACATGTTTTTTACATGGGGTCAGTGACCCCCATTTGAAAGCTGGAAAGAGTCAGAAGAAAAAAAGGCAAATAATTCAAAAACTACAAAAAATTAAGACCAATTGAAAAGTTGCATAGAATTGGCCATTCTATAACATACTAAACGTTAATTGTCTCAGAATATCACTCTATACGACATACTAAAAATTAATAACCCAAAACAAAAATGGAGGCGTCTCACGTCTCTATACTTAATTGAACCTCAAGTGTTTTGGTGGAAATTTGGTACAAATCAGGTTCTTCACCTCTATTGCCTTTGGCCTCACTCAAGAAGTTTCTGGTTTTCTATACCAAAACCAATTGTTTTCATCTGGAGTTTGTCCCATGGTTACTGCTATAAAAACCTCTGATCTTTTGGAGGCTTCTCAAGAGAACATCGTTAGTGGGATTTGCTTCCGTTCCACAATTAGAGCATTAGTCAGGTTGGGCACTGGTGGGGATCAGGACAATTCACAATTGGTCTGTATTTTCACTTATTTGCGGTTTTTGAATTATTTAGCTTTTTCTTCGACATTTGTGCCGTTTGAGATTTAGCAGCTATCTTGTTGCTAGGGTGCAATTCACCCCAACAACCAGGCAGTATTTTGAATGAGAGACTGGAATATGAATGGGAGAGGTTTGAATAGAAAGATAAGGAATACAAAGTAGCAATAACAATAACATTGTAGCTTCACAGAGCAATTGTGTGTTGGCTGCTGGGGTCAGCGACCCCCATTTTAATGCTGGAAAAAGAAGATGGCAAATAATTAAAAAAACTATAAAAAAAAAAAATTTGAATGTTGCTATTGATCCTTACTAAACACATTTCATAATGCCTCTGATAATTACTGTAAGTGCTATCGCTATACATTGAAGTATAATTACTGGGTTATTTGCTTTATAATGATTAACTAAACCAATGGTAATAATAGGATATGCTGCATTATGTCAGGGGATGTCGACCAATGGACATCCAGTATTTTCTTATAGCGTATATACCAAGGACTACCAGAGATTGTACACTATGGGACAAATTTATCAAGGGTCGAATTAAAAATTCTAATTTTTTTTTTCTCAATTTTTTTTTTTAATGCTCAAAACTGTCAAATTCGACTAGGGAAGTTTTTTTAAAAACATTAGATTTTCAGATTTATCATACTCTTTAAGAATTCAATCAGTTGCAACCTAAAACCTGCCAAATTACGGTTTAAGTCAACGGGAGAGGTGAAGGTATCAATTTGCAGCCTTCCTGACATTCAAGGTTTTAAACTCGAATCGAGTTTGATCAAATTCTATTTGAGTTTTCGGCTCGTTTTAAATTCGTTCGACTTTTAAAAATTTGATTTTATTAATCAATTTCGACTGGTCGAATTTTGAATTCATGGGAGGTTTAAAAAAAATAACGGGAATTCGAAATTCGACCCTTGATTTTTAAAAATTAGATTTTATTAATCAATTTCGACGGTCGACTGGTCGAATTTTGAATTTATGGGAGATTTTAAAAAATCGCAGGAATTCGACCCTTGATAAATGTGCCTCCCCGTATGATGTATAGCGTGATATTCAGAGACAATTCACAATTGGTCTTCATTTTCGATTGTTTGTGGATTATTTCGCTTTTTGTTTGACATCTTTGCCGTTTCAGATTAAGCAGCTATCTTGTTGCTAGGGTGCAATTCACATAGAAATATAATTACTCTGTTATTTGCTTTATAACGATCAACTGTGCTAAACCAATGGTAATAATAGGATAGGGTGTCCGACCAATGGACATCCAGTATTTATTATACCGTATATAACAAGGGCTAGCAGAGATTGTACACTAGGAGGTACATTTATTAAAGGTCAAATTTCAAATTCATGTGAGTTTTTTTTTAAACTATATTAAATTCGAATATATTTGAAATTCTATTGGGGGTTATTTATTAAAAAAATCGCATATCTACAAATCGACTCGAAAACTCAAATCGAATTCAATTCAACTAAACTCGATTTGAGTTTCCACTCGGAAAAACCCGATTGTCAGGAAGGCTAATATGATGTCCAAATTGGTCCCTGGACCTCTCGCATTGAGAATACATTTTTGCAAATGAGATGGGTGTTTGCATGAGTGCGCCCACTGTGCGAGGAAAATATTGTTGGCAGGAACTTAAATTCGCCGTTTGCAAAAGTGTTTTGCGCGTATTTTCTCCGCCACCAAAGTTGTCGAGTAATTCAGTTGCAGAGTGCGCACATAAATATTCGCAATTTGCGATTTTTGACATATTTAAAAAGCTCCTATAGACATTCGCATTGTGAAAAATGTTTTCGCAATTCTGTTTGCACTAGGGATGCACCGAATCCACTATTTTGGATTTGGCGGAACCACCGAATCCTTCGGGAAAGATTCGGCCGAATACCGAAGTAAATTTGCATATGCAAATTATGAGTTGGATTTGGTTCGGCCGAATCTGAATCCTGGCCGAATCCCGAACCGAATCCTGGATTCGGTACATCCCTAGTTTGCACCACACTTGTTCAGCTTTATAAATATAACTATGCACAGGGCAAATACATTCACTTTGCGAACCAATCTGCCTTTCGCAAAGTTTATAAATGAGTCCCATTGACTTATACATGAACTCGGCAGGTTTTAGGTCGCGAGGGCAGTGACCTGTAGCAACCAGTTGGGGAGGCGCATTTATTAAAGGTCGAATTTCGAATTCATGTGAGGTTTTTTTTAGCTTTATTAAATTTGAATATACTCAAAATTCGATTGGGGGGTTATTAAAAACCAAAAAACCGAATATCTAAAACTCGCACGAATTTTACCAACTCGAAAACTTGAATTGAATTCAGCTAAACTCGATTTGCGTTTTCTCCGGAAAAAAACTCGAATGTCAGTGTGATAAATCTCGAAATTCGAATTAAAATTCGAATCGAGTTTGGATACGTCACAATTCGAATTTGAGAGTTTTGAGCATAAGAAAAATTTGAATTTTCAATGCGACCCTTAATAAATCTGCCCCTAAGCTTACCTGCAATACCAGTTGAACCTAATAGATCACAAAGCTATGGTGACACCTATAATCTTCTTTACAAGCTGCTGATACAGTGGACGGAAGCATAAACATCAATATTTTATAATGCATTATTTTTCTGTTTCCTAATACTGCAAATATTGTAACTACGGAACACCCAAAAAGTTCAGTGCAGTGCCAGAGGAACGCTGGACTCTTCTTGCTTCTCCTGTGTGCTCTTCAACCTTCAGTATACTTTATTTATCGATATAAAATGATGCTCTATCTTGTAACAAATCTCCAGAAAATCTATGTACAATTCACAAGGGCAAGAACTTGCGGACGGCTGGATGGAGTAGAGACGGGGGAGACGGCTTCCCTTGTACGTAAGGATGGGGGTGGAGCCATATCTCCTACATATTGATGGATAACGTCACCAATGGGGTGCTTGTGGACCGGAGCAGAGGGGTTTTTTGCTGTCAAAGTAAGTAGTAGTGTTTCTTTCTTAAAGTTGACCTACAGTATATGAAGCAATTGTGTAGTCAGGGAGTAACCGTATGACATGAGATTTGCAGAGTTGCTGCTCTCAGCTCATTTCTTCCTCCAGTTCAGCCTCCAGTTGGCTCAGCTTGTGCTGCAGTAACAGATCAACGTTAACTTTGTCTCCCTGTGTGTTTGGGGCTCCTCTACGCCCCCTCCCCCCACCTTTCCCTTTTCTCTTGCGCCTACGAGGGGCAACAGTACAGTCCCGAAATACAATAACACGCTTCAATGGACGGTGACTTGTCAAAACCAGGTTCCCCCCCTTCATTACTGGTTCCTCAAATATGGTCTCAAATGTCCTGTGGGAAAGAACAGATATGTGTGAAATACCTGAGGTGAATGGATGAGGACTTCATTAGACACAATTGAGGCTCATTTATAAACCCTGGGCACATTTGCACCTGGGCAGTAACCCATGGCAACCAATCAAATGTTCGCTTACATTGTTCAACCTGCAGCTGCCTGAAAAAAAGCAAGTCACCGATTGGTTGCTATAGGTTAATGCCTAGGTGCCCAGTGTTTATAAAGGAGCCCCTACAACATTACGGGCAACCATATTTCTCTCAACTTTTTGTTGCTGGACTGTCCTAGAACCCCCTCTCAACCCATTTCTCATTATTATTTACACAATTCATGCCATGTTGTAACAAGCTCAGTACGGTTTACCCCATATCACAGCTGCACAACCAACAACCATGAAAAATTCTCACCCTTCTACCCACTTCCAATAACACCAACACTTACACTCTGTGCATTTACTCATAGGTTCCACCATAGCAGAATGTCCATGGCAGTGGTGTAACTACCTATAATAATAATATAATACACAAGAGCCATGAATATCCTGTAAGTGATAAGCTTATAAACAGTGCTAAGTGATGTCATCGGTTATAATCGGCGCTTAGTGATGTCACATGACTCAGTGAAACTTGTGTGTTGTAAATAAGGATGCACCGATTCGGCCGTACCCCCGAATCCTTTGTGAAAGATAAGGCCGAACACCCTAATCCTAATTTGCATATACAAATTAGGGGTGGGAAGGGAAAACATTCTTTACTTCCTTGTTTTTGTTCACAAAAAGTCACACAATTTCCCTGTCGTCCGAATCCGAATCCTGCTGAAAAAGGCCGAATCCTGGCTGAATCCGAACCAAATCCTGGATTCAGTGCATCCCTAATTATAATAAATAAAGTACCCCCTGTTGAAAAATATGAGGATATTAGAACTCACGTGGAGTTCCATGACTTGTATAAAAACACTCTGCCTTTTGCCATGTCCTTTTATATGGTCATGAAACTCCTCGGTAACTTATAATATCCTTATAGTTTACAAGAGGGGGTACTTTATTTACTATATACAGTAGACCCTGCAATCACAGGGGGACCCGGGCCGCAAGGTCTGCTGCATTGTATTTTCCTCTCCCCAGCCCCTCTCATAACTTCGGGGATCGGGAGAGGAGCCTGGTGAAGAGGGACTGTTTGTGCCAGTTTTTTTTTTTTTTTGGCCCATGGTCATACATCCCTACTGCTGACTGACCTTACTGATTCTCATACAATACTCCTTCCACTTAGGGTTGCCACCTGGCCAGTATTTTACCGGTCCTGGCCGTTAAAAATGATGGATAATCACAATGTTATTAATAGGAAAAATACAAGAGTCCTCTGCACTCAACCCATTATCAATATATTTAAGACAGAGACATTTTGTGCATACTGCTACTGAAAAATGCCTTACCCTTTAAACAAAACAGGGATTGTTTGTCCATATATTGCAATATATTTAAGCTGGCCAACTACGTCAAAGTCATCCCATATCTGGCCAGTCCTATGCTCAATTTTATCTGATTCATTAAGAATTCTATTGCTTCATTATACATTTTACAAAGGGACTAGGTTTTACCTGCAACTTACTTGCTGCTTTCAAAGTAAACCCCCATACTTGGCTGCCCTTTTATTAGACACCAGTGGGATCACCTGACTATAGTTGGGAAGGGTGGGAGCTACAACATGGAGCTGGTCACTGCTCCTGTATAACTAGCACAAACAAGGGAAAGTTGTGCTCACCACTATTTTTTTAAAACCATTAGGCGGGGGTGCAATGAGGGTGTGACCACAAAATACATATAGTCAAATACAAGAGTCCTCTGCACTCAACCCATTATCAATATATTTAAGACAGAGACATTTTGTGCATACTGCTACTAAAAAATGCCTTACCCTTTAAACAAAACAGGGATTGTTTGTCCATATATTGCAATATATTTAAGCTGGCCAACTACGTCAAAGTCATCCCATATCTGGCCAGTCCTACGCTCAATTTTTATCTGATTCATTAAGAATTCTATTGCTTCATTATACATTTTACAAAGGGACTAGGTTTTACCTGCAACTTACTTGCTGCTTTCAAAGTAAACCCCCATACTTGGCTGCCCTTTTATTAGACACCAGTGGGATCACCTGACTATAGTTGGGAAGGGTGGGAGCAGTGACCAGCTCCATGTTGTAGCTCCCACCCTTCCCAACTATAGTCAGGTGATCCCACTGGTGTAGTAGCAGTATGCACAAAATGTCTCTGTCTTAAATATATTGATAATGGGTTGAGTGCAGAGGACTCTTGTATTTGACTATATGTATTTTGTGGTCACACCCTCATTGCACCCCCGCCTAATGGTTTTAAAAAAATAGTGGTGAGCACAACTTTCCCTTGTTTGTATTAATAGGAAAATAGGATTTTTTTGCTACTCACCGTTAAATCCTTTTCTCTGTAGTCGAAAGGGGGACACAGGGACCGATGGGGTTAAGCTCCATCCTCCAGGAGGCAGGACACTTGGTAATATTAATTAAGGGGCGTGCCATACTTGGCTTAACCCCGCACACTGTGCTGAAGCTTCAGTTTGTTCCAAAGAAAAAAATTAACTGATAACACTATGACAGAATGAAAACCAGGGATTATCCTGGACACGACAGTCTGGTCAAAGGCTCGTCCTAGGGCGGGAAGCCCTGTGTCCCCCTTTCGACTACAGAGAAAAGGATTTAACGGTGAGTAGCAAAAAAATCCTATTTTCTCTGTCGTCTAAGGGGGACACAGGGACCGATGGGGACTTAACAAAGCAGTCCCAGGACAACAGCAGGGTGGGACGAGCCAGATTGAACATTAATGCAAAACAGACTGCAACACCCTGCGGCCTAGAGAGGCCTCAGCTGAAGAGGTGGTGTCAAGTCTGTAAAATTTAGTAAAGGTATGAACTGAGGACCAGGTGGCTGCTCTACAGATCTGATCCATTGAAGCAGAGTTGCGCCAGGCGCTGATGCACCCATGGCTCTTGTGGAGTGAGCCGTGATAGTCTCTGGTGGCGTCTTGCCTTTGGAAATATAAGCTTGCCGGATGGCTTCTTTTATCCACCTAGCAATGGTAGTCTTGGAAGCAGGAAAACCCTTACGAGGACCGGCAGGAAGCACGAAAAGAGTCTGTGATTTCCGAAAAGTCTTTGTCCTATCAAGGTACCAACGAAGGGCTCGGACTACATCTAATTTGTGAAGACGTCGTTCCTTGTCATTTTTGGGATCCGGAGATAGTGATGGTACTATGATTTCCTGATTAATGTGAAAAGAAGACACAACTTTAGGTAAAAATGATGGAACTGTTCGTAACACTGCCTTGTCTCTGTGGAACACCAGAAAGGCCGGATCCGAGGACAGAGCGCTTAGTTCGGACACCCTTCTGGTTGAAGAAATAGCCACTAGGAACACTGTCTTGTAGGTGATCCAACTGTCGGAAACAGAATGCATTGGTTCGAATGGGGAATCCAGCAATGCTTCCAACACTAAGTTAAGGTCCCAACCTGCAACTGGCTGCTGAAATGGAGGAACTACATGCGCCACACCTTGTAAGAAGGTACGTATGGTGTCTTCTGTTGCTAGTCGATGTTGAAACAGAATAGATAATGCCGACACTTGGACTTTCAGAGAACTGAGCTTTAGGCCTAATTGTAGACCTTTCTGAAGAAATGATAGAAGTCTGGGTAAATTGAAGTCCAGGGCCGAGACATCTAGCTCCTGACACCAATTATAGTAGGAACGCCAAACCCTGTGATACGACTTAGAAGAAGTGGGTTTACGAGCTTTAAGCATAGTGGTAATAACTTCTTCTGCTATCCCCTGCCTTCGCCAGATGGATGCTTCAATAGCCATGCCGTCAAAGCGAATAGTCCGGGATTGGGATGTGACACTGGACCCTGGTTGAGCAGATCTGGTCTGCATTGTAGACGAACTGGTTGGTCTATCGACAAGTCCTGCAGATCGGAGAACCATGTTCGACGAGGCCAATAAGGAGCTATTACAATGACTGTCAGTGATGACTGCCTGATTTTCTTGAGCACTCGAGGCAACATCGGAAGCGGGGGGAACACATATGCCAGGTCGAATGTCCAGGTTTGTGTCATGGCGTCCACCCCCGCCGCTAGTGGGTCTCGAGCCCGTGCAAAGAATGTGCGTACCTTCCGGTTGGATTTGGATGCCATCAGATCTATCTGTGGTTGGCCCCAGAGACCCACGAGTTCCGCGAATACTTCCGGATGAAGTTCCCATTTGCCCGGTCGAACTTGGTTTCGACTGAGAAAGTCTGCCTTTATGTTGGACACTCCCGGAATGTGGATGGCCGACAATCTTACTCGGTTGACCTCTGCCCACTCCAGTATGAGCTGAACTTCCTTCAGTGCTGCTTTGCTGCGAGTTCCTCCCTGACGATTTATGTATGCCACTGTGGTGACATTGTCGCTTTGGATGCGAACTGGTTTTTGGTACAGGAGACATGACCATTGATGTAGCGCTAGCTTTACGGCCCGTAACTCTAGTATGTTGATGGGGAGTTTGGACTCCTCGTGAGACCATTGACCTTGAGCTGATAGATTGTTCCAGGTTGCACCCCAACCTTTTAGACTGGCGTCTGTGGAGATGACATTCCATTCCGGAGTCGCCCAAGATTGTCCCGTGATCAGGTTGTCCATCCTCAACCACCACTGAAGGTTCTCCCTCGTTGTCTGGGAGAGATTGACCACTCGAGACAGAGGTCCTCCCTTCCAAGATGACAGTATGTTTGCTTGTAAGGCACGAAGGTGAATCTGAGCAAAGGGTACTGCTTCGATCGTTGACACCATGAGACCCAGAACCTGCATTGCCTTGTGTACAGTAGGATTCTGGTGTGATAGCAATGACCGCACTTGCGTCATGATCTTGTGTTGTTTCTCCTGTGGAAGGCATACCAACTGTGAGATTGTGTTGAACTCCAAGCCCAGAAACACCATCTGATGGCTTGGTTGAAGGTTGGATTTTGACCAATTGATGGTCCAGCCGAAGCTCTACAACAGTCGGATCGACTTGTTTAGGTCCTCCTTGGCCTTCACTTCTGATCTGGCTTTGAGGAGAAGATCGTCCAGATACGGAGTCACAGATACTCCCTGAAGCCGTAATGTCGCTGCTGTGACCGCCATTAACTTGGTGAACACTCGTGGAGCCGAGGACAGGCCGAACGGCAGAGCCACAAACTGAAAGTGTAGATTTGCAAATGCGAATCGGAGATATTTCTGATGAGGGGGCCAGATAGGGACATGGAGATAAGCGTCCTTGATATCTAATGACATCATCAGCTGTCCCTGTTCCATTCCCCGTATCACAGAACGGAGAGTCTCCATCTTGAAATGAATGGAACGGATAAACTTGTTGAGCAGTTTGAGATCCAGCACCGGCCTGAAGGATCCGTCCTTCTTTGGCACTATGAAGAGATTGGAGTAGAACCCTGAGAATCTCTCCTGTCTTGGTACTGGTATAATTACTCCGGTGCGCTCGAGATTGGTAATGCAGTGCAAGAAGGCCTGAGCCTTTCTGGGCTGAGTTGGAACTGTGGACATGAAAAATTTTCGTGGAGGCGATCTTGTGAAATCGAGGTGATAGCCTTCTGAGACTATTTCGTTGACCCATGCATCTGTTGAATGATGGATCCACACCTCCCGGAATCGCAGTAACTTGCCCCCTATTTGTTCTAGCGATTCCGGAGGGAGTGCCCCGTCAGGCTGAGGTAGACTTATCTCCTGCTGGTTTGTTGAATGTTTTGTTGGACTTCCATGGGGTACGACTTTTATCACTGGTCTTCCCTCGAAAGTGCGAACGTTGTGGTGGGCTGCTTTTACGTGAATAACGGCCGCTTTGCCCACGAAAAAACCGTCCACGTCTGGTTGTTCCTGTAAACTTGCTCTTCGCCTGAGGGAGAAAGGTGCTCTTTCCCCCCGTAGCCTGTGAGATTATTTTCTCAAGTTCCTCTCCGAATAGTCTATGTCCTTTAAATGGTAATGAGGTGAGTGACTTCTTGGAACTCAGGTCAGCAGACCAGTTTTTGAGCCACAATGTTCTGCGTGCCGCAACGGACAGTGCTGAAGTTCGAGCTGTGATTTGCGAAACATCTAGAGTAGTGTCACACAAATAAGCTGATGCTTCCGCAAGCGTCTGTGCTGAAGACAATAGATCAGTTCTGGGGACTCCCTCTTGGATGTCCCTGACCAATGATTCTGACCATGCTTGAATAGCTCGGGAAACCCAGGCTGATGCCAAACTGGGTCTGAGAGTTGAACCAGAGGACGAATAAATAGCCCTTAAAAATCCTTCCATACGCTTATCAGATGGATCCTTAAAGGCCGCTGCGTCATTAACTGGTAGCGCGGTAGATTTTGACAGTCTGGATACTGGGGCGTCCACGACTGGGGGAATCGTCCACTTGTCTACTATTTCTTTGGGAAACGGGTAGGACTTTGAAAACTTTTTAGTGGCTTGAAACTTCCGTTCTGGATTGTTCCATTCATCCTGCAACATGTCCATCAACTGTTCATGCGATGGAAAACATAAAGTGGATTT
Source organism: Xenopus petersii (assembly GCA_038501925.1). Lineage (NCBI taxonomy): Eukaryota > Metazoa > Chordata > Amphibia > Anura > Pipidae > Xenopus > Xenopus petersii. The sequence continues at coordinate 13,547,829 of CM076688.1, forward strand.
GTGTTGTCTCTTGAACAGCTTTGCTGAATCGGACTGTTTAGGTGTTTGTGAAATGTTAAGTACTTCAAGTACCCCCTTAATGATTTTTTCAACGTCATGTTGGGAATCACGGTCTCTCTCAGCCTCTATATTCTCCTCTTCCTCATCAGAGGATTCGTCTGAATAAGGTAGCTCGCCTTCTGACTGAGATGATACCTGTTCTACTGACGACTCGTCAGGTGATGTGTTAGATGGGTTGTCGGCTTTAGCGCCATGTGTGCGCTTGCGCTTGTTGCCTTGCTTGTGGCCCAACTTTGCTAGAGCTTTGCCTAAATTATCAGCTATGGCTGGGAGCCCCTGCAGGGATGCTAAAGACTGTGACAATTGTACCGCCCAGAGGGGGGCTGGTAATTCCTGAGCTCTGCTGGTGCGGGGTTCTTGTGGTGTACCCTGATCATTTGCACCTTCAGATAGATTTACTACTGAATCTGAATTCTGCCCCCCAGCGACAGAGGCCCCTTGCTCAGCAGAACAAGACCTGCAAAGTGGCTCACTCTGGCCCCCAGCAATTTTTGAGTGACATTTGTTACAGGCAAAATAAATGACCTGTGTTGTGCTGGGTGCTCTCCCCCCCGCCCTAGAGAATAAGCCCACTGGCCTACCTTCTGCCATTGTGATTCACCTGAAGCCAAGCAAGTGTGCGTGAGTTAAACCCTGTAGGTCACTTTCAACGCTGCTTGTAGTGGTGAAGGTTTCTCCCCTCCTTGCTGCCAGTCGCTCTGTGTGCACCGAGCAGTTACTGCTGCTCCCTCTGTGCGGCGCGTGTCTGCCCGCTCAGTGTAGTACGCAAGATGGCCGCTGGAACGCAATGCGTTCCACCGCGAACATCAATCGAAAATGGCGTCGCGCCCTGAATGGTGCCAAAAACGAGACGCGCTGTGCGGAATAGGCTCAACTATAGCCGCATTTGTTCAACGGCAAGGTATGCGCAGCAGGGCAGACACCACCACCCTCTGGGTCCCTTTGAATGATAGCAAGGGTATGGCGACTGGCTGGTAGAGGGAGGAGGGGAGGGGAGGGGGGGGGCAACCGGTGCCACAGTAGCATATGGATACTGGGGGAGACCGGACAGCTTACCTCAGTAGCAGTTAACACCGGCCAGACCTTCTGTCAACCAATTTTGGCGCAGGCATTGTCTGGGTGGTTGATATAGCCGCATGGCTAGAAGAAATACCCCGGTGACTGTTCCATGTCGGGGGCTAACCCTTAGGAAGCAGGTATCCCTGTTCCTGGTGTCACCCCGGGTGTCAGCCGATGCTGACCGAAGAAATCTTCCCCCAGAGGGGAAGTCCATCCTCCTGGTAGCAGGACACTTGAAAAACTGAAGCTTCAGCACAGTGTGCGGGGTTAAGCCAAGTATGGCACGCCCCTTAATTAATATTACCAAGTGTCCTGCCTCCTGGAGGATGGAGCTTAACCCCATCGGTCCCTGTGTCCCCCTTAGACGACAGAGAAAAAAGCATAAATATATAGGAAGGCCGGTATTTTTTTCCAGAAAAGGTGGCAACCCTACTTCCACTTAGCCCCATTACCCTTTTAACATTATACCCTCTGACCTTTTCTCAGTAGGCGTATGATAATTTTTATTTGTGTAGATCTCTTCCAGGCTGAATTCTTCCTTCTGTAACCTGAAGGGCAAGAAAGTACAAAATCACATTTAAATTTCTATTTAAAGAGATACTGTCATGGCAACACATTTTTTTTTTAATGCATCAGTTAATAGTGCTTCTCAAAAGAGCAAACAGATTTTTTATATTTCATTTTAAAATCTGATATGTGGCAAGACATATTGTCAGTTTCCAAGCTGCCCCCAGTCATGTGACGTGTGCTCTGATAAATTTCAGTCACTCTTTACTGCTGTACTGCAAATTGGAGAAATATCACCCCCCCCCAGCAGCATAACAACAATGGGAAGGTATAACCCAAAAGAGGTGCCTTTATTCAAACGCAAAAAAGATCTTTCACGACGATTAGTTGAGGTCTGACGAAGTCAGAGCAACAAACAAAATTTTTTTACAGGAAAAGAAAAAAGAAACCCCATCAATAGTTATGATTCTAAGGTTGACAGGAAAATTGTAATAGGTTATGCACCCTACTTATTTAACAACAATAATTCATAAGAAATTGTGATGTCGCTCACCTTATTCGCTTGGGAAGACCCATTGGAGTTAAGTTTCCCTCTTGCCTCATGGGTCTTTTTCGGATTTGGAAGTTGGAGACTTTTCCGGCTTTGGCGCCTTTCCAGCTTTCTGGGTCCTAAAGTCAAATAATCAAAGTTGCTGTGAAGTCCCTAAAAGTAGCAATTTGACTATTCCAATAACCCGTAAATAAAAAGGACTATTGAGCAGACTTTATCTGAATTTACTCAGGTGTTGTTTCCTAGACTTACCTTGAGCTCAGAATCAGACAGTGAAGCTTCTGTTTGCGATTCGGTTCTGCTGTGAGCTGGGCTTGTAAAGAATATTTTTTCCAACCCATTATCACTCCTGGTGGGACTATGAAGGGAGTGCTCACTGTGTAATGAACTGGATGGGAAAATACACAAAAAACAGCAACAGGGGTGAGACAGTGAGAAAAAAGGGGGGGGGGGCTAAAGTACAAATTGAATATGCTTAAATGAACACAATCAGATTACAGGCATGGAGGTTAATATGGAGAGAGAGAGAGATTTCTGCAAAAGCAGAAGACAAGACACAATTGCATATCAAAGGTCTGGAGATACCCTTCAGTCTGACAGAACAGATATATGGTTCCCTAGATACCAATTGGTTTGGGCTACCAGGGAGTAGCACTCTGAATGAAGTGTATCCCAAACCTTTAATTCTTTATCCATCACTGGGAACAGATGTGGAGTACAGAGGGAGCAGAGAAATTACGAGACTACATGAAGTTTTAAAGGAACAGTTCAGGGTAAAAATAAAAACTGGGTAAATAGATAGGCTGTGCAAAATAAAAAATGTTTCTAATATATTACAAAAATGTAATGTCTAAAGGCTGGAGTGACTGGATGTGTAACATAATAGCCAGAACACTACTTCCTGCTTTACAGCTCTCTTGGTTTCCAATGATTGGTTACGAGGCAGTAACCAATCAGTGACTTGAGGGGGGCCACATGGGTCATAACTGTTGCTTTTGAATCTGAGCTGAATGCTGAGGATCAATTGCAAACTCACTGAACAGTTATGTCCCATGTGGCCCCCCTTTAAGTCGCTGACTTACTCAGAGATGAAGAGCAGGAAGTAGTGTTCTGTTATGTTAAACATCCAGTCCCTCCAGCCATTATACATTATATTTTTGGCTAACTATATTAGAAACATTTTTTATTTTGCACAGCCTATTTACCCAGTTTTTATTTTTACTCTGAACTGTTCCTTTAAGATCACACTTGGCTTTCACGTGAAGCAGATATATAGCAAAGGGATGTAGAAAAACGTGCAAACTGCAAAGGTCACAGTCAAATATGCATTTTGGTTTGGGGATAGACGCAGGCAAAGAACAGAGCACATCCAAACTAGAGCAGTGATCCCCAACCAATGGCTCATGAGCAGTTGTTCACCAACTACTTGGATGTTTCTCCCAGTGGCCTCAAAGTGGTTGCATATTTTTAAATTGTTGGCTTGAAGGCAAGTTTTGGTTGCATAAAAAAGGTATGCTGCCAAACAGAGTCTCATGTAGACTCCCAGTCTACATAGGGCAATCAAATAGCCAATCACAGCCCTTATTTGGCACCCCCCCCCCATGCTTGTGTTGCTCCCCAACTCTTTTTAAATTTGAATGTTGCTCATGAGTAAAAAAGGTTGGGGACTCCTGCCATAGAGAGTAGAGCACACAGATAGGAAACAGAATAAAGACACACCCAGAAGACAGAAGCTGGCAGAAGCCACAACAGTGTGAAGCTGGAGTGTTAGTTGGTCAGTTTTTGTTTTCAGCACCTACAATGAGATTAAATAAACATCCATTCTGGAGAGAATATAACACAGTTACAGCTGTAACATCGCTGGGTGACTCACTTTTCAGGGCTGTGTTGTGCCATCAGGTGGCTAAGATGGTATTGTTTCCCAATATTGGAGTGGCAGAGGAGAAAAGGATGCAGCTCCTTCTTCAGGCAAGAAAAAGACAAAGGGAATAATGGCCAGTGTCTGTACTCCTCTACTGTGCCTAAACTGTGCCTTCTTATCCTGGGCCTGGAGGATGCATTGTGCTGTGCAAGGGTGTGTGGGCAGGACTTTCTGCTGTCTTCCCCTGTGCTCAGACTGTAACTCCTCCCCCGAGGAACAGATGAGCAATGAGGAAGCAGTGCAAGAGACGGGGACAAAGAGGGACAGGATAGGCAACGTTGAAGTGGGGGGCGACACAGTGTAGGCACTGCACTGGAAACAGCAATTTTTAGCTGAATGTTCATGCTGCTTTCAGACACTGGAGGATCTGTCTCCTTACTACAATCCTCAATATAGATCCCAGAGTCTCTCTCTGCAGACTTCTCCAATAGGTTTCCCAAAATCTTTTCTCTTTCCGTTGTTTCACTGTGTTCAGACCCACGTCCCACCTTACAACATTCATGCCCTCCATGAAATCCTTGTTCACCCTCAGCACTCTCATGCCCTCCATGAGGTCCTTGTTCAGCTTCATAACGCTCATGCCCTCCTAAAGGTCCTTGTTCAGCCTCATAACTCTCATGCCCTACTAGAGGTTCTGCTGGATGAGCTTTACAACACTCAAGACCTCCTGAAGGTCCACTCTGTTTTTCCCCGTTATCTGTCAAACACAGAGACCTCAAACCCATTCTCCTTGGACTCAAATCTACTACTGGTTTTGGAGATTCCTTTCTAGTTGCTCTGTGCTCTCCTCTATCCTGGGGTGTGGCTAATGCTTTATCTTCCACCATTTTCTCCTCCGTTTGTTCAGCGGTGGTGTCCCTACGTCCCTTAACGGGACTGAGAAATATCTCAGCAAAGCTTTCCAGTTTGGAACGCACATTGTGCAGAAGAGGGACCAGTCTCCAGCTTTGTAACTTAGATGATGGTTCAGAGGGAGGTGGCAGAAGTAAAGGCAGGGAAGGGATTTGTGAGGGATGAGTAGAGGGGCCAGGAACAGCGGGGAAACATGAAGGCGGAGTATGGAGTGCACTCTCTTCAGATCCATCTGCACGATGGACAAAACAAAAACAAAATTAGGAACAAAAACGAATTTTTCTCTAATGCATCTTGAACAATCTCCACCACTCACCCGTGCGGCCTCCTGCTCCCTCCGGAATTAGTCTGCTGCACAGGGTCCACTCCTCGCTACAGGTTGCTCTGAAAAGAAAGATGTTAGGAGCTCACATAAGATCTCGTGCATGATTTCAGCTTGATGTTAAAGGAAACAAAAGAAACAGAGATGGAGAGATTGCATTGGATCACGTGCAAATCAAAATCCAGAATATTACAATAAAATGGGGTTCTACCTGTCAGATTGCTGAGATCTCATGTGTAGAGACTCCATCTATAGAGAAAAAAATGAAATAAGCATATGCATCCAACTTTTTTTGCAAGCATCTGCAGAGTAAACTTGACACTCAAGCCTACCTAATCCCAACCTAAAACCTTACCTTCAGATATCTTTCACTATCAGGATGTTGTTAAAGGACACGTAAAGCCTACATTTTCCTACCATGTATATAAGTTGGGCATATCTTCCCCACCCAAACCACATCATTTGTACTGCATCAACCCCCTCCATTTGTCAGCACCATCACATTTTACTAAATATAGCAGCTTTCACCGAGCAGACATTTTCCCTCTGACACATCATCAGTAACATTGAGACATGTATGCTGTAAAGTTCATGCAGAATACAGGGTTACAAAGGCACAACATACTTTGATAAAAAGGTCTGCTGTGGTTGAGCAATGTAATGGTTAAGCTGAGTTTAAAAGAGGTGGTTAGGAGAAAAAAATAGGATCAGACAGCTAGAGTTTCTATGGGAACCAGTAATGCCATCTCTTCATTTGCTGTTAGACTGGAGGGTGTGTTTAGTAATCCAAGCTGAGATGAACTGAGCATGCTCATGAGCCAAAAGCCAAAGTAAATTCCTGAGGGAGGGGGCAGAGTGGGTAAGAGGAGGAGAAGCAATTCTAAGTGATTAAAGGGATGCTGCAGCCTTACTGTTAACCTTTTAACAACCAGAGTGGCAGTTATCTAAAGATTTCAAAGAGGCTGTTCATTGATTACGTTCTTGTGTGTGTGAAGGGGGGTTACTTTAAAGGAGAATTCAACTCTAAAGTTAAAAAACCCTACCCTACATTGACCCCCCTCCCTCCTCCCCCCAGCCTAAGTGTTACCCCTAATGTTTTAATTACCCCTCCATGCAGATTCTGGAGTTCACGGCGACATCTTATTCTCTTTAGTAATCTTCGGAAAGTAAGTGCCGTACCGGCGCATGCACAGTTGGAGCATTTTTTTGTTTTCGCGACAACTGCGCATGTGACGAAGCGTAACAAATACTGCCGAAGCAACGGTCTCATTCCGAAGAGGCTGAAGATGCCACCCGTGAAATCCGCTGTACCCCTGAAGATGCATTTTGTTGCCTACTATAAAGTAGATATTCAAGCAGAAGACTTCCTGTAAAGTCACATTCCTCACCTCCTGGGAGGCATCCCTAAGCCCTGGACGGAGTATGTTTTTGTTTTCTCTTTCACATGGGGAGGTAGACGGACTGGTCCTCTGGACTCTCTTGCTTCTGGTTCTGTGCTCCGTTGGATTCCCATGGGTAAGGCTGACCTCGGGCTGAAGCCCTGTTCTTTGTAAGGACGGTAATGTGCTGGAAGAATCCTCAGGGGAAGGACTGGGGTAAAGGCCAAATAGAAAATTAAATTAGGATATTTACACATCCATAGAAAATGTCTGTGCCTCCCCATTGCCTCTCTTTATTGCTGTACATTATGTTTTGTGCTTCTGTACCAGCCAAAGGCAACCACAGCCCTTTAGCAGTAAAGATCTGTGTCTCCAAAGATGCCCCAGTAGCTCCCCATCTTCTTTTCTGCTGATTCACTGCACATGCTCTGTGCTGCTGTCACTTACTGAGCTTAGGGACCCACTCACAATATACAGTACACATAGAATAGAAATGTCACAATATAAGGCTGATTAGTAATTAATACAGATAATTACTACATGGCAGCACAGAAACCAGTGCAATTAGCATCAGAATTGAATAATCAGCAAACCTGTAGCATCAGCTTATATTACAGCCAGGGAAGCTCATTTTCTTCTGGATAATTAGTGACGAGCCCTAAGCTTAGCTTCTCAACAGCCAATCAGAGCCCACTGAGCATGTGAGTGTCACAGACACTTTCCAAGATGGTGACCCCCTGTGACAAGTTTGAAGTCCTGGATCATTGCTGCTATTGACAAGCTCAAACTTTAGCCTCGTGCAATAAGTTCAGTATATACAATATGCCATTTTTAGGGTTTAGTTCTCCTTTAAGCATTCTCGCAATTTCCAGTGACTCCTCAAATACAGACAATTTTGGGGCAAAACTCTTCTGGTCACCAAAATGTGTAGCAGTTGACCAGTTTTACCAATATTTATTGAAATTGTATATGTATTAGGGCCTTACGGGGCTCCTATACCTCCTGGGCCCACCCGACGGGCAAATCTATCCCATTTGGCTTCATGAAAGAAATTTGCGAAACATCGAAAATTTGAAAAAGGCGTATTTTCACATATTTGGACTTTTTTTCACTGCGCATATTGTGCTATTTTTGGGCTAATTTTGAAGTGCCTCCCGGCTAGTTTTCGGGCTGGTTTTTGTAGCTGATTTTGAAATCGAGGCCTGGTAACCCTGCCTGGGTCTCACTGTGTGGCCTGAGCAAGATGTTGCCTGTGTAGGTTTCAGCATGGAGCCACAGAAGCAGTTCCCAAGACCATTACATGTAACAGAATGTGTGTGTGTGTTAGTCAGTATACACAACAGGCATTTACAAGCTGCACAGCTGTTGGATAGAAAGTGACAAGCTCAGTGGCTGCAGCAGGGAATGCTGGGAGTTGTAGTAGAACAGCGGGCGGTGCAGGCTGGACATGTAAATATCGCCACTGGGAATCTGCCAACTACAACTTCCAGTTTCCCCCGGCAGGCAGTGCGAGTGTCACAGACACAGGACAGCAAAGACGCGCGGCTCTTCCCAGTCAGAGCTCACCGGTAGACTAAGACTCTCCTCCGATGATGCCGCCCCGACTTCTCACACTTCATGACCTCACCACCACGCCGCTGAATATGATGTCACCGGCAGCTCCTGGAACCTCAGCGGATCAGTTCCGGCGAACTATCCATCTATTTCCGGCCGCTTCCCCCTACAACTACATGTCCCGGGGTGCACCTCGCCGCACGTGACCCTTGTAGCCAATCAGCGTCAGACACAGTGGCACAAGCTGCCCAGGTAACAACATGACAGTGATTTAGTTCAGGGGGGACGCAGTGTGGGATGTAGGGGAAGCAGGGTCTGTTCTTGTTGCTGGGGGAACCGGTTCCAACATTTACACGGACCACAGAGATTGTGATTTAGAGATTTAGTCACTGAAGTGCATTGATCGATGGCTGGGAATTGTTTATTGGAGTTTAGCTATTGCTTAAAGGGGAACTTCACCAAAAACTGTTTTTTTTTTATTGCATAATTGAATATATCATTGTAATTGTAAGCAGCTCTACAATATACATTCCTTACACCAAAGGGGTTGTGCACCTTCAAACTAACTGTTAGTAAGATGTAGAGAGGGATATTCTGAGACAATTTGCAATTGGTCTTCATTTTTTTATTATTTGTGTTTTTTTTTAGTTATTTAGCTTTTTATTCAGCAGCTCTCCAGTTTGTAATTTCAGCCATCTGGTTGCAAGGGTCCAAATTCCCCTAGCAACCATGCACTGATTTGAATAAGAGATTGGAATATGAATAGGAGAGGCCTGAATAATGGGTAATAAAAAGTAGCAATAACCATAAATGTGTAGCCTTACAGAGCATTTGATTTTAGATGGGGTCAGTGACCCCAATTTGAAAGCTGGAAAGCATCAGAATAATACAAAAAAAAATCTAAATAATGAAAACCAGTGGAAAGGTTTCTTAGAGTGGGCTTTTTTATAGCATCCTAAAAGTTAACTTAAACGTGAAACGTTTAAAGGGTTAAATGTCCACCTTTGAGTTAACGGTTACTATGATGTAGAGACGGATATTCTGAGGCAATTGGTTTTTATTTTTTATCATTTGCGGCTATTTAGCTTTTTTTTCCGCAGCTCTCCAGTTTGCAGTTTAAGCAATCGGGTTGCTAGGGTTCAAGTTACCCTAGCAACCATGCATTAATATTAGTTTGAATAAGAGACTGGAATATGAATGGGAGGGGCCTGTCTAGAAATATGAGTCATAAGAAGTAGCAATAACAATACATTTGTAGCCTTACAGAGCATTTGTTTTCTAGATGGGGTCAGTGACCCCAATTTGAAAGATGGAAAGAGTCAGAAGAAAAAGGCAAATCAATACTAAACTATAAAAAAAAAAATAATGAAGACCAATTGAAGTTGCTTAGAATTGGCCATTCTATAATATACTAAAAGTTAACTTAAAGGCAAACCACCGTTTAACTTCTAGTTTGATGTAAACTTTTAGTTTTAGACCTCATCTAAAAAAACAAATACTCTAAGGCTATAAATGTATTGTTATTACTACATTTTATTACTCATCTTTCTATTCAGGCCTCTCCTATTCATATTCCCATAGTCTTTTTTTTTTTTTTTTTTCAAATCAGTGCATGGTTGCTGGGGTAGTGTGGGCCCTAGCAACCAGATTGCTGACATTACAAACTGGAGAGCTGCTGAATAAAAAGCTAAATAAATCAAAAACCACAAATAATAAGAAATGAAAACCAATTGCAAATTGTCTCAGACTATCCCTCTCTACATCACACTAACAGTTAAATTAAAGGTGAATGTGTAATGTTATATGTAAAGGTAATTGTTATGGAGATCAGTTTGTACAATACTATTTGTACTGCTGCTTCTGATTTATGAAACAACTGTTCTGAAGAGATCCTAAACAGTCAAACACTCTACTAATAGACACATTTTCTTAACAATATTTATATTCCTCCTCCAGCATCCTCTATACAGGGGAAGAGCAGGTAACCCATGATATTAATGGGGGGTTTGTGGGGACACAGCACCAATTTATTCAGTACATTATTCATTGGAAGGTCTTTGCCTAAAATAACATTCTCTGCATTTTTTTAGGCTTGAAGGCAAAACCACACTTGCTCAACTGTGACATCAGAGGGTGCAGCGCTGATGTCACTCTGTGCCCCAGGGATGAAGTCAAGTGACAAAGTGGGGTCCCCAGTGGGCTCAGCGCTGATATACACAGAGTGTTATGGATCTAGTCACACCCATAGGTACCTGGAGGGAACTAACGGCAGCCTTGTGTGTGAGAGGCAACCTACTGAGCATGGATACCGCTCACTGAGAGACTTCTTTGTGGTGAGGATTCAGTGGGAAGAGAAGGGGGAATTGACGGGTGGACTGTTCCCCTCTAGTCTAGAATTGATGGGTGGGCTGTTCCACTCTAGTCTAGAATTGATGGGTAGACTGTTCCACTCTAGTCTAGAAATGATGGGTGGACTGTTCCACTCTAGTCTAGAATTGATGAGTGGACTGTTCCACTCTAATCTAGAATTGATGGGTGGGCTGTTCCACTCTAGTCTAGAATTGATGAGTGGGCTGTTCCACTCTAATCTAGAATTGATGGGTGGACTGTTCCACTCTAGTCTAGAATTGATGGGTGGACTGTTCCACTCTAGTCTAGAATTGATGGGTGGACTGTTCCACTGTAGTCTAGAATTGACGAGTGGGCTGTTCCACTCTAATCTAGAATTGTTGGGCGGGCTGTTCCACTCTAATCTAGAATTGATGGATGGGCTGTTCCACTCTAATCTAGAATTGATGGATGGGCTGTTCCACTCTAATCTAGAATTGATGGGTGGACTGTTCCACTCTAGTCTAGAAGGGAAGGTGTATTATAACTTTCCATCTCACTCTTTCTTTCCTTGTCTCTTTCAGTCCTTGCTTCTCCCCCATGGGTATCCAGACAGTGTCAGTAAGGATTATCTGGCTTATCAGCTGTGGGACACCGTACAGGTAATATGGGCTGCTCATTAGAGCTGCTGCCCCTTTACCCCACTACCTGCTCCCACTTCCTCCTCCTTCTCCCTCGTGTATTCCCTGAGCCTGTATGGCTTTCTATTGTAGGCATTCTCCAGCAGTGTAACCGGTTCATTGGCCACTCAGTCCCTTCTTCGTGGATCAGGCGTTGGAGACAGCACTGCCACGGTAGCAGCCGCAACAATCACATGGATCCTTAGAGGTACCTTGTATTGCTGGACAAGACATTTATAGAGGGACATCATTGGGTGCAGATCATTTAGGCAATGTAGGCATTGGCATGGCTACAATTTGGGCTCCCTCCTTGATAATAGTTACAGGTTTAGCTCCAGTCTCACATTCACATTGTCCCAGCATCTTCTCACAATGTCCACCTTGTGCCCTGAAATAGATTCGACAATCCAATCACTGCCTCTGTTGAGTCTTAAGGGGGTGGTTCACCTTTATGTTATAGAAGGGCCAATTTTCAGCAACTTTTCAATTGGTCTTGATTATTATTATTTTTTAAGTTTTTGGATTATTTCTTCTGACTCTTTCCACCTTTCAAATGGGGGTTGCTGACCCCTTCTGTAAAACAAATGCTTTGTAAGGTTAAAGATTTATTGTAATCACTACTTTTTATTACTCCTCTTTCTATTCAGACCTCTCCTTTTCATATTCCAGCCTGTTCAAATCAGTACATGGTTGCTAGGGGAATTTGGTAATTAAATATGAACAATCCCTTTAAGCAGTTCTCAGTGCCTTGCACAATCCAGCTGCTGTGCCCATAGCACCTTCCAATAGGTAACCTGCACAACCTTGCAGAGCCCAACACATGTCCCTTAGCACCTTACACTGCCTAAATAGTCAAATAATACCCTTGTACAGCCCTGCATAACCCATAATGTGACTGACCATAGTCTTAGACTCTGAACCTTTAAAGGGGCGGTTCACCTTCAGTTTGTTATAGAATGGCTAATTCTAAGCAACTTTTCAATTGGTCTTCATTATTTATTTTTTATAGTTTATGAATTATTTGCCTTCTTCTCCTCTTTCCAGCTTTCAAAAGGGGGTCACTGACCCCCTCTAAAAACAAATCCTCTCTAAAGCTACACATTTATTGTTATTGCTACTTTTTAGTACTCATCTTTCTATTCAGGCCTCTCCTATTCATATTCCATAGTCTCATTCAAATGAATGTATGGATAATTTGGACCCTAGCAACCAGATGGTTTATCCTGAAAACTGGAGAGCTGCTGAACAAAAAGCTAAATTACTCAAAAACCAGAAATAATAAAAAATGAAAACCAGTTGCAAATTGTCTCAGAATATCACTCTCTACATTAACTCAAAGGTGAATAACCCCTTTAAACTTCAACATTTTCCTTCCCTGGTACAAAGGTTCTAGAGCAAATTAAACTTTACAAATTGGATCCTGGTTGGGACAGAATCATAAATAAATATTATTAATATTAACATGAATATATATATATATATATATATATATATATATATATATATATATATATATATACATCCTTGAGAAAGGTCTTTGTGAATAAAACACATTATTTTTCTTCACTAAGAACATTGGAAATTTTTTTTTCCTGCCTCTAACTGTGGTTTGTTCCTTTTTCTGCTCCCCCCTTCAGATGGTACAGGAATGGTCGGAAGAATTCTCTTTGCCTGGATGAAAGGGTTTGTATCTGTATCTGTATCTGGGCTGATAGGGCTGTGGGATTATATGTGTTATTTAAGGGTCAGTCCACACAAGCAGATTCGGGGAGATTAGTAGCCTCAACGACAAATCGCCTCTTTTTCGGGCAACTTCAGAAAACGAAGCGCCACATGTGCAATGACGCAGGCGATTTTCATTTTAGCCAGCGGAGGGCCGGTTGGTAGGGCTGCCTCCTTTTGCTTGGGGGAAATACCGACCTGCAATGAATAGAGCAGTAGTGATGATGTAAAGGAGGGGGTGGGGCCGTTATAGGGGCAGACTTATGATGTAAAAGAGGGTGGGGTTATAATGCCAATGCTGAATAGGGGGCAGAGAGCGGGTCAATAAGAAGGGTTAGCAAGCTGTGGAAGGGGTTTGAGGAGGAGCAAAAAGAGCACGATTGGTTGGAAACTGGGCTGGACTGGGAGGAGAACAACTAAGATTACAAATTTACCCACAATTGCATTGCTGGGAATTTTTTAATACTGGCCCGGGCCTTGGCTGGTATTTTAAAGGAGACATATAGGATAAATGAAAAAACCCAATTTTGTAGGCAATTATAAGTAATATATGGTGTTGCTTTTACATGGTGTTAAAAATTAATATTAGCTTTAAAAATAGCCCCTTTATTGGAGCTCCCTATAGATGTTCTCTGGTCCCTGTCTGTGTTTCAAATGAGGAGTGAGCGTGTCCTAACAGTCCCAGCCAGAAGCACAGTAGGAGGGGGACAGCCAATCACAGCCCTGCAGTCACACAAGCACAGACAGGCTTCAGTTCCCTATCCAGTCCTGCTAGCTGCTGATTGGTTCCTGTCCTACAGTGCAGTGAGCTGAGAACCGCCTACTCCCCTGCACAGCCTGGGAATTCAGGGAGCAGGAAGTGGAAGAGAAGGGAGGGATTATTGGGGTTGTTGCAGAAATATTCAGTAAATGAGCCTGAAACACTACTTTTTTAAGCACAATTCTTCTATATCTAAATTAGTATAACGCACTGCTACATTCTTATTTTTTACACAAAATGTCTCCTTTAATGGCTAGGGTGGTGGAATACTGGACAGACAGCAACCGTACCTCTTGAGCATCCGTGCTTTACAGGTTCTACTTATTTACTTGTGTGGTTGGAACGGAAACATTCACTGGGCTCATATAAAACGTTCTTAAGGATTCACTTTTCCTTTGCACCCTTACAACTTCCTGTTCTGCCGAACAAGAAGTCTCTCCTGACCAATTATTTCTAGAAAAAATTGGTATAAAAATAATTCGGATTTGGTTTGTGATTTGGCAGTGGCCTGTCGCCCGTGGATAGAGTTGTGCCGCTACTTCCTGACCTCATATCGTTTTGCTTAGCCTTGGGAATCAACACTTGGCACATTTCATTTCTTTTTTGTCTCTAGGAGCCGACTTGACTGTGATGCGAAAAGATGGAGGTAAAGCACTTGTGAGGGCGAACATCTTGGGCATTTATTGTGTGGGTCCTCTATTTTAAATGCTATTTTTCTGCCCATTGCCATAACTGTTTGGGGCTCATATTTTGCCCCTAATGCAAAGATCACCTCTTACAAATGATCCTAGCCCACTGCCCTCTTCTCCTTTTCTACTTCTCTCTCTTGTCTTCTTCCTTTAATTGTTACTGGAAAAATCAATAAAGAAAATCGTATCCTAACCTCCTCCTATTTTATGTTGTGAGCACAGTCCAGTTAGTCTGACCAGCTTGGTTGTGGAGCTGATCAGGTGATGCTCACATGGAATGATGGACTGGGTGATATTGATGGTGGACCCAAAGCAACAGGGTGCGATGTAAAAACTCTCTGATTTCATCTACTGTATTACCTCAGGCTTTTTGCGGATCTTCTGAATGACATTGCTATTTTCATGGAGATCATGGCGCCGGTCTTCCCCTCATTCTTTACACTGACTGTGTGCGCAGCAGGAGTGTTCAAGGTAATGCAACTGAATCTCTTCCGGAATGATAATATAATATTGTGAGTTTGCAAACTCAATGTGTGCACTTATGGGCAGATTTATCAAAGGTCAAATTTCGAATTTCTGTGAATTTTGTTCTTTACGCTAAAAAATTAGAATATTCTCACGACTCGAATGGGAGGTTATTTAAGAAAAAATTGAAACGTCTAATATTTGATCGATAAGTCCCAACCCGAAAATTTGAATTGAATTTAGTTTTCCTTGAATGTCAGGAAGGCAATTAACATCTTTAAATAGTTCAACGGACCTCTACCATTGACTTGTCAATTAACTCGGCAGGTTTTAGGTGGCGAATATTCCACTTAGAACTTGTTCCATGTTCGAGGTGTGATACATCTCACATTCAAATTTACATTCAAATTGGGGGATTAAAATTCAGATGTGTGAATTTTGACACCAACAATTTGATTTTGAATTTAATTTTAATTAGTGTCAATAACAACAGAGCAGTTGCAAACATGTGTGTGCCAGGTAAATCACTACTGATGTCTCTTTCTCTATGTTACAGTGCATTGTGGGAGTGGCAGGGGGTGCCACGCGAGCTGCTATCACTGTCCACCAAGCAAAGCGGGACAATATGGCTGACGTGTGTGCCAAAGATGGAAGCCAGGTCAGATTTCATGCTGCTTAGTGTTGAGTCCACTCCCAGCTGCAGGTTAAAAGGTATCCTGTCATCGGAAAACATGTTTTTTTCAAAACACATCAGCTAATAGTGCTACTCCAGCAGAATTCTGCACTAATATCCATTTCACAAAAGAGCAAACAGTTTTTTATATTAAATATTGAAATCTGACATGTGGCTAGACATTTTGTCAATTTCCCAGCTGCCCCTGGTCATGTGACTTGTGCCTGCACTTTAGGAGAGAAATGCTTTCTGGCAGGCTGCTGTTTTTCCTTCTCAATGTAACTGAATGTGTCTTAGTGAGACATGGGTTTTTACTATTGAGTGCTGTTCATAGATCTACCAGGGAGCTGTTATCTTGTGTTAGGGAGCTGTTATCTGGTTACGTTCCCATTGTTCTTTTGTTTGGCTGCTGGGGGGGAGGGAGGGGGTGATATCACTCTAACTTGCAGTACAGCAGTACAGCAGTAAAGAGTGATTGAAGTTTATCAGAGCACAAGTCACATGACTTGGGGCAGCTGAGAAATTGACAATATGTCTAGCCCCATGTCAGATTTCAAAATTAAATATAAATTTGCAAACCTGCAACCAGACCTCCTGCGCCCGGCCAACCCGTGATCTATAAAAACTCAACCCGGAAGTCGGAAGCCGGCATTTGGAAGGTTGTGGCCAGGGAGAGCAGTAAGAAGAGCTCAATCCGCACCCGGAAAAGATTGTGCGGGGTCGGCCCGAACCCGTCTGACCCGCGGGTCCTGCAGGTATCGTGTCGGCCTGCACATCACTAACACACACCATTGTGTGTGGAAGTTAGATCTCACCATTAGATTAATACTACTGTACTATTTTACAGGAGACCCTGGTTAATCTCGCTGGTCTGCTCATCAGCCTCTTTCTTGTGCCGCTGGTATCAGACAGTATAATGTAAGTATATGGCATCTCCCAGGGACCTCATTAATGTTTGTGTGTGTATATACAATAATGTGTGTGTGTACAATAATGTGTGTGTGTGTGTGTATTTACAATAATGTGTGTGCTGTATCTGGTGCCTGACACTCACTGGGTCATTTTTACAGGGCGACCTATTTACTCTTCTTCCTCCTGACCTCCCTTCACCTTTATGCCAATTACCGAGCTGTCCAATCTGTCATCATGGAAACCCTCAACCAGTCAAGGCTCAGTATTGTGTTGCACCATTATCTGACGGAGGGGAAGATGCTCGATCCGGAGGCAGCAAATCTCCAGGAGCCACTGTTACCGGGTAAAATATTGATATTAAAAATCAGTAAAAGAGAGTTGGGCTGTGCAGATATTTAAACGGGATACTGTCATGGGAAAACGCATCAGTTAATAGTGCTGCTCCTGCAGAATTCTGCACTGAACTATGTTTCTCAAAAGAGAAAACAGATTTTTTTATATTTAATTTTGAAATCTGACATTGGGCTAGACATATTGTCAGTTTCCCAGCTGCCCTCAGTGCTGTTATAAACTTCAGTCACTCTTTATTGCTGTACTGCAAGTTGGAGTGATATCACCCCTCCCTTTCCCTGGGTGATAGTGTGAGGACAAGCAAGTTGGAGTTGAGGTGAGGATGTCACGGCATGAATTTGAGGTGACAGTTTGAGGGCAGATACAAAGCTAAGTTAGAATATAAGTAACAGAGTGAGGGAAGGAGAATATCTATGATATAAGAGATGTGGTAAGGGTGAGGGTGCAGCTTAGAATCTGAGAGCGAAATGATCTGTCTAGAGACCCCTGACAGTATAGAGTGGGATCATGAACAGGATAATATGAATGTTATGAAAAGGCACTTTAGGCAGTAACAGAAGCTAGTGGTACATTGAGAATTGAACCCTGAACCTCCAGATGTTGTTAGAGAAGCAGGAGAAGGAGAGGCCAGTAATACTGACAGATCAGATTCTGGGGGTGAATATTAACCTATAGGATGATGTGACACCAGGTGACTATCCAGGGGGAGCCAGGAGATGGCCCTATTATGTAACAGATGGTGGCAGCACCATAAAATGAGACTTTGTAATTACTGATAAGGACATGAGACTCTGAGCGGGAGTTGATTTCACTCTGTGTATTTTGCTTGGCAGGTTTGGGCTCTCAGGCATCAGTCAGTCTCGGCGTCCCTCTGAATTATCTGGTGTCCAGGTGTGCTCCTTTTTCTTGGCGCTTCTCTACATCTGTTGATGCTTCTCAGCCCTTCTCATTCTTTGCACAGTATCACCTGTATAATTTGTATAATTTAGTACTGATGTGATGTGTCCTCCAGGGCCTTGCTTAGCCCCACTGGTGCTACCATCTGTGCTGTGTCCCCAGTGTTGGACTGGGGTGTCAGGGGCTCATCAGAAAACCTTAGACCATGGACCCACTTTCCAAACTATTATTCCTCCTTTTCTCACTCAACCTCCTCTTTATTCTCCTAGTCTTTTATATCTAACTATATTCTTCCATTATTATGGATTTTTCCTAAAACAAAATAGGGAATGACCGTGAAAGAGGCCAAATGTTTAGAAGCAAGTGGGTCCACTGACACCTGGGCCCACCGGGAGTTTTCCTGGTATCCTGGTGGGTCAGTCCGACACTGTGTGTCCCATATCCCAGCATTCCCTGCTGACAGCTCCATGTCCCATATCCCAGCATTCCCTGCTCACGGCTCCATGTCCCATATCCCAGCATTCCCGGCTGACAGCTCCATATCCCAGCATTCCCTGCTCACGGCTCCATGTCCCATATCCCAGCATTCCCTGCTCACAGCTCCATGTCCCATATCCCAGCATTCCCTGCTCACAGCTCCATATCAAAGCTACAGTCTGTTCTGTGTCCCATATCCCAGCATTCACAGCTCACAGCTCCATGTCCTATATCCCAGCATTCCCTGCTCACAGCTCCATATCAAAGCTACAGTCTGTTCTGTGTCCCATATCCCAGCATTCCCTGCTCACAGCTCCATGTCCCATATCCCAGCATTCCCTGCTCACAGCTCCATGTCCCATCTCCCAGCATTCCCTGCTCACAGCTCCATATCAAAGCTACAGTCTGTTCTGTGTCCTATATCCCAGCATTCCCTGCTCACAGCTCCATATCAAAGCTACAGTCTGTTCTGTGTCCCATATCCCAGGATTCCCTGCTCACAGCTCCATGTCCCATATCCCAGCATTCCCTGCTCACAGCTAGGGTTGCCACCCGGCCGGTATTTTACCGGCCTAGCCGGTAAAATACCTGCCAAGGCCGGGATTACAAATCTACCGGCAATGTAGCTGCCGGTAAATTTGTAATACGATCAAAAGGAGCCCTCGGCCTGCCCCAAATCCCGTGCAACTTACCTTTTTCTTTGCCTCTTCTAGCGTCCGCGGGTCTCCGTCGCGTGGCCCCGCCCCTTTTGATGTCACGCCCGTCCCTTTTGAGGCCCCGCCCCCAACAGCCGGTAAAAAAATTATAAAAGGTGGCAACTCTACTCACAGCTCGATATTGAAGCTACAGTCTGTTGTGTCCCATATCCCAGCATTCCCTGCTCACAGCTCCATGTCCCATCTCCCAGCATTCCATGCTCATGCTGCTCTGGACTGGGATTCAAAATAGCCCTGGCATTTCAAGTACACATTATAATAAATAAAGTACCCCCTGTTGCAAAATATGAGGATATTATAAGTTACCTCGGAGTTCCATGACCTTCAGCCACGTGTTTTTATATGGTCATGAAACTCCTCTGTGACTTATAATATCCTTATATTTTACAAGAGGGGGTACTTTATTCACTATATAATCCACTTTCTGCTTTCTTCATTGTTCCTGTTTTCTTCCTGTTTCCTTTTGTGTCTGTCAGTGTGTCGGAGCTTGAGCAGTTAAAGAAAGATAACCATTCGCTATACCTCCTGGGCTGGAGAAAAGATACAGGTAACATTAAGTCTCTTCCCAATTATTATTACTATTGTCTCTGCGTGTGTTTGGGCAAGTTGATAATGTTATGTTGTATGTATATGAATATAAACTCTTTCCCTAGGTGGTTTGTCTGTGGTGTTACATGAGGAGGCTTCCAGTGTGGATATGATCAGAGCCTGTGTCCATGCCGAGATGCTTTACAGGGAAACCAGCAGCTCAGGTAAAACCGTCCGTCCCCCAGTCCTTGTATTGATCTGATCTGTCTCTACTCTGCCCTTCCCTCCTATAAATGTCATCTCTCATTGGCCTAATTATGGTTTTTGTTTTCTTTAAGATCATCACAGATCTGGCAGTTTTTCCATGCAGATTATGCTTTCTGCTCTGCAGTTTGTCAGGGGACAGGGCTCTCACCATTGCACAGGCTCCGAACAAGATGGCCGCTTTGCTGCCTTGGAAATGACTCATGACCAGGTCGACAGAATGTTCCCCAAATTTCTGCAAGGTAAAAAGCAGGAAAATATGGAACCGGAGGCAACCAATGAGAAGAACAAATACTGCATAATGAAAGCATATTTGATTCTAAACAATGCCCCAGTATCCATGTTTGTAAATATAATTTCTATCGAAGGCGATATGTGTCTGTCCCTTTCTATTCTCTGCACTGTTGGTTCTGACTTTATGTTAGGGATGCACCGAATCCACTATTTTGGATTCGGCCGAGCCCCTGAATCCTTTGCGAAAGATTTGACAGAACACTGAACTGAATCCGAATCCTAATTTGCATATGCAAATTAGGGGTGGGAAGGGGAAAACATTTTTTACTTCCTTGCTTTTTGACACAAAGTCACGTGATTTCCCTCCCCGCTCCTAATTTTCATATGCAAATTCAAATTCACATTCGGTTCAGCCGGTTAGAAGGATTCAGCCGAATCCGAGTCCTGCTGAAAAAGGCTGAATCCCGAACTAAATCCTGGATTCAGGATTTGCCTGAAGGCAAATAATTCAAAAACTATAAAATAATGAATAATGAAGACTACTATAATATACTAAAAGTTAACTTCACCTTTAAAGTTACTTTTAGTATGTTATAGAATGACCAATTTGAAGCAACTTTTCAGTTGGTCGTCATTATTTATTATATAGTTATTTGCCTTTTTCTTCTGACTCTTTGCAGCTTTCAAATGGGTGTCACTGTCCCCTTTATAAAAAGCAAATGCTCTTTAAGGCTGCAAATGTATTGTTATTGTTACTTTTTACTACTCATCTTGCTATTCAGGCCTCTCCTATTCATATTCCAGTCTCTCATTCAAATCAATGCATGGTTGCTAGGGGAATTTGGACCCTAGCTACCACATTGTTTAAAATGCAAATGTTGAATAAAAAGCTAAATAACTCAAAAAACACAAATAATACAAAATGAAATCCAATTGCAAATTGTCTGAAGATATCAATATCTACGTCATACTAAAAGTTATCTCAAAGGTGAACAAAATCTTTAAATTCAACAAGTTGCCCCTCCATTTACTTGACTGGCAATCACTTGCACCCACATGGTGCAGCTGTCAGTCAGGCAGTTTTGAACCTGGGCAGTAACTCATAGCAACCAATCAGATAATTGCTTTCAGTGTTCAACCTGCTGCTGGCTGAAAAAAAGCTAATCACTAATTGGTTGCTATGGGTTACTGCCCAGGGGCAAATTTGCCCAGTGTTTATAAAAGAACCTCTCTGAATTTCCCCTTGTGCCAGTGCCCATAATGACAGAACTTGTACTGTAGGAATTAGAAGTCTTGGCTGGATCAAAGCTGATTAACATAGTCAGAACCAGCAGTGCAGAGAACAGCAAAGGATAACCATTAACCATTCTTTTTTTAATTATAATTGAAGGTTGCTTAGAGTTACATATGCATTCATTATGCAAAATGCAATATAGTTGCTATATAATATATAATAACTATATACAATAATATTAGGGATGCACCGAATGCAGGATTCGGCCTTTTTCAGCAGGATTTGAATTGGCCGAATCCTTCTGCCCGGCCAAACCAAATCCGTATCCTAATTTGCATATGCAAATTAGGGGCTGGGAGGGAAATTCACTTGACTTTTTGTCACAAAACAAAGTAAAAAAAATGTTTTTCCCTTCCCACCCCTAAGTATTCAGCCGAATCTTTCACGAAGGATTCCGGGGGTTCGGCAGAATCCAAGATAGTGGATTTGGTGCATCACTAAATAATATATAATAACATTACACTAGTATTATTAAATAGGTGGGTGACACACACCGTATCTATTTTCTATGCTTGTCTTTGTCTCTCCCAGGTCTGACCGCATCAGGATGGGTGACCAATCGCAATTTATTGGACTCCGATGACTGGAGAGCAAACTGGCATGTGAAAAAGCAGCAATGAGCAATGGTGATGCCACAATGAAATGACACGTTGGAGAGACGGCAACATCTGTGTGTTCATAAGGGACCTAACGAATCATACAGAAGAAGAGGAATAGACTGCTTCTCTGGGTTAAGGACCAATCAGTGTCAGGCTGAGACTCCTGCAGCCAATCAGAGCGCCTGACATTGACACTGTCACTAATTCTGACAGTATTAAACATAATAGGTGCCATATAGACCTTTGGTGCAATTAGAGGACTGATAGTCTTGGGCTGGGTGATTCTCTGATACTCTGACAGGCCAGTCCAACCTTGGACCCAATCACTGTGTAAAAGAGACGACCAAACTGCTGCTGAGAAGAGAGACAAAGAATCCTGGTTCCCAAGTGTCCTGCTCTCTGCTACAGGGCAAAAGTATAACATAGCAGCCAGTGTTTATACACCCAAAGTCTCGCCAGTTTAGGCCACACCCTTGTTACACCCAGACATGGTGCTTTATTTCTGGTTATGGTCTCCTGTTCCCTTTTTCAGGGGTGCACATGTTGGGACTGTACCTCTTAAATTGGGCCATTGGGGGGTAGACAATATGAGGGAGAGGGCCCAGACAGACAGGGCCATGTTTTCTATATACCGAAAATTATCCACTGCCATGTTTTCTATCTAGGCACCCACGGGCCTACTGCTTATGGGGCAGCTACTGGGTGCCTATATAATAACAATGCACCGAATCCAATTCAGCTGAATCCCCAAATCCTTTTTTTTTTTTTTTTCTTTTCAATAATGTTTTTATTTCTGTTGTACTTGATGATTATGTACACAGGTTATACAGAAAGCAAAAAAATAAAATAACAAATAATCGTCAGAACACCCAAATCCTTTTTTAAAGGTTCGGACGAATACAGATCCAAATCCTAATATGAATATACTTCCTTGTTTATTGACGAAAAGTCACGTGATTTCCCTTCACGTCCCCTTATATACACATGTGGATTCTGTTCGGCAAGGTCCAAGTTCCAAAACCCACCAGCACACCCTGGCCTCTCAGGTACAAGCTGGCCTGGTGCACAGTTGAAAGGGATCGGCAACCCTTAATGAAATACGTTTAGCAAGAAGAAAACCGGCACTCAGAGCTCAATTCATACGGGCAAAGCCCTGCGTGTTTATTGCAACGTTACGTTTCGGGGGCGTGCCCCTTCTGTTCGGCAAGGCACATGGATTCAGCCGAACCCTAATCCTACTGAAAAAGGCAGAATCCTGTGTATATATATATATATATATATATATAATTTAACAGATGGACCCGCACTCCTTGTATCGTGAATTAAACGTGTTTATTTTCAATGCATATCCATATATCAAAGCAAAGCAGAAGGACATTGAGCAAAATAAACGTTTGGAAGATTCAGCAAGTCCTGTAAGTGCCGTTCTTCTGCATTGTTTGTTTATTAGCTCAGGCACCCAGGCAAAATAACTGACTATGGTGTGCACCTTATGTGTCTCTCCCTCTCCTTGATCCCAACTGAGATATCATTAATCCTTATTGGAGGCAAAACCAGCCTATTGGGTTAATTTAATGTTTACATGATTTTATAGTAGACTTAAGGTATGAAGATCCAAATTACAGAAATATCGGTTATCTGGAAAACCCCAAGTCCTGAGCATTCTGGATTCAGGTCCCCAACCTTTAATGCCTTCTGTGCCAGACTTTTTGTCCCCAACCAAAATGTACATGAACTTTATGTCTCTGCATTTAATGTAAAGAAATGCTGCATTTTCCTCCCTTTTCTTTCATTGGCCTAGTGATGTACTCACTGTATCACAGACTGAGTTGGCTGTATAAGCTGCCGTGTGCCCTTTATTGTCCTCATGTACAAATGTGCTGAATCTGGTGCCTAAATTGTATCTTTTATGTCCGGAATCAATGTCATTTATTGTATATGTATATATATACGGGGCCGCCATCAGGGGGGGGATATCAGATACGAGTGGCCCGGTCCTGAAGGGGGGTCCGACCAGGCCCCCCTTGACAGCACCATTTTTGAAGTCCCGAAATGCGGAAGTGCCGAACAGCCGAAGTCCCGTAGCAGCGAAAAGACAAGAAGCCACGAAAGGAAGCGAAGTTGAAGTCCTGAAGCCACGAGTTCAATTCTTCTGAACACCAATTTGTGTTTTTTTTATTTTTTTTAATCCCCTGGCCACCACTGTATTATTTTAATACTCTATAGGCCTCTGCGACCAATGTTTTTTTTAAAAAAATATTCTTTCGGCCCCCAATTTTCTTTAACTTGTAAGGGGAACCTTGGTGCCAATGTTTTTAAAAAATATTCTTTGGGGGCCCCAATTTTTTTTTTAAACTTGTAAGGGGGACCCTGGTGCCAATGTTTTTAAAAATTGTTCTTTGGGGGCCCCAATTTTTTTCTTAACTTGTAAGGGGGGCCCTGGCCCCAATTTTTTTTTTAACTTGTAGGGGGCCCTGACCACCAATTTTTTAAAAAACCTTTAAGGGGGGCCCTGGCACCACAGTTTTTTTTTAACTTATAAGAGGGTCCTGACCATCAGTAGCTTTTTATAACGTGTGGGGGGGGTTACCTTTTTTAGTGCTGATCTGGGGTGGGCAGGGCACAGGGGGCCCCGTGATTTCTGATGCTGGCCCTATATATATATATATATCTATATCTGTATTGAAGAGGTACATTGCTGTCAGTAGCACCACCATAAACACACCATAGATGCTTGCCCTTATTCCTATACAGAACGATATTTGGGAAATGGCGCTTCTCATGGAAATGAATAAATATATCTATGTATTTTCTCTCTTTGGGGTTTTCAGACAGAACTAAGCAGAACTGTAAAGGGATATAGAGTAGTGTGAGTGAGCTGGAGCAGAGACGTTATCTGATGTTTCTCCGATCAGTTCTGAGCAGAGCAACATCGCAAGACTTTCCTTTTCTCACTAAGTTCATTTTCTGCCTGCTGCGGCCTGGCATACCAAAAGAACAGCAGGTGGCGCTGTTTCAAATTCACTATATTATGTCTCTTGGAAAAAAAAAAGTGCTACGAGCAATTTTAGATGGATTTGTTTTGAAGGTCTACATTTCCTACATAAAGGAGAACTAAACCCTTAAAATAAATATGAATAGTAATGTTATATTTTATCTACTAAGCTTAAAAGGGTTGTTCACCTTCCAAACACTTTTTCCGGTTCAGTTGTTTTTAGATTGTTCCCCAAAACCTTTTTCAATCGCTTTCCATTTTTTATTGTTTTTTCAGAATCTAAGTGTAAAGTTGAATGTTGGTGTCTCTGGTGTTTGAGTCTGGCAGCTCAGTAATTCAGGTGCAGATTCTGTTACAATTTTACATTTAGTTGATCCATTTCTCAGCAGCATCTCTGGAGTATCAGCAACTATTGTATCAAGTCTAACAGCTGCCTGTAATGAAACTCAGGGATTCTGCTCAGCAGGGACAAAGATAAGAAATGTATCAACTGAATGTATTAATTTAGAACAGTTTAGAGGGTCGGCGACCCCCCTCCCAGAGCTGTTTTAGAAGGTGAAAAAGGACACTTTACACTTCAATATTAGAAAAATAATCACACATAGAAAATAGAAACTAATTGGAAAAAGTCTTTATTTCTGGTCAGGTCTGAACTGATAATCAAAACAGGCCCTGGCATTTCCGGTACTCAGAGGCCCCAACAGGCCACACCGAGGGCCAAACAGTCCCCCACCAGCCCACGAAATAGTGAGTGTCTATGGCATCTTACAGCAGTCCCTCTGGCATTTGCCAGAACCCACAGATTGCCAGTCCGGGCCTGTTTCTGGTGATCTATCTGAAACCAACTGAACTGGTAGTGTTGGAAGGTGAACAACCCCTTTAATGCACCAGGCTAAGTTGCAACATCTCTATAACAGGATTTCTCCCTCCAGGCCATCACCGGGGTCAACATCTTGGAAAGTGTCTGTGACACTCACATGTTCAGTGGGCTCTGATTGGCTGTTGAGAAGCTAAGCTTAGGGCTCGTCACTAATTATCCAGCAGAAAATGAGCTTCCCCTGTAATATAAGTTGATGCTACAGGGCTGATTATTAAATTCTGATGCTAATTGCACTGGTTTCTGTGCTGCCATGTAGTAATTATCTGTATTAATTACTAATCAGCCTTATATTGTGACATTTCTATTCTATGTGTACTGTATATTGTGAGTGGGTCCCTAAGCTCAGTAAGTGACAGCAGCACAGAGCATGTGCAGTGAATCAGCAGAAAAGAAGATGGGGAGCTACTGGGGCATCTTTGGAGACACAGATCTTTACTGCTAAAGGGCTGTGGTTGCCTTGGGCTGGTACAGAAGCATAAAACATAATGTACAACATTTCTACCTACTTCTTTAGTTAGGCTTTAGTTCTCCTTTAAGACATTAGTGAAGCTTTCCTTGTTCTTCCGGGATGTGCAAGTACAGGGTGCTGGTGAGCTTGTGAACCCTGGGCCAGTGTATTATATAATTACAAAACGATGCACATTACATAAATGAACCCGTTTACACGATAATAGGAGTTGGACTGGGAGCAAAGTGTTTTCCCTCCACTAATAAACTCAATGCACTCACATTACTATCACATCAGATAGAGCCACATCAGGTGACCTAGACAAGTAGGACATTGGATAAAATATAGGTCATATGTGTGGCCCCATCTTTAGCCCCATTGTACATATAGGACATGCCTTCAGGCTAAGACTAATGGTACATGGGGGTATCCTCTGCTGGTGCCTGTGCTCTTGCACCTTTACATTAAGGTACCGATTCACTATGGGTCGAATATCGAGGGTTAATTAACCCTCGATATTCGACTAGGAACTAAAATCGTTCGACTTCGAATATCGAAGTCGACCGATTTAGCGCAAATCCTGCAATCGATCAATCGAAGGACTTTTCATTTGATCGAACGATTAAATCCTTCGAATCGAACGATTCGAAGGATTTTAATCCAACGATCGAAGGAAAATCCTTCGATCAAAAAATCCCAGGAAAGCCTATGGGGACCTTCCCCATAGGCTAACATTGACTTCGGTAGCTTTTAGCTGCCGAAGTAGGGGGTCGAAGTTTTTCTTAAAGAGACAGTACTTCGACTATCGAATAGTCGAACGATTTTTAGTTCGAATCGTTCGATTTTCGTAGTCGAAGGTCGAAGTAGCCCATTCGATGGTCGAAGTAGCCCAGAAAAACTTCGAAATTCGAAGTTTTTTTAATTCGAACCCTTCACTCGAATTTAGTGAATCGGCCCCTTACTGTTAGTATGTTGTAGAGAGGGATATTCTGAGACACTTTGCAATTGATTTTCATTTTTTATTATTTGTGTTTTTTGAGTTATTTAGCTTTTTATTCAGCAGCTCTCCAGTTTGCAGTTTCAGCAATCTGGTTGCTAGGGTCCAAATTATCCTAGCAACCTTACACTTATTTGAATAAGAGACTGGAATATGAATAGGAGAGGCCTGAACAGAAAAGAGGAGTAATAAAAAAGTAATAATAACACTAAATGCGTAGCCTTACAGATCATGTTTTTTTTTTTTTTAGATGGGGTCAGTGACCCCCATTTGAAAGCTGGAAAGAGTCAGAATTAAAAAATAATCTAAAAAATTCTAAAAATAAATAAATAATGAAAACCAGTTGAAAGGTTTCTTAGATTGGGCTATTTTATAACATCCTAAAAGTTAACTTAAATGACAACCCCCCCTTTAAAGGGGATGTCCACCTTTGAGTTAACGTTTACTGTGATGTAGAGAGTGATATTCTGAGACAATTTTTAATAATTGCGGTTTTTGATTTATTTCACTTTTTATTCAGTTTGCAATTTCAGCCATCTGGTTGCTAGCGTCCAAATTGCCCTAGCAACCACACATTCATTTGTATAAGAGACTGGAATATGAATAGGAGAGGTCTTAATAGAAAAAAAGGAGTAATAAAAAGTAGCAGTAACAATAAATTTGTAACCTGACAGAGCATTTGTTTTTTAGATGGGGTCAGTGACCTCAATTTGAAAGCTGGAAAGAATCAGAAGAAGAAGGCAGCAAATTACAAAGAAAAATAGTTAAAGTTGCTGTATCGTGTTAGCCAGTAAAAATGTTTCAGGGCAACCCTTTTGAAATAAAAAAAGTGGTATAAATGTGATTCCTTTATTGGCTAACTAATATAATCATAGCAAGCTTTCCGAACATTTTAGTTCCTTTCCCAAGCTGATTACAATGAAGCTGTGCTGTTCTCTGGTGTATATACAACATTCAGCTCATAGGTCAAAGGACCAACAAAAAGGAATATCAATGTATGAGTGAGGTGTCAAAGTCATTTACAGGGGATTTGCAGATAAGGTGCAAGATAATGTGGGCCAAAGGGTCAGGCCACACTGGGCGTTTTGGGGAGATTTGGTCGCCTGGCGACTAATCGCCTTGTTTTTGCGGCGACCAATCTCCCCAAACGCCTTCCCTGACTCTGTGTCGGCTAAAATAAAAAACCGCTGGCGTTTATCACACGCATCTATTCGTTTTCCGAAGTCACTCAAAGTTTTCTTGTGAGGCAACTTCAGGTGACTTCGGAAAACGAACCGCCGCGTGTGATTAGCGCCGGAGTTTTTTCATTTTAAGATGGAGCAGAGTCAGGGAAGGCATTTGGGGAGATTGGTCGCCGCAAAGACGAGCCAATTAGTCGCCAGGCAACCAAATCCCCCCAAAACGCCCAGTGTGGCCTTACCCAAAGAGGCTGAGTATAAATTAGGGCTGAATTATTGGAGTGTAGAATCAAAGGAATTCCATATGATCTCTTAGTCCATATCCAGACTTGTTGGTATTTCTGATCTGGTGCAGTCCTTTCTTACTCCACATAATTAGCCATAAATCCAAGGCCCAGGTTTAGTCCCTTCTTCAGAGAATTGAAAGTTTCCATGAACTTGTATTCCCACACTTTTCTTTCATTATCTGTTTTAAAATTGCCCTTAAGAACCAAAATTCGTAAATCCTATATGGAATGATGAGGGGCATTGAAATGATTTCCTATTGGTGTGTCTAGTTTTTTATTGGTTATAGTGAATGGGTGGTGTGTATTTCTCTTTCTCAGACTTTGCCCAGTCTCTCCTATATACAGTCCCCCTGTTATACATTTAGTGCATTGTATTAAATACACCACATTGGAAGTAGAACAGTTGTAGTGACCACGGATGCTGTAGTCCTCTAATGCAGGGATCCCCAACCTTTTGAACCCGTGAGCAATATTCAAAAGTAAAAGGAGTTGGGGAGAAAAACTAGCATGAAAAATGTTTTTGGGGCTGTGATAATAATAAGGGCTGTGATTGGCCTTTGGTAGCCCTTATGTGTATTGTCAACCTACATTGAGACTCTGTTTGGCAGTGCACCTGGTTTTTATACAACCAAAACTCGCCTCCAAGCCTGGAATTCAAAAATAAGCTCCTGCTTTGAGGCCACTGAGAGCAACATCCAAGGGGTTGGAGAGCAACATTTTGCTCATGAGCTACTGGTTGGGGATCACTGCTCCAATGTGTCCGGAATTGGTATTTTGTCTGAAGTCAGGATGTGTGGGCAGGTTTTGCATTGTTTTTTGCCACAGGGATATGTTCCATTTGTGGTGGGTTGCAATAAGGCACTTCTTGTTATTAGTGACTTTAGGTGGGGAGCAGGCCTGGACTGGGAGTGAAAATAGGCCCTGCCATTCCAAGTACACAGAGGCCCAAAGAGCCCCCTACCAGCCCACTATATGGTAACTTTCTATGGAACCATACAGCAGCCCCTCTGGCATTTGCCAGAACCCACAGATTGCCAGAACCCACAGATTGCCAGAACCCACAGATTGCCAGTCCGGGCCTGGTGGGGAGGCTGTCTGAATGCTGGGAGTGGTGGGGGAATATGCTTTTGAGCCTCTCGTCCTTATGAAGTGTACCTTTTAGATCGTAGATCTATTTTTCTGAGGGTCCTTAGTTGTGGATTGTATGTGACCACTAGGGGAACCCGATTTATTTCAGGATTTTGTTTATATTGTAGAAGGTGACTTCTGGGAATCCTGGTGGCTGCATGAATGTATTGATCTACAATGATGGGGCCCCTGTTGATGAAGTCTGCTTTGAGTGCTTTGAGGTGGTGGTTCCTTTCAGCGGTGTCCGAACATATACGATTGTAGTTTGTAGGATAACACAATCCCCTGGTATTATACCACTACAATGGCCACATCTCCTGCAGGGAAATGTGCTCTTAAGGTGGCCATAGACGTAACAATTACGATCTTTCTTGGAAAAGATCTTTCCAAGAAAGATCGTTCGTTTCAATACACACGTGTAGAGCTGAATCGTCAGATATACAGGTAGATATATGGGAAGAAACAATAGAATTCTACTTGTATCTGGAGATTCAGCACTAACAATGGCCGATGTTTGGGTCCCTTCAAAGGCACCCGATCAAAATTTTCCATCCAGCTTGATCGACAAGCCGACCGATATCCAAGTCTTCTGCCAATATCGGTCAGCTCTTTTTCCACCATACACGCAACGAATATCGGACGAAAATTTGTTTCGTACGATATTATCTGTGCGTCTATGGCCACCTTAAGTATTGGTGGAAAGATGTAAATCCTTACTAGGTAATTGTCTAGACTTAATGAGATCTCCTATGTTCCTACCTCGTCTCTAGGAGAACAAAGGTGGTAACTGAAAGAGGTGGCCAACTTTAGGATCAGCTTTTAGCATATTTCAAAATGATTTTCTTACACATCTTAGAATTGGAATCAAAAGAGGAGATAAACGGTTTACGTGACCTTTTTTGTACACTAGTAACTTTCTTTTTTCAGGGTGTCCTGACGAGGTAATTTCCTAATATCCTCCTTTGCTGCCAAAAGGTCTTTTTCATTGTATCCTTTCTCGGAAAACTTCTGCAGGACCATCTCAGATTCTGATGTAATACGTCTGACCCTTAAAAATGGACTCCTAGGGAGTCCCTTTAATAATCCAGGAGGATGGAAACTAGTCGATCTTACCAAATAGTTTTTATCGGTGGGTTTAGTGTACAACCTGATCTGCCTCATTATGCCAAAACCTACCTATGGTCTACCCCAACTCCACCCATTCTCTACAAGCCCCGCCCATGGGTTTGGTCATGAGGTTTGCCCCTGCATGTCTCTTGGGGCCCCTGACAGCCCTGAATAATAACAAAGGCTGCAGAGCTTGTAATCCATTTGCTTTTGATCAGGTGACTAGTAAATATTTTGTTTCAATTGGTTACTGTAGCATAGCAGTTTTTATATAATTGATTGATAATGATTTACAATATATACATCTGCTTTGATATATGAATCAAATCCTTGGTTTAGGTAAAAGCAGCAGATTTTGGGACGGCTATTGTCCAATGGTCAAGGTACAATGTCTTTGTTCTATGTGTATTGATGGGGAACAGTTACCCAGCAAATATCCTTAGAATAAACAAACAGACGCCAGATAGACAATAACTTATCCAGACAACGTATTTGAGTAACAAATAGGGCCTTGTACAAAGTTAATACCTTGACTAGTTAGAAATTTGTGTTTATGACAACAGTTTGCACAACACATTAGTGCACAAGTCAGCACTTGGGTTGGGGGTTTTTATAAAAAGGAGCTTTCACTTTACATGAGGAGCTTCGCCTCGGATCCATGAGTGGGCAGGGCCACCATTAGAAATTATTTGGGGGGGCCTCGCCACCCCAACCCAGATCCCACCCACTCCACACCACAGTTAAAAGACCACATGGACATCAGTGCTAAAAAAAAGGTAACCCCCCATCCACATACACACAAGTTATAAAAAGCTATTGATGGTCAGGGTCCCCTTATAAGTTAAAAAAAAATAATTGGTGACCAGGGCCCCCCTTTCAAGTTAAAAAGAATTGTGGCCCAAAAGAATATTTTTTTAAAAAAACATTGGTGGCAGGGGCCTATAGAGTATGTAAATAATACATTGGTGGCCAGGGGATTAAAAAAAATAAAGGAACACAAATTGATGTTCAGAAGAATTGAACTCAAGGCTTCAGGACTTCAACTTCGGCTGGTATCGTGACTTTGGGTCTTTTCGCCACTTTGGGAGTTCGGCTTCGGCTGTTTTCGTGGCTTCAGGTCTTTCCGCCACTTCAGGAGTTCGGCTTTAGCTGTTTTCGTGGCTTGGGGTCTTTTCAGCGCTTCAGGACTTCACTTTCGGCTGTTTCCGGGACTTTGGGTCTTTTTGGCACTTTGGGAGTTCGGCTGTTTTTTTGTGGCTTCGGGTCTTTTCGCGGCTTTAGGACTTAAATTTTGGCTGTTTCCGTGACTTTGGGTCTTTTCGCCACTTCAGGACTTCAATTTCTTCTGTTTTCGTGATCTTCAGATCTTTTTGACACTTTGTGACTTTGGCACTTCTGAATTTCGGCTGTTTAGGACTTCGGAATTGGTCGTACAGCTTTGGCGTTGTCAAGGGGGGCCTTTTGAAAGTGCAACACTGCCGTTTCCCCTTCAGGCCTGGGCCACTCGTACCCCCTGCCCCCCCTGATGGTGGCCCTGTGAGTGGGTGCCAGGATTTGGGTCATCACTTGATTATTGGGAACCTGAGGGTGATGAACCAAAGGTTGTGGGGCTCCCCGATTGTGCTGAATTGATACAAAACTATTCTTGTAAATACCATCATATGAAGTTAAAGTTTTTAAATTCTACCTTTTACTTGTGTGTGGGTGTACGTTTTTGCTCTCAAGCAGTTTATCAAAAGGTTTAATCATTCATTTTTATTAATATTAATCAATATTTAATTATTTAATTCCGGTTTAAAGTGCTGCACTTTTCTAAAAAGCCTGGCCCCTCTTGTCAGCGCTGAAGCCGTGCCACACACAAACCAGCGAAAACACTGAAGTCACGAAAGGAGCCGAAGTTGAAGTCCTGAAGCCACGAGTTCAATTCTACTGAACACCAATGTTTGTTATTTTATTAAACCCCCGGACACCAGTGTATTATTTTAATATTCTATAGGCCCCTGCCACAAATGTTTTTTTAAAAAATATTCTCTGGGGCCCCAATGTTTCTTTTTAACTTGTTATGTGGGCCCTGGAGCCAATTTTTTTTTTTTACTTTATTGGGGGACCTGGCAGTTTATTTTGCACTCCTCCCTGTTCCGTTTCTAATCCACCTCAGCCATAAAGTTGCTCACAATTAAGCTGGTCGGAAAGTAAAATATCCTGTTTGGGTTTACATGACCTTTAACAGCAGGAATACAGACTTTATTTCTGATGCAAGAGTCTCCTTCCCTTAGCCAGGATACAGTAGGCAGAATAAGCAGTGAGCCAGGCCTAAGGGCAGGGTCTAATTATACACTATTCACCATAAGCCTTGCTACTCGCAGTCCAGCTTCTATTGGCTTACACTCTCAGCTCTCTGCTGCCTGATTGGCTACAGTGTCTCAGCTGATGTGCTCAGACAGGAGCGGGGGAGGAGCCTGAGTATCAGTGATGTGTCTGTGCAAGTTCCTATGAGTTGAGTGAGTGCACGGGGTGAGTCTGTAAGTACCTGATGCTCTGCCAGGGCAACATGTGCTGCTACTTTCCATTCATTTGTATAGCACTGCTGTCTGTGTCCTCTTATGTTCTGTAGGTTCTATATAGTGATACATGTGCTCAGTCCTATTCTGTAGGTTCTATATAGTGATATATGTGCTCAGCCTTATTATGTAGGTTCTATATAGTGATATATGTGCTCAGCCTTATTATGTAGGTTCTGTATAGTGATATATGTGTTAAGTCCTATTCTGTAGGTTCTATATAGTAATATACGTGCTCAGTCCTATTCTGTAGGTTCTATATAGTAATATATGTGCTCAGTCCTATTCTGTAGGTTCTATATAGTAATATACGTGCTCAGTCCTATTCTGTAGGTTCTATATAGTAATATACGTGCTCAGTCCTATTCTGTAGGTTCTATATAGTAATATATGTGCTCAGTCCTATTCTGTAGGTTCTATATAGTGATATATGTGCTCAGCCCTATTCTGCATGTTCTATATAGTGATATATGTGCTCAGCCCTATTCTGTAGGTTCTATAAAGTGATATATGTGCTCAGTCCTATTCTGTGGGTTCTATATAGTAATATATGTGCTCAGTCCTATTCTGTGGATTCTATATAGTGATATATGTGCTCAGCCTTATTATGTAAGTTCTATATAGTGATATATGCGTTCAGTCCTATTCTGTAGGTTCTATATAGATTTATATATGTTCAGTCCTATTCTGTAGGTCCTATATAGTGATATATGTGCTCAGTCCTATTCTGTGGGTTCTATATAGTAATATATGTGCTCAGTCCTATTCTGTGGGTTCTATATAGTGATATATGTGCTCAGCCTTATTATGTAGGTTCTATATAGTGATATATGCGTTCAGTCCTATTCTGTAGGTTCTATATAGA
This sequence comes from Xenopus petersii, assembly GCA_038501925.1. NCBI lineage: Eukaryota > Metazoa > Chordata > Amphibia > Anura > Pipidae > Xenopus > Xenopus petersii. Next base: position 13,582,068 of record CM076688.1, read on the forward strand.
TTTATATGTGTTCAGTCCTATTCTGTAGGTCCTATATAGTGATATATGTGCTCAGTTCTATTCTGTGGGTTCTATATAGTAATATATGTGATCAGTCCTATTCTGTAGGTTCTATATAGTGATATACTTGCTCAGTCCTATTCTGTGGGTTCTATATAGTAATATATGTGTTCAGTCCTATTCTGTGAGTTCTATATAGTGATATATGTGCTCAGCCCTATTCTGTGGGTTCTATATAGTGATATATGTGCTCAGCCCTATTCTGTATGTTCTATATAGTGATATATGTGCTTAGTCCTATTCTGTATGTTCTATATAGTGATATATGTGCTTAGTCCTATTCTGTGGGTTCTATATAGTGATATATGTGCTCAGTCCTATTCTGTGGGTTCTATATAGTGATATATGTGCTCTTACCTAATAGTATATACAGTGGAACCTCAATTTTACAACCCCTGATTTTAAGTTTTCCCTCATTTTGCATTGTTGTTTTGTGGTCCCACCTATATATTATGATTATGCATAATACATTTCCCTGAATTTTATTCCATTTTTGTCTGGTCCCCTGACAAAACATAATATGGGGGTTCTAGTGTAATACATATATATATCCATATGTACTAATGGGGTAGTATAATGTACTATATAGTGATAGGAGAGTGTGTGGGGTATGATGGGTGGTGTATGTATCAGGCTCATTGTGTGCTGGGCTGTATCTGATCAGTATGAGGGGTGAGCTGTGTGTGATAGAGAGTGGGACACATGCAAGTGTGTAGATGTGACACGGCAGCTGTAAATTCTGGCCTGTGTGACACTATGTGAGACTATAGAATTAGAGGGGGGTGTGTGTGTGTCGATTGCTGTATTATGTGAGCTATGTAGCACTTCCCTCCCCCCAGCAGCTTGTCTTTGTGTGCTGCTCATAATCTGCCCACCCCACGCCTGCCCATTCTGGGAGAGGAGAAAAGGGCGACACCCAAATGTATCAAGTGACTGGAGCACCCGGTCCCCCTATTGTGTAATCAGTCACCCTGTATCCTGTCTGAGCACCCGCTCATCTCCTGCTCATTGGGTGACAATGTCCTACGCTGACCCGGTAATGGGACCTTCTCTCTTTTCTCTCCGTTACATTGTGTCTGTAATTGTGTCTGTAACATTGTGTTTGTAATTGTGCGTGTTACATTGTGTCTGTAATTGTGTGTGTTACATTGTGTCTGTAATTGTGTGTTACACTGTGTTTGTTATTGTGTGTGTGTGTTACACTGTGTCTGTAATTGTGTGTGTGTGTTACATTGTGTTTGTCATTGCGTGTGTGTTACATTGTGTCTGTAATTGTGTGTTACATTGTGTTTGTTATTGTGTGTGCGTGTTACATTGTGTCTGTAATTGTGTGTGTGTGTTACATAATTGTGTGTGTTACATTGTGTTTGTTATTGCGTGTGTGTTACATTGTGTCTGTAATTGTGTGTGTTACATTGTGTTTGTTATTGTGTGTGCGTGTTACATTGTGTCTGTAATTGTGTGTGTGTGTGTGTTACACTGTGTCTGTAATTGTGTGTGTGTGTTACATAATTGTGTGTGTTACATTGTGTTTGTCATTGCGTGTGTGTTACATTGTGTCTGTAATTGTGTGTGTTACATTGTGTTTGTTATTGTGTGTGCGTGTTACATTGTGTCTGTAATTGTGTGTGTGTGTTACATAATTGTGTGTGTTACATTGTGTTTGTTATTGCGTGTGTGTTACATTGTGTCTGTAATTGTGTGTGTTACATTGTGTTTGTTATTGTGTGTGCGTGTTACATTGTGTCTGTAATTGTGTGTGTGTGTGTGTGTTACATTGTGTCTGTAATTGTGTGTGTTACACTGTGTTTGTTATTGTGTATGTGTGTTACATTGTGTCTGTAATTGTGTGTGTTACATTGTGTTTGTTATTGCGTGTGTGTTACATTGTGTCTGTAATTGTGTGTGTTACATTGTGTTTGTTAGTGTGTGTGTGTTACATTGTGTCTGTAATTGTGTGTGTTGCATTGTGTTTGTTATTGTGTGTGTGTTACATTGTGTCTGTTATTGTGCATGTTACATTGTGTCTGTTATTGTGTATGTGTGTTACATTGTGTCTGTTATTGTGTGTGTGTGTTACTCTGTGTCTGTTATTGCGTATGTGTGTTACATTGTGTTATACTGAGCCTTGTGTACACTACATTGCTGGCCTTGTTGTGTGCTGTGGAATGACACTGTCTGCTTGTGTTAGTGTTCCTTTGTATATGTCCCATGTTTTTATATTCCCTGTATTTGTCATTGTATTATCCATGTCATTATATTATTCTTGTATACAAAGTACGACTGCCTAGAGGCACAACAGAGCCAGTATGTAGGTAGAACTGATAGTGACTGTACATAGGCATTGCCTCCAGATTCTCATACAGGGGGGTGTGGGTTATATTCGCCCTGCTACTAATCATACACGCCTACAGTTGGCCTTGCAGTTGGTCTCAATTTGAATTAATGTCACTGGCATTTGAGCTACTGTCTGGTTGCTATGCTAAAACCTGCCAACCAGGGTTGTGTCAAGCGGAGACCATGCTATTGGCTTATTTTAAAAAAACACACTTAACCGTGGGTTTTAAAATCAGTTTATGGTACTGTGTGGAAGTGGGAGCTGCCACGGAGCAACCACTTAAAGGGACTGTTAACTGTTAGTATGATGTAGAGAGGGATATTCTGAGACAATTTGCAATTAGTTTTCATTTTTTAGTTATTTTGAGTTATTTAGCTTTTTATTCAGCAGCTCTCCAGTTTGCAGTTTCAGCAATCTGGTTGTCAGGGTCCAAATTCCCCTAGCAACCATGTATTGATTAGAATAAGAGATTGGAATATGAATAGGAGAGGCCTGAATAGAAAGATGAGTAATTAAAAGTAGCAATAACAATACATTTGTAGCCTTACAGTACATTTGTCATCTATCTCTCTCTCTTTCTCTCTCTATCTATCTATATTAGGGATGCACCGAATCCACTTTTTGGGATTTCGGCCAAATCCCTGAATCCTTCATGACAGATTTGTCTGAATACCGAACCGAATACGAATAGGGAAAGGAAAAGGTGGGAAAAATTTTTTTACTTCCTTGTTTTGTGACAAAAAGTCACGTGATTTCCCTCCCCACACCTAATTTACATATGTAAACTAAGATTCTGATTCTGTTCGACCATGAACAAGGATTCGGCCGAATCCTGCTGAAAAAGGCCGAATTCCAAACCGAATCCTGGATTCGGTGCATCCCTAATCTATATCTATCTATATCTCTATCTATTTATCTCTCTCTATCTATTGATCTATCTATCTATCTATGTATCTATCTATCTTTCTCTCTATTGCTCTATCTATCAATCTATTTATCTATCTTATAACTATCTATTTATATCTATCTATATCTATCTGTTTATCTATTTCTCTCTCTCTCTATCATCTTTCTCTCTCGCTATCTATCTCGCTCTCTATATCTATCTATCTCTCTATCTTTATATCTCTATTTATCTCTCTCTCTCTATATATATATACAGGTATCTATCTCTCTAACTATTTCTCTCTCTCTATCTTCTATCTCTCTATTTATTTATATCTATCTCTCTCTATCTATTTCTCTTTATATCTATATATCTGTCTATCTATCTATTTCTCTCTCTCTCATCTCTCTCTTGCTATCTATTTCTCTCTCTATGTCTCTCGCTATCATCTCTTTCTCTCTATTTATTTATATTAATCTCTCTATCTATTTCTCTCTCTATATCTATCTTATATCTATCTATCTATATCTATCTATCTCTCTCTATCTATTTCTGTCTATCATATCTCTCTCTCGCTATCTGTCTATATCTATCTATCTATCTATATCTATCTCTCTATCTATATCTATCTCTCTATCTGTTTCTCTCTATCATTTATCTCTCTATCTATAGATAATCTATCATCTATCTCGCTATCTATCTATTTATCATCTATCTATCTCTCTATAAGGTTTTGTTCCCCTTTAAGAAACGGTTCCCTAGAGGAAGAGGAGGACTGTACAGTGTTACTGCTGAGTCAATAGATACATTTCCTCATTATCACTCTGGGGCCACAATGGACAGAAAGACAGACATAGCCTGACATGTGCCTGACAGTGAAAGGGGACACCCAGCTATATATATAGTCACTAGTGATTTATGAGCACAACTACATCTCTCTCATAACCAAGGAAAAGATATTTCAGTACTATGCAAACACAAATGCTGTTCTCCTTCTGCACTGCTCTTACAGTGGAGTGAAAATACATTGCTTGCATTAGCACAAACACTTATCCTCCATAAAAGATTGAGAGTTTGACAAGTGGGGGGAGGGGATGCTTGAACCCATGCGGTTCACAAGCCCCAGTGCTAGATGTATCGTGTGTGTGTGTGTGTGTATCGTGTGTGTGTGTGTGTGTATCGTGTGTGTGTGTGTGTGTATCGTGTGTGTGTGTGTGTGTATCGTGTGTGTGTGTGTGTGTGTGTATCGTGTGTGTGTGTGTGTGTATCGTGTGTGTGTGTGTGTGTGTGTGTGTGTGTGTGTGTGGGGGGGGGGGGTTAATAACATCCTGCCTGCTCTGTAATGAGGAAGTGACACTGGTTATGTTTAATTCAGCTCCTGTGGCCCTACTCACTGGCTGCTTCCTCCAAAATTAGCTCATAATTAAAATAAAAAAAGCTTGCCTTGACCAAACGCCCATGCCCAATTCTGCTTTATCTTCAAACAAAATTACTAATAAATTGGATGGGGGGAAACCCCTGATAAAATCGAGTGAAAACCCAACTTGAATGATTTTTTTGGGTTTTTTTTCCCAAATCGCTTGATTTTTTCAGTTTTTTGCCCGAAAACCCTGAATGTATTGTATTATTGGGCTAAACCCATTGACTTATACAGGACTGCAACAGGTCTGAGATGGCAGATTTTCGGATTCAGGCTTTTTGCAGAATCAGGGTATAATATATCTCCAAAAATGCAAGTTTTTTTATTGCACTAAAAACGCACGACCAGAAAAATTGGAGGTTTAGTAAATAACCCCCTCATTGCCCTCTTTTTCAGGCCATTAACCTGGGATTATTTAAGATCTGCAATGGGATCTCAGCAACCAGAAAGAGACTGTAATCTTAGCTAATTCTTCATTTATAATAATATGCAGGGTGGGTGCCAGACTCAGTAAGGGAAAACTATCCACTAGTACTATGGCACTGGGGCCTTGAACTTCCACCCCTGAGACTGGTGCACTTAAACTTAGCTGATAGTTATGGGAGTCTTGTTGCTATGGGTTACAGATATGCTGCAAGTTCCTTGCCTAAAGTACATGAAGGTGATGATAAGCAGCCGTGTGATTGAATTGCCGGTGCTATGGAACGGGACACTGACTTGTTTTTCTCCCTGTGTTGTACTGCAGGTCCTCTCTGGTCTAATCATGCGGGGAGCAAAGCAGTCTGGGGGCCTCGTGCAACGTTCCAGGAGATGGTATGTCCCCTCTCTCCTTCCTTACTTCAAAAAGGGGTTGATTACTGCACATGTGCTCAATTGAAGAGGTGCAGTGGCCAACAGCAACAGTCTTACCCCAAGCATGCCTACTCTTTGCCCATGATGTACATTACACGCCTAATCTGGACCATTTCAGAACTAATTCTGCTGCCCCTTTACCTTTCAGGTTACCTGTGCCTCGACTTTCCTTCAAACGGCGCCTCGGGCAGCTCCCGCCTTCACTAAGACTGCGCTCTTGGCAGCTACTTAAGCCACTCCTACATGCTGGGCTCCGCCCACCTAGTCGTGTTAGCAAGGTAAATATACAAGGGGAGCATGAAGGAAGTAAAGGGCTAATAAACTGTAATTGGGTTAAAACTGATTTATCATAATCCCTATTGAGCTCATGTATGTGAATATATATATATATATACATACATGCATATGCTTTCAGAAAGATCCAGCACTTTAGGATGGAACTGCTTTATGGCAGGCTGTTGTTTCTCCTACTCAATGTAACTGAATGTGTCTCAGTGGGACCTGGATTTTACTATTGAGTGTTGTTCTTAGATCTACCAGGCAGCTGTTATCTTGTGTTAGGGAGCTGCTATCTGGTTACCTTCCCATCGTTCTGTTGTTAGGCTGCTGGGGGGGGGGGTGATATCACTCCAACTTGCAGTACAGCAGTAAAGAATGACTGAAGTTTATCAGAACACAAGTCACATGACTGGGGTCAGCTGGGAAACTCACAATGTGTCTAGCCCCATGTCAGATTTCAAAATTAAATATAAAAAAAATCTTTTGAGAAACAGATTTCAGTGCAGAATTCTGCTGGAGCAGCACAATTTACTGATGCGTTTTGAAAAAAATATTTTTTCCCATGACAGTATCCCTTTAAAAGGAAACAATACCAATGACCATTGCATGTCTCTATAAAAATATACTGCATAAAAAAAAATATTTTAAACACTTCTTTTTTACCTTTTCTGTGTGCCCCCAGGCCATGTACAGCAGAGCCCCCACTCGCCTGTTATCTCGACTCTGGGGCCTGATTAACGAGGTCAACCTCCCCAGCTGGTTGCGCCGACCCCTGCTCTCATTTTACGTATGGGCCTTCTCTGTGAATATGGCCGAGGCCGAGGAGGAAGATTTAAACCGGTATCAGAACTTGGGGGAGCTCTTCAGACGGTCACTGAAACCCACAGCCAGAACCATTGACTCTCATTGTGTGGTGTGTTTGGAGAGGGGGGGGGGATCGTATCCGGGTTTTTCACAAAAGCGTGAACAGAATTTACTAAAAAGAGTAATAAATGGAACATCTCTATGGTTTCTACTCCGCAAGTGATAAACTCTCGCTGTGGAATGACTCCCTGAGTTGAACTACTTTTCCTGACCAATCAGTATAGTTAGTATATTGTAGCCCACACCTGTCAATGAAGGAGGTCTTCACCAGGGTGGTGCCTTGTATTGTCTGTATTGGTGTGAATGTAGCCTCACATATTGATTCCAAGATCTGTATTCCAGGATACATTGGCATGCATGTTGCAATACCTGTTAGTGGGCACTGCCCCTTCACCTGGGTGCCCTCTGCTTGTTGACCCTTATTTAGAGGAACATAGCGAGCCTTAAACTACATAGCAAAATCCCAAAGCTCCACCTTATTAGTCATTTTCTGTCCAACCTTCCAGCCATGCGAATATTCTAGAGTAGAAACCCACAACTTCCCTTTAGACACCCTCATGGGACCTAATTCACAGTTTTTTGTACTCCTCCATGCATGGCATTTCACACGAGCCTAAAAAATACTGCATGCATGGATGTATGAGGGGTCCCACCGCTAGTAAATGAGCTGGTCTTATTTTACCATGTAAGAGATGTCAACTCACTGCTGTGTTTTCTGCTCCCTTTGTAGGTCAGTCCATGTGACGGACGTGTTCTGCACAGTGGTAGAGGCCGTGGTTCTCAGATTGAGCAAGTTAAAGGTCTGACATATTCATTGGAGAGTTTCTTGGGACCCCAAGACTGGCGGGAACCAACAAATTTAAGTAAGATTTCTAGACTCCATTTTGCTTCACTCAGCACCGTTCGCATTTTCTGTTTCTCCACTCGGCTCACAAGCACAATTATTTATCCAAGAAGCTTTTCTTAGTTCCTTCCTCAAAAGACCTTCAGTTCCATTCTTGTGCATGAATTGTTCCTTAATCAATAACTCGGTCTAGTCTGATGACCCTCTAAATTGGTCTGTATTGTCTTAGATGAAGGCTGGGTGTTGGCCTTCAGTTAATCTTTAGGTAAAGGCTGGGCATCGACCTTCAGTTAGTCTTTAAAGGGAAGGCTGGTCATTGGCCTTCAATTGGTCTTTAGGTAAAGGCTGGGCATTGGCCTTCAGTTAGTCTTTTTTAATCAGTAACAGAAAAGCAGTGGCTCTCCCATGTCTAGCCACAATGTGATCCCTCAAAGTCTGTCTCGTTAAACAACAAAGGGTGATCATTCCCTCATTTAGCGGACAAGCCCAATGCCAGATTTTGTTAATGACTAAATGTCAGATGCACCACCTATCATCTATAGCCTAATATCCCATTCCTCTATTCCCAGGCTTGCCATTCCTGCAGCAGTTAGGCGTCAGGTCCTCCAGCCGGATCTATCACCACGTCATATATTTGGCGCCTGGTGATTATCATCGATTCCATTCACCAACAGACTGGAATGTCCAGCATCGGAGGCACTTTCCAGGTACGGTAACCACATAAAGCCTCAAACACCAAAAGTGTATAATTATGAAATAAATAAATTGTGCCCAAAGCCTCACACCTGTATTATATTTACATTTATACCAGTATTCTGGGAGAAAAGTTGCATTGTGGGTAGAAATATGTGACTTCTGAACATGCTAATAATAAATATCATAAGATGCCCATTTTTTTTTGTTTGTATATATTAATATATACATGTATATGTCCATCCCTTTCAGGAGCACTATTGTCTGTTAGTCCTCACATTGCCCACTGGATACCCAGTCTCTTCTGTCAGAATGAACGTGTGGTGCTTAGTGGCCAATGGCAGTTTGGCTTCTTCTCGTTAACAGCAGTAGGAGCAACGAATGTCGGATCAATCCGAATCTATGAGGACCAGGTAATGATACTTATTCCATAGCTTTTCCCGAAACGTTACTAATTGACAAGACGTCATGTGCTCTGTGAAATACCCCAGTCATATTTAAATACCCCTACTCATAGACAGATGCTGGCCTTGGCCAATTTGATTTTTCAAACTACTTCATTGATAGGAATTGTAAGGAAACGGATTAATTTGACCTCATACAGTGGCTGACAATTCCCCAAACTATCTGCCTGTGTTAGGAGCAGCTTGACTATTACTGACCATAGGGGCAACAAAAGCTTACTCAAAAGTTCACTCCTCTTTCTCTTCCTAGGACCTGCACACCAACTGCTCACGCCATGTGAAAGGGAAATATCACGACTACAGCTATACAGATCAGTATGGGCCTGAAGGACTAACCTTAGCGAAGGGACAACCCTTGGGAGAGTTTAACTTTGGTTCCACCATTGTGCTCATCTTTGAAGGCCCAATTCACTTCAAGTTCCAGATCAAGGCAGGGGGTCGGATTCATGTTGGAGAGGCACTGGGAACTTTTTGATGACTTTGCACTGCGATTAAGCAACAGGCAATCAGCCTAAACTGACTCTAGGGTGTGGGTCGCCCTTTGTTTTTTTTAATTAACACAAATTATGGATTAAGTCATTTGAGTCTTTTCTAATGATGAATACAAAGCACATGATACTGATAGGAAAGCTTGATTTTATTTAAAATACAATTTATAAAAACAACACACACGAGTGCACTCTTTTCTTCACACATACAGAAAGGCTCACGTTACCCCTAGGAATAGCTGTCCCGGGGCATCACCCCATTTACCAGGTCTCGTCGGACAGCCCAGCGCAGGGCGTACCTTTTCTTGTCTGTGGGGATGACGTATGTGTTGGGTAGTGGAACAGAGCGAGCAGCAGGTTGGGGGGGTGCCGACATCATTTGCTCCCTGATCCCCCAGCGAAGCTCCTTTCTGTTCCGTTCTAGTGCCACCTGTAAGGCGTCCCACTTTTGTTTGTACTCCTGGTACCGGCCAACAGGATCTGAGCGCTGGCGGTACTGATCCAGGAGAGAATATGGGGGAGGGCGGATGAAGGATTTGACACAGCCAGCTGAGGAGCGGCCAGATGATTCAGACTGAAAGTCCACAATGGAGCTCCCAGTATCCTCCTCTTCCGTCTCCGTGTAAAGAAAAGACTCGTCACTTACATGTGTCTGTCCATCACTTTTTCTGCGCAGTACTTTACGTGTTATTTGTGGTGCTTTCTTTGTTGCTGGCATGTTTCCCCCTAAGCTCACTGTGTGTTTAGTGTAGGAGTCTTGGTTTCTCTGTTGATTGCACCATTCATTGCTGGAGGTGGAGGAGGAGGAGGTGGTGGTGGGCCAGGCTGAAGTCTGATGCCAGCCACTGCTTTCCATAGGGCGGGCTGCTGTTGTGTTGGCTGTCTCATCAAGGCTCTCAGTTTCCAGCCTTGATGTTTCTGGGGATGCTGCCACACTACCCTGGTTCATCAGACGCTCTAGATCTTTCTTGAATTCCAGAAGCCTCTGGCGGGGAACATAGGAGAAACCCAGCAGAGAAAGCTCATGTCGCAGCTCCTCTTCCGAGACCGTTATAGACATATTGCCCTGTGAATGCTCAGAGACCAAATCAATGTCACCGGATTGGCCAGAGGCTTCCAGGGGCTCATACGATTGGTCGTGCTGTGTGGAATGTCTGAAGTGGTTTCTAACCAATGGCAGGGCATTCTCTGAAGGTTCCTCCCTGAACTGCCTGTCTCTAAGTGACATGTTGAGGCCCCAGGAACCACTGTAAAGGCAAACATAGGTGAAACACATCAGTGTCCATAATCTCTATTTGGTGTATATTCTAATGTTGCAGTTTTGGATATAGGTCAGTTTTAAGGGGAACTATCGCAAAAAATAAAATGTAATATAAGGTTCATCATAATGAAATAAGAAACTATGAAAATACAATTACAAATTCAACATTGTTTCTGAAATAATCAAGTTTATATTCACTATCCCTCTCTCAGAATCTGTTTCTCCTCATTCTGTCTTCATGCAGCAGTTGGGTGTCAGATAATCATTGACAGTTAGATCCAATATATCTTATAGGGGGCTTCCTTTCCTAGCAGATGTATTAGAGCTCACTCAAATAACTGATTTCAGTATAAACAAAATCTAACAAAATAACTACATTTTGCACAAATCCTGCATGTAGAGAGACATGATGTCTGTTGAGTTTAATAGAGTGAGCTCTAATACATCTTCTAGGCAAAAGGAGCCCCCCTAAATGATATATTGGATCATTTATCTGACACCCAACTACTGAATGAAGACAGAATGAGGAGAAACAGATGCTGAGAGAGGAATAGTGAAGATAAACTTGATTATTTCAGAAACAGTACAGAATTGTTAATTGATTGTATTTATAAAGTTTTTTTATTTCAGTATGATGAAGCATTTTTGCAATAGTCCCACTTTAAGGACAGCTGGGGACCAGGGCCTGGATGCAGCACTTTCACTGCCTTTGGTTCCACTAATTACTATGGGTGACACATTTTTAATGTATAATGAAGACTGGTTTAGAATTTTATCTTAAATGTAACTCTCTAGCCAATCAGAATGTAAGCTTTCTTGAGTAATATGCCCTATGTTGGGAAGCTAAGTGATGACCCTCAGCAAGCGTTTCCCAGGAGCTCCTTTATTCAGTGCTCCTGAATGGTTAGAGCTGTTTATGCAGCTGGTGAGCAGATTTAAGGGGAAAAAAGTCCCTTATGAGAAGTGAGGACAATCTCAGGAAGTTGATATTGCATCAGGAACTGATAGGTAACCTTTCACCTACAAACTCAAAGCTTATCAGTTAATTTTCTGCATATGTGGAAGTGTGTGAGCTTCTCAGCAATAGCACGATCAATAGACTTGGGTCAAGTGACCTTTCCAATAAATCTCCTGATTATGTAGAATAAACAACAAATGATGAAACTCAGCCCACTCTGTTCCCCCAGCCGCTCACTGTGGCTAATCATTGTCCAGAATCATTTTATTTATAGCATATGGTTGCACCATAGAGACAATCGCTGGCAGAGATCTTCCACCACTGAGGCATCATGGGTAGTTGATAATCTACAGCCAAAGTGCCTGATCCTATCAACTTGGGTGCAGCTCTTTAGCGCATATTGTTTATGAAATCAGTTTGTTTGTGTTGTCAGTACTGGTCAAGCTTTGACTTTAAAGGGGAACTATCACAAAAAAGAAAATTTAACATAAGCTTCAATATGCTGAAATAAGAAACTTTCTAAATACAATCAAAATTCTGTACCGTTTCTGAAATAATCAAGTTTATCTTCACTATTCGTCTCTCAGCATTTGTTTCTCTTCATGCAGCAGTTGGGTGTCAGATGAATGATACAATATATCTTATAGGGGGGCTCCTTTTGCCTAGAAGATGTATTAGAGCTCACTCTATTAAAATCACCAGACATCATGTCTCTCTACAAGCAAAATTTGTGCAAAAGACAGTTATTTTGTTAGATTTTGTTTGTACTGGAATCAGTTATTTGAGTGAGCTCTAATACATCTGCTAGGAAAGGAAGCCCCCCTATAAGATATATTGGATCATTCATCTGACACCCAACTTCTGAAGGAAGAGAAACAATGAGTTGGGGAGCAACAGAAGCATGAAAAATGTTCCTGAGTGGGGCCAAATAAGGGCTGTGATTGGCTATTGGTGGCCCCTATGTGGACTGGCAGCCTACAGGAGACTCTGTTTGGCAGTACACCTGGTTTTTCTACAATCAAAACTTTCCTCCAAGCCTTGAATTTAAAAATAATCACCAGATTTAAGGTCACTAAGAGCAACATCCAAGGGGTTGGGGAGCAACATGTTGCTCACGATCTACTGTTTGGGGATCACTGCACTACAGTGTTACAACTTTTCTATATTATAACATCTGTATTATTGCCAAATGGGACTGAGTTATCAATCTATCTATAATACATGAAAGTAGTTGTTCACCTTTGAGTTAACTTTTAGTATGAATTAGAGAGTGACATTCTGAGACAACTTGGTTTCCATTTTTTATTATTTGTGTTTTTTGAGCGATTTAGCTTTTTATTCAGCAGCTCTCCAGTTGGCAATTTCAGAAATCTCATTACTGGGGTTCAAGTTACTCCAGCAACAATGGATTGATATGAATGAAAGACTGTATTATAAAATAGGAAAGGGCCCAAATAGCAAGATTAGTAATAAATAGCAGCAATAACAATACATGTATAGCTTTACTGAGTATGTGTTTTAGATGGCTGGGGTCAGTGACCCCCAATGGAAAGCTGGAAAGAGTCAGAAGAAAGAAACTTTAAAACAATTGAAAAGCTGCTTAGAATTTGCAGTTTATAATATATTAATTACACTTAACTTAAAGGTGAACCACCCTTTTAAGTTCTATGGGTCTGACACTGAATATATTAAAAATAATTGGAGAATACCAATTTGTAAAATCAAGAACATTTAAAATGGCAACCACGTGTGCGATTAAATACCCATCAACTATTGGCATTGGCCATATCGGGGGGGGGGGGGAAGTGGACCATTGACCATATCTGGGGCAACACCCCCCTAGGGAAAGTAAAGCCAACCATCTGCACTTACTTACCCACCCAGGTAAAGAGGTCTAATTCACCAGGGCTGTCTAAACCTCATTGCCTTTGGCACTTTCTTAAACAAACGGTCCCAGAGATGACATGAAGATTACTGCAGAACAGAATTGTCTAATTTTCAAAATCAGCCAAAAGCCATTTTAAGAGTAGCCCCATTTTGCATAGTGATTGAAAATATAAATAAACGTGAAAATACACCCTCTCCTAGCCCAACTACAACTGATAAGTTTCTTTTAGAAATATTTATTGTGAGCTCCTTGAAGGTGAATGTTGCACACGGCTTGTTATATCTAGTGGAGAGGAGTTAAATCAAACCACAATAATAAGCAACATTGTAGTTTGCTAACCTGGTGTTATCAGTTCATCTTAAAGACTGCAAACATAGTTTCAATTCGGACTACTGCAATAGGATAAGGGTATCCTTTTCTAAACCATACAACGAATTGAAACCAAATTATTCTTTTGAGGGAAGTGTTGAAATTATAGAGGTGTAGTAATTGATACAGTTACAAAACAAGGTTCTTTTCTTCTCCTTTTTTATATAATTGACTTATACCTTGTGTGGCTGTAGAGTCTGAGCATTTAATTACTCATTGTAAGAGTTAACCTTTTCCTTCTAATACAACTACACACCCAGCACCGGCCCTCTAGCAACGTCTATGCCTGACATTTTCTTCCTCTTGCCAACTTGGATGACTATTTGCCCCGCCCACTGTGCTCAGTGCACGCTGCTTATTGGAGTTTTACTATAACCCGTGTTGCTGGTCCCAGGATAAATTAAAACTACACTATGCAGTGGGTACTTGCCGGTCAATACTAGCCCAGGAAAATAGGTCTACTGTAGAAATGCAGTCGATTTCTTACGCACCAGCCCATTGAAGTTTGCTATACTAGCCGGGTGTCAACCATGACCCCAGATATGCCAGTAAAATCACTAAAGGAGGTTGATGCAGAATATTGCCTTAACCCCATAAATGCCAGTAGGTTCCCAGAAGAAATGGATGGAGGCATTGCCACACTCACCCTTGCACAAGAGCAATTAAAGGGGTTGTTCACCTTTCAATTAACGTTTAGTATGATGTAGAGAGTGATATTCAGAGACAATTTGCAATTATTTAGGATTTGTGGTTTGAGTTATTCAGCAGCTCGAGTTTGCAATTTCAGCAATCTGGTTACTAAGGCCCGAATTCCCCTAGCAACCATGCATTGATTTGAATAAGAGACTGGAATATGAATAGGAGAGGCCTGAATAGAAAGATGAGTAATAAAAAGTACCAATACATTCGTAGCCTTACAGAGCATTTTTTTAAGATGGGGTCAGTGACCCCCCCTTTTGAAAGCTGCAAAGAGTCAGAAGAAGGAAGGCAAGTAATTAAAAAAAGTATAAAAAAAAAATAAAGGCCAATTTAAAAGTTGCTTGGATTCTAGAACATACTAAAAGTTAACTTAAAGGTGAACCACCCCTCTAAAGGGGAAGTAACACCAAAAAATGTAAGTCTTTAAAAGTAATTCAAATATAATGTACTGCTGTCCTACACTGACACAATATACTAACAACTAATATAATAAAAAACAAAGCACTGATGCTTGAGGTTATTGTCCGGGAGCAAACGAATGAGCCCCACTAGTGGATTCTACCCACTCACTTCATTGGTCACTGACATTTAACTTTGAAGCGCCAATGTCAAACCAACAACGAACAGAAACCTGCCCTTGCGTCCCTATAAACAACTCGATATCAATAAAATCTCCAATCAGCGATATATCTAAGCAGACTTCCATTGTTAGTACCTGAACCAGTTGCTGCGCTCCCACTCAGGTGCCGCCCAAGGTTTAAATAACGGCCACTTCCTCTCTGGGGCGGAAATGCTACTCTTGGTCGCCTAGTAACTGCTTCTGACGTCACTGGCGAGCGACGGAAGCGTGAGAGGCCGCTGGTGTAAACACGTGATCGGTAATTTTTTAAAATGTAACGATGTAGTTTAATATAACGTTATATAGTGACAGGCTCGTGGAATGAGTCATGAAGCTGTATGTTTTAAGTAGGGACCGTGCTGTGAAGAAGAAAGACAACACAGTCAGTGTAGGGACTTGGCACGTTTCATACCCAGCGGCCATTTATAGCTCGGCTTTCACTGCTTTATTATAATCTAAAATTTACAGTCACATTAAACTGCTAAATAGTCGGTAAGGTCAGGCCTTGTTTATGGTTCCTGCAGAGCTTACAATCTATGTGGGTGAGTTAGCCCTTGTGTAGAAAGGATAGGGCTGCTTTTTTGCCCATCAAAGCAATACAACACATTTATTCCAATAATAATGGCGTTATTCATCTCTTCTCCCCCAGCAGAGTTACCAGAGGCTCTTACCTGCTTTATTCAGGAGCCTACAAAGAACTGGTTTTGAGTTGTGTGGCCCTGACTGACATTTGAATGAAACCAACCTTGCAGGGTTACTGGAGGTGCGTAGTATCATGACACCCATTGATACTGAATCAACGAAGGATAGGAAGGGGCACACGAGCCGCAGTCTCCTCTGCAAATGCTTTTATTTAACGCAACATATTTCGGACCCTTTTTCAAGTGCGGAAAAAGGATCCATGTGGTTAGAAACATGCATACCTCCCAAACTGTCCCTTTTTCGGAGGGACAGTCGCTCAACCCACAGTCCCTCATTTGTACTGGAAAGTCCCTCTTTTCTATGCACTGAAGAGCCAGAAAAAGAAACAAAGTTTCTCACTTAATTGGCTTTTAGCAGAGAGCCCAGAACAGCTAACAGGTGCAAATAAGATACTTTGTAACAATTTTGAGACACAAAAACACAGTTTAGATAAGGAGAAATATTTTCAAACTTTCATAACCTGCCAAATTTTGTAAAACAAACATGGTAATTAGGGGGTGTGCCCACAGAAAGGGGTGTGGTCAAAAAATTGCTGCGCTACATGCGTAAAAAAAATGTTGTCCCTCTTTTTACTTCCAAAATGTTGGGAGGTATGAACATGTCGTGTTAAATAAAAGGATTTGCAGCTGAGACTGCGGCTCGTGTGCCCCTTTGTTGATTCAGTATAAGTCTAAGATCGGGTGGTGTGACCTGTTTGGAAGGAGAGTACGTTTAACCGGTGTTAGAAGCTGAGCATTTTGACTTCATTTGACACCCATTGATATATAGGACTGCAGTCGCTTGCTTAGCTATGCACCATGGGTAAACCTGTGTGCGTGACTGATTTTGGTGGATTTAGGGCAAGGCCAGACATGGTGTTTTTACGTTGCGTTTTTAAAAAAGCTCAGTCTGGTGTAAATACACCACTGAAACTACATGCGAAAGACAACATGCGTTTTTCAGCACATAGGTTTCTTTTCCCAACATGCACTTCTCATTGTTCTCATTCCCCATAATTCCGCTGGCTGGAAATAGAAAACAGAAAAGCTATTTATAAATGGAAAAACTATTTACATGCAAAATGGAGCAGGAATGATTGTCAATACACAATGTAATTACGTCACCGGCCGTAAAAAAGTATATGTGTCATTTATCGTGTGAGAATTTGGACGCCATCTTTAAAATCCGCTGCAGATTTACTGAAAATGTGTGGTTTTAAACCTATAGAGTCTATTGAATTGGTAGTTTCTTGACGTATTGGCGATTCTGCTTAAAAAAAAAGCCAATACTGGCATCCCCTGGTGGATTTTACCTTACAAGCGACCTGTGAGAATTGCCATAGTGCGTTTTCCATTAGTTTCAGTGGTAGTGCAGTTTATGCGTATTTACACCAGACGGAGCTTGTTTTAAAAAAAGCAACGTAAAACCGCCAGATATGGCCTTGCCCTAAGCCGTTGATTGTCCATGTAGGGTTGCCACCTCTGCCGATGGCCGAACAAAAGGGGGTGGGGCAGATAGCATTGGGTGTTGAACAGTGATGTTGGGGTGGGCATGATGACATAAGAGGCAGGCACAATGATGTTGTGGAGTTATGATGCCGGGTCAGGATTATTGCATTACTTATATGGAACTGGCTGGATTTCTGTCCATGTTTTAAATGGGATAGAACATTTTGAAAGAACAGCCCTTTGCAAACTGAGATGTCCATTTGAAACCCACATGGCTGGAAACCCTACCTCTATCTAGTCTGTCTGATAAGTAAGACCAATCCTTTAACTACAGGTACGGGATCTGTTATACAGAAATCAGTTATCCAGAAAACTTTGAAATACAGCAGTGCTCATTTAGAAAAGCTATTTCTTATTTTTAATTGATTTGCTTATTTGTGTTTCTGTAATAACAAGAAATTAACCACACTTGATAATAACTGAGCCATGTCAAGGGGAGTATCTTGGTATATAATTGGTTTTCATATATTGACCGGATTTTTGTTCGGGTTTCACAAGGCTGAAAACCGAACAGAAAGTTGAGACCCGAACAGACCTTAGAAAAACTGGTGACAACCCTATATCCATGTCACTGTAGATCCAGTCTAATAAAATATCCTGTGTATTGCACTTATTTTGTTCACTGACATGTCATGTGTACATATTAAAGGGGAATGCAGGAATGTGCAGCATGCTGATTAAATATACTTATCTGAAGTCACTAGGAGAAATAAATGGGGAAACTCCTGGGAGGAAGAGAGTTATTTAACGGCTTTTATATCATGAATGTACTAAAATATACTAAATTATAATAAATTACTTTTTAATATATCATAAATAAAAAGCTATGAGCTTTTATATTAAAAATAAAATCCCGGTGAATGTTCTTGTTTTGTAGGTGGCATTATCATGATGTCGCAGGAAAATGAAGTCACACAACTGCAACAGAGGGTAAAAGAACTGGAGGAAAAAGTGCTCCACCTTGAGGGACAGTGCAGAGGAGAGGGAGATCAAGGGCTGAGACACACAAATCCAAAACAGAAAGAGCGTCCACAGCGTGCCTTTGATTTCTCTGCGCACCCAAAGCGGCATGTAGCTCTGCGATTGGCCTATTTGGGCTGGGGCTACCAGGGATTCGCTAGCCAAGAAAACACAAAGAATACAGTGGAGGAGACGGTGTTCAATGCGCTGCTCAAAACGCGTTTGGTGGAAAGCAGGCAGACTTCCAACTATCATCGCTGCGGCAGAACGGACCGAGGAGTCAGTGCGCTGGGGCAGGTGAGATAGATTTAGGATAATGGGTGAGAGACATAAAATGGGAGTTCTGTTAAACTTTATTTGTCATTATGAACTGTTCCTTTTCCTACCAGGTGATCTCTCTTGACCTACGATGCAGTGCAGAAGGCAAGCCTGAAATTCGATATGTTCACATCCTGAATCGCGTGCTCCCACCAGATATCCGTGTGTTAAGCTGGGCCGCAGTGCCGCCATCATTCAGCGCTCGATTCAGCTGCCGCTCCCGCACTTACCGCTACTTGTTTCCTTGTGCACAACTTGACGTGGAGGCCATGGACAAAGCTGCTCGGCTGCTGGAGGGAACCCATGATTTCCGGAACTTGTGCAAGATGGATGTCGCCAATGGAGTCCTGAACTTTACACGAACTGTTCTTGGTGCCAGAGTAGGGCCTGTCCCAGAGATTCCAGGGGACATGGGGCCATTTCAGCTCTACCATTTGCAGATCACCGGACTTGCCTTTCTCTACCATCAAGTCAGGTGCATCATGGGAGTCTTGTTTCTCGTTGGCCAAGGGAAAGAGAAACCTGAAGTAATCACGGAACTGCTGGATGTGGTGAAGAACCCACGCAAACCCCAATACAAGTGAGACAGGCAGGGTCATGAGGGTATACATTGATGCTTCATTCCAGAAACCATTGTAGTGGCAAAGACCGGTGGATTTTGTGGGATGCAAAGTTTACCCATGTTAAAGTCTTAACTTTACCATATCAGCACAGTAACACTTATTCATCAAATTGAGCAGGTTCACTTGGATCTAAGAGTCGAAGTGTTCCATTGACTTCCCCATTTCTGTGGTGGCAAGTAAGTTTGGTAACTGCCCTTGGGTTACTTTTAGTACATTTGCTATGGAAGCAATTGAAGATGACTAAGGGGCAGATTGTAAATTCAAATTTTCAAGTTGGATTTTTGGTCACAACTCAAACAATTCGAGTTGGGAATAATCCAAATTCGAATTTACGATTTATCATACCTGGACCCTCAAATTTGACTATTCGCCACCTAAAACCTGCCAAGTTGTAGATGTAGAAGTCAATGGCAGAGGTCCAGTGACCCATTTGAAGATGTTAATAGCCTTCCTGACATTAGGGGAAAAAACTCGATTTAGATGATACAGTGCTACGCAATATGTTGGCGCTATATAAATACATGTTAATAATAAATAATAATAATAAAAGATGGTTTTAGATGTTCAAGTTTTTTCTTAAGTAAGATACTATTCCAGTTACGAGGTCATTCAAGTTCTTTTGAGGTAAAAAAGACTCTATATCTCGACCATTGATAAATATTCCCCTTACTGTAGCTTTTTTACTTAGGGTCTGCAGCCAAAAAATGAGATCTATAAATGTAGCCTGAGATGGGATATCAGGGACTGATCAGTATACTAGATAGGCTTTATGACTAAGCTAAGCCTTTAAAGGGGAGCTAAAGTTTTAAAGATAAGGCTAGAATCACTACATGGTATGTTTTAGTCTTCTTTTGTATTCCAAGGCTACCACAGTATTTTAATAGTGAATGTGTGTGTGTTTCTTGGACGAATGCTCAATAGTGCCCTATCTTTTTTTTTTTTTTTTTTTCTGCTGATGGAGAATTCTAAATATGTCCCCAATTTGTCCCTCAGTATGGCAGTGGAGTTTCCATTGGTGCTGTACAACTGCCACTTTGATGATGTGCAGTGGGTGTCCGAGAAGGAAGCTCAGAGTCTGACCGTGGCTCACCTACAACGTCTGTGGACGCAAGAAGCTGTGAAGACTCAAATACTATTTATGGCCATTGGTGGCCTGGATTCCATACCCATCTCCTTGGAAACAGGTAGTGACGTCATCCATATTTCGGGGGTTATTTACTAAACCTCTAATTTTTCTGGTCGTGCTTTTTGGGCCAAAAACTTTAATTTTTCTTGGGAAAAATTTTTTTTTTTTTGAGATTTATTATATCCCGATGCTGCAAAAAGCCAGAATCCGAAAATCCGCCATCTCAGAACTGGCAAGGTCATGTATAAGTCAGTGGGAGATGTCCCTATCCCAATTTGAAGATACCATGATCTGCGCTGGGTTGAGCCTGATAATCTGATTTTTTTTTGGCTAAAACCCCAAAAAATCAAGCGATTTGGTAGAAAAGTCTGAAAAAATCATATGATCTTGGTTTTTCCTCAATTTTTATCTAGTTTTTTACCAATCCAATTAATTTGAGTTATTTTCTTAATAAATAAGGCAAAATCAAGGATGGGAGTTTTGTCAAGCTTTTTTTATTGAAGGAATGAGAGGATTTTATTAAATAACCAGCTTGATGTCGCATTTCTCCAATTCATGCTTGGATCATCCATATTGGAAATCTGACTACCATTAAATTTGCTTTTCATTATGCAAATTGTTATATTTGGTTCCCCATGCCCTTAAAGGGATTCTGTCATGATTTTTATGGTGTAGTTATTATTTCTAAATTACACTGCAAATAATTCACTCTACAATATAAAATTTCATTCCTAAACCAACAAGTTTATTTTTTTACTTGTAATATTGGTGTCGGCTGCATCTCGGGTCATTTTGCTTTCAGAAAGAGCCAGCACTTTAGGATGGAACTGCTTTCTGGCAGGCTGTTGTTTCTCCTACTCAACTGAATGTGTCTCAGTGGGACCTGGATTTTACTATTTACTACTACCAGGCAGCTGTTATCTTGTGTTAGGGAGCTTATCTGGTTACCTTCCAATTGTTCTGTTGTTAGGCTGCTGAGGGGGAAGGGAGGGAAGTGATATCACTCCAAGTTGCAGTAAATAGTCACTGAAGTTTATCAGAGCATAAGTCACATGACTGGGGCAGCTGGGAAACTGACAATATGTTTGCTCTTTTGAGAAATGGATTTCAGTGCAGAATTCTGCTGGAGCAGCCCTATTAACTGATGCGTTTTGAGAAAAAAAATTCCACACGACAGTATCCATTTAATAAGATTATAATGTGAAGTCATTTCTCTCATTTTTCCTTTCTGATGTCATAGGTCAGGATCCAGTTCCATGGAACCAGTGTAACCCTACAGTTTGTGATCTTAGTGGTGGTCTGGTTGAAGGAGTAAGCGCTCGCTCTTATACCCCTCTAATGAAGAGACATCTCTGCCAAGGTCTGGAAGAGCGAGTTCAGCATTATGTGAAACGCGGCAGAATTACGTTGC
Organism: Xenopus petersii; assembly: GCA_038501925.1. Classification (NCBI taxonomy): domain Eukaryota; kingdom Metazoa; phylum Chordata; class Amphibia; order Anura; family Pipidae; genus Xenopus; species Xenopus petersii. Next base: position 13,603,677 of record CM076688.1, read on the forward strand.
CCTCTGACAGAGACAGGCTGGAGGACAAGACGACCGCTGAGAAGGAAGAAAAAGAATTTGCCAAGATTGCAGATGATCAAGTACAAAACAATGGACTCTTGCCACATAGTAACGCTCAGAGTAAAGCGGAAGTTAACATGGATCAGGTCTGTGACTATATCAAGGGCAGCACATTCAGCCAAAGTTCAGAAAAGAGAGAAAAAACCGTGTCAGAGAGTGAAAATTGTGAGGCAGCAACTCAAGAGAACCCAGCGAAGAGGACACGTCTCGGCTCTGGGACTGACCTGTGATTGCATTTCTGTTGGCCCATGTTTTGGTTATGCCTCCAAATGCAGATCCCTCGCTCATTTTTAAAATCAACTGATAAATTGTGCCACAGCCAAGTAGCCCTCTGTAATGCACTCTTCTCAGCAATAACCAAACACCACCTGGGTGAATCCTTATGAGACCATTCAGAGCCCTAATGATCTTCCAATGCTGCCCCCCCACCCAAACATATCAATGTACCCAAGTCACCACCTAGCACACTGGCATCACTAAACAGTCTCAGATAAATTATTTGGGAAGATATATAGTTGCCAGTCCGTATTGGGCCATATGTTACTGGGATATTGCCCCAGTTGCCAAGGCACCACATGTATATGCTTTACAAAAATTATATCCGTAGGTCATAGTCCATAAAAAAATCCAGTTTTTATTCAATTCACATAATAAAATTGTTTACATACTGACCCCTCAACGGCCCACCTTACGCGTTTCATACCTGTCGGTACTTAATCTTAGGTGATAACGATCACTAAACAGTCTTTCACCATCAAGACAGACCTCCTATACAATGTAGTGTGCATAGGGTTGCCACCTTTTCTGGAAAAAAAATCCGGCCTTCCTACATTTTTATGGTTGTGCCCTATTAATAACATTGGCTTCAAGCAACATTTTTACCAGCCGGGCTGCTAAAATACCGGCCAGGTGGCAACCCTAAGTCTGCAGCAATGGCTGCCCCCCTCCCCCCACAGAACTCTGATTTCCCGGCCTACAAGGGCTGTTTCTCCTTAGTTATTGAAGGCTGCCAAGCAGTAATGCTGTTGTGCCTCATATTTCCTTTAATGCCAGTCTCTGTCATGGCATCTTCAAACTATTTTTTGATATCACATCACTCTTCTGTACATTGTTGTACATTCTTTATTTTGCAGCTCATTTTTTTTTAGTTTAATAAAATTTTATTATATTCTAAAAACAATGATGTTTTTATTATAAGCATTGATGAGCTGTGGTAGGTTAGTGCAGAATCCATAGGGAAACCGTCCTATAGAACATACAATCCCACTTCCTGCTGCCTCCTTTCCCAGGCTGTACAGGGGAGCTCGCAACACTCCACACACTGCACTGTAGGACAGGAACCAATCAACAGCTAGGCTGACCTGATAGCTAACTAAAGCCTGACTTTGCTTGTGTAACTGCAGGGCTGTGATTGGCTATCTCCTTCCTACTGTGCGCCTGGCAGGGACCGTTAGGACACACCCACCTCTCGTTTGAAACCATAGCAGATCTATAGGGAGCTCCAATAAAGGGGCATTTTTAAAGATAATAACTTTAAGGAGACATATAGGATAAATGGGAAAAAAACTAATTTTGTAGGCAAGTATAAGTAATATATGATGTTGCTTTTACATGGTGCTAATAATTATTATTTTTAAAAATGGCCCCTTTATTGGAGCTCCCTATAGATGTTCTCTGGTCCCTGTCTGTGTTTCAAATGAGGGGTGGGCATGTCCCTGCCAGAAGCACAGTAGGAGGGGGACAGCCAATCACAGCCCTGCAGTCACAGAAGCACAGACAGGCTTCAGTTCCCTATCAGGTCCTGCTAGCTGCTGATTGGTTCCTCTCCTTCAGCGCAGTGAGCTGAGAGCCGCCGGCTCCCCTGCACAGCCTGGGAATTCAGGGAGCAGGAAGTGGAAGAGAAGGGAGGGATTATTAGGGTTTTTGCAGAAATATTCAATAAATCAGCCTGAAACACTACTTTTTAAAGCACAATTCTTCTTTATCTAAATGAGTATAATGCACTGGTACATTTTTATTTCTCACACAAAGGGGCAGATTTATCAAGGGCCGAAGTGAAAATTTGAATTTCGAGCTATTTTTTGTGTACTTTCTATTCGAATTTGAAAAAAAATGTAAATATCGAAATTTATCATGTACTGTCTCTTTAAAAATCCAACTTTACCCATTCGCCATCTAAAACCTGCCGAATTGCTGTTTTAGCCTAAGGAGGGACCTCCTAGAACTTCCTTGGAGTCAATTGGTGGACTTTGACAAATCAAAGGTGTGTTTTTTTTTTTTTTTTTTTTTAGAAAAAACTTCCAATCGAATTTAGAATATGATATTACTTCGATTCGTACAATGCGAATTTTATTTGAAATTCGACCCTTGATAAATCTGCCCCAAAATGTCTCCTTTTAAGCCCAAAGTCAAACCAGACCAGCACCATATACTATTTATTTCCTACAAGATTATTATGGGGATTAAGCTATGCTTATTGTCTCCTTTAAGATTAGCCCTCCGTGTAAGTCAGAATGGAGATGGTGCAAATGTTCCATGGCTAAAAAGAGAAAACCTTGGCCAAAAGGCAGATGGATCAGCAGTGTATAAGGTGTTAGGCTTTACCCCTTGAGACCCACTTGTTTGGTGAGGTCGATGAAAAAGTAAAGCTCAAGCTGATTTGCTAAATCAAGCTGATCCTGAATTGCAAGCCTATGGAGACCTGTCACTCACAGATGCGTTGCTAGGGGCATTTGAACCAGCAACCAGATTGCTGAAATTGCAAACTGGAGAGCTGCTGGATAAAAAACTAAATAACTCAAAAACCACAAATTAGAAAAATGACAGAATATCACTCTCTACATCATACTAAAAGTTAACTCAAAGGTGAACAACCCCTGCTATCTATGGACTTCTAGGCAAACAATGTGAGAATTACTTTCAAAATCTTTACATTAAGGGGGCTGATTATCAAAATCCAGTTTTATCTGATTTTTTTAAATAAAAAACGACTTTACCTTATTAAAAAAAAGCACAATTTAATTGGATTGGAGAAAAACTCAATGAAAACGAGCAAAAACCTAAATCGTACATTTTTTTCCCCCCGAATAGATTGATTTCCCCCCCCCCCGAAAAGTCAGAATTTTTCTTGTTTCCTCGTGAGGCAACTTTGGAAAACAATTTCACATTCTAGCCAGCAGTAGGGTTGCCACCTTTTAGTAAAATTTCCACAGGCTGGTGGGGGGGCGGGAACAAAGGGGCGGGCTGTGTCGTAAAAGGGGCGTGCCATGATGGCGAAAGAGGCAGGCCAGAACACGCGATTAGCCAGAAGCTAGCAAAAATAGATACATTTTGAGCGGATTTGGGGCAGGCAGAGGGCTTTTACAAATTATCGGCAGCTACATTGCTGGTAAATTTGTCTTGGCAAATGTTTTACCGTCTAGACCTGTAAAATACTGGGCGGGTGGCAACCTTAGCCAGCGGGAAGGCATTTCGAGGAGATTAGTCGCCCAAAGAAGAGGAGATTTTTTTGCTGGATGACTAATCTCCTGTGTCTCTGCCCTTCATGTAAAAAAACCCCTCAAATTTTTAAATGTCTTCACATGAAGAGTAAATGGCAGTTGTTCCCTTATGTATCCCATAACAAAGTGGCATGTACTATAAATCACAGTTATTAGTATTATTAGTTATTGCTATTCTATTAGCAAATCTTAATAAAAGAAAATAGTAATTTCCTGCTGTATAGAGACACACAAACTTGAATACAGGCGGTTTATTAGGAATGAAAAGAGAACACAGACATGTAAGTCCCACAAAGGTTTGTCCTTGGCTTTGTAATTGGCAGTAGAAGGGCTTTGCCACTATCAAACATGGCCGTCGGCTTTCTGCACTGCAGTATGACGTTTTCGATTGCGATTGGCTGCTGTCAGGTCCCAGAAAAAAAATAGCCGTATCCTGTTTGAAAGCAGCAGCAGCAGACGTTTGTTTTTAGTTCCGTGCCCTTGGAGGACATGGCGGCTGCCGGTGGTGGAGCTGCACGTGGGGCTCGGGTGTTGGCGGAGCGGATCCGGGCAGAGAGGAAGGTGTTAGAGGAAGCAGTGAGGAGTAGTAAGGTATTAATCCCCGTGTGTCATACAGGGGGACAGTTGTGGGGAGCTTATGTATTCTGGTGTCACATTTATTGACATTTTCACCTTTAACCCCCTCTTTGTAGAATGCTCCCACCATCGTGTACCTGCGCCAGTTAAAGAGTCAGGTGGTACGTGAGGACCCGGATCTTGTGCTTGTGAATAAGCCCCATGGACTTCCTGTGCACGGTGAGACCTCTGCTGCTTCCCCTTTAAATCCCACACATACTCCACCAGCTTTGTTAATGGATGAAAATGCAATGTGTATAGATATATATAAAGAGTTTGCTACAGGAACTCATAGCAACCAATCAGATGTTTGCTTTCAAAGTAACTGCTACCAGCTGATTAGTTGCTTCATTTTGCTAAACCCCTTTTGTTTGTTATTGAAATCTGTGATTGTCTTTGCTACATCTTGCTTTGTGGCATCTCTGTGTAGGTGGCCCTTCAGTGGAGCGCAGTGTGACCTCTCTGCTCCCGGCACTAGCTAAGCATCACTTTGGCTGGAAAGCAGAACCCCTGAAGCTTTGCCATCGATTAGACAGAGACACCACAGGAGCGCTGATCCTGGCACGGAGCACAGAGGCGGCAGATCGAGTGCAGCAGGCACTGAGGGAGCGGGAAGTGCACAAGGTGTACTGGTGAGTAGATATGGGGATATGGATGAGGTGAGCACAAGGCATGGCTGAGTACTTTCGTCATTCATAAATCTTTATAGGAGACCGCTCACAACCCAGGGACCACGCTTGGAAGTTAATATTTATGGTTTAATTATTGGAAAGGGTATTGAGTACACAGGGACACACATGGAAGCTATTAGATATGGCTTATAGCTGAGCACACAGGGATTATGGGAAAGAGTATTGAGTACACAGGGACATGCATGGAAGGTATTAGATATGGTTTATAGCTGAGCACACAGGAATTATGGGAAGAGGGTACAGAGGGCAATGGATCAGTCCTAATCCCACTCATTGTCTGTCTGCAGGGCATTGTGTCTTGGCACCCCTTCTCCACGCGAGGGAATTTTGGATATTCCAATTGTGGAAAAAGAGACCCCCGGCCCCCAGAAACATTACAAGGTGACTTACAATTTAACATGCCCCCGATACTTTTAGGAGTCTCTGCGTTCCCGTGTGAATGCAATATTTTATTCTCTGTAGATGGCTCTTTCCCCTCGATTCCGTGTCTCTAAGGAAGGGGCTGTGGAAAGAGCCCGTGTGTCCCGTTCTGCGCAGGAGGCCGTGACAAGGTACCGCACCTTGGGGGCGGGGTCAGGAGCCTCCTTGGTGGAGCTACACCCAATCACAGGTTGGTCAGATCAGTGCAGAAACGTTTTCCTTACTGCTTATATGAGAACCTTGATGTTCCTCTTCCTCTATGTGACCTTCACTCTAATGTCTCCCCTATAGGAGTGAAACATCAGTTACGGGTTCATCTTGCCCTCGGCCTGAACTGTCCAATCCTCGGAGATCACAAGTACTCTCACTGGGGCCGGCTTGCTCCACAGGTAATAGGCTGTGACGGACACTGAAACAGCTTTGGACTGATGTTCCCAGGGTTATTATAGAGCCTTGGTATAAATTATAAGGGAGCTGTGACATATAGGGGAGCCCAATATGATCTAATCATTGGTTCTGTTCATTTGGGGACGTCTTTAAAGGAAAGTTAAACTAAAGAAGTAGCTAGAAATGTTGTACATTATGTTTTGGACTTCTGTACCAGCCCAAGGCAACCACAGCCCTTTAGCAGTAAATATCTGTGACTCCAAAGATGCCCCAGTAGCTCCCCATCTTCTTTTCTGCTGATTCACTGCACTTGCTCTGTGCTGCTGTCACTTACTGAGCTTAGGGACCCACTCACAATATACAGTACACATAGAATAGAAATGTCACAATATAAGGCTGATTAGTAATTAATACAGATAATTACTACATGGCAGCACAGAAACCAGTGCAATTAGCATCAGAATTTAATAATCAGCAAACCTGTAGCATCAGCTTATATTACAGGGGAAGCTCATTTTCTGCTGGATAATTAGTGACGAGCCCTAAGCTTAGCTTCTCAACAGCCAATCAGAGCCCACTGAGCATGTGAGTGTCACAGACACTTTCCAAGATGGTGACCCCCTGTGACAAGTTTGAAGTCCTGGATCATTGCTGCTATTGACAAGCTGAAACTTTAGCCTCGTGCAATAAGTTCACTATATAAAATATGGCATTTTTAGTCCTATTAATTCTTAGGGTTTCCCTCTCCTTTAAATCATCTAACTGTTGTGTGTGGTTTCTCCTGTCTCTTCACAGAAGCCCCCAGACTCTGTACTCAAGGCTCTCGGAATAACAGCACCACAAGCACGGAGCCTCGCTCTTCACCTTCATGCAGTACAGATCACCCTGCCATCTTACCAGGGAAACGCCCCCATTGTACTGCAGTGCCCACTGCCGTACCCTTTCATCAAAACTCTGCGCAGTTTGCACATTCCACCCCCAAATTTAGAAAGTCTTCTGCCCCCACCAAAAGACTGATTTCCCCAACTAAGGAAGGATTGATGACTGCAGCAGCCCCTGGTGGGCCCCAGCCAGTGGCAAAGGTACCTGTCGGACTGATGTACTGACTACAGAGGGTGCAACAAGCTGCTGGTTCAGAGGAGGGATCCTCTTACAGAATGACCCTGCTATACAGAATAAATATACCATTGTCTATATTGCTAGTCTATACTGAGCAAGAGAGTTACAGGGACTTGCCCCACTTCCCAGGGCACCATTAAATAATCAAGATTTATTCAAATATCACATCAAAATGGTACATACTGACCCACCTTACGTGTTTCATACCATCTGTTACTTAATCGTAGGTGCCTTACACTTGCAATACAGAAACATTTTAAGGAAGTTGTCATGGCAACACAAGAAAAGGAGGTTCTTTAAATAAAACACAGTTTATTAAGTGCAATTATTATATTACAAATACCCCCCCTGCACTGTTTCATGCAAAGTATGCCCACAAGAAGATTGCGCAAGACATCATAATGAGGGCGTTGATATTCACCAGGCGGGCGTACTTGGGGTCCTCTTGGATATCTGGCAGATCGGATACCTGCTTCTCCTGGGACTGAGGGTCGCTGACCCCTAAAGGGCAGAGTATTGAGTACATGGTGAATAAAGACCTCTGGAAAGTATACAATTATTCATATTTTTGACTATTTTGCGTGTGTAATGCCTCGACCCAAGACTGTTGGGTTGGATAAAGGTGATGTATAGTGTTGGGGGGTCCACACTTTCTATGCCCCTGATGTCCTTGTCGCTTCTGTACCTGAGCAATTGTGTTTCCCATTGCCAGGCTGTCGGGCAAGGCTTGGAGCAAACCTAGAGCTAAATAGAGGGGTTCTGACTGTATTGATATCTGTTGGTAAATTAAAGCAGTTTGATGCATCTATGGCCACTAAAGGGACCTTTACACTAGGGGTCCCCAACAAAGAAGAGCCAAATTTTTTTGTAAGGACCAAGGGGGTCAGCATCCAATTTGGCGTGCCACATTAATTATGGCGGCCTACTTCAGGACTGTCTGCGGCCTGGTTGTGGGCTGCAGCCTGGCGGTTGGGGACCCCTGCTTTACACCATCAAACTGCTTTAAATTCTACTTGCAGGCCAAGGGATATCAATGCAACGAGTAAACACCCAGGGCTGCCATCAGAAATCGCAGGGCCCCATACAAAAAAAATTCCTGGGCTGAGCCCATCACAAGCCCCATCTACAGGTCTGCCCTCCCCACCTGACAAGTCCACCACATGATGCTTTTACATTACCTGTCTGATCCCCCATGTTCCTGTATGAGGGGGCTGCCATATTTGTGCAGCAGGAGTCCGTTAGCATTAGAAACTGTAACTAACAGGCTGAGATGGGACAGTCAGGTTGGCAAAGTCAGAGAGTCAGGCTTAGGAACTTCAACTAACAATTATATACAAAAACAAACCTCTCAGCAAAAAATGATCAGCATGACCTAACAATCAATGGACATTCATATGCTAAAATTCATTTTTTAGTGTCAGTATCACTTTAATAAAAAATATTGGTGGTCAGGCCCCCCCCATTGAAAAAAACATTTGTGGTCAGGGCCCCCCATTAAAAAATATTGGTGGCTAGGACCCCACATTTGGAAAAAAAAAATTGGTGGCCAGGGCCCCCCTCCCCCACGTTATAAGAAAATTGGTGGCCAAGCCCCCCCTTAAACATCCATGTAACAACTTCCCCCCCCCAGAAGTTTAAAAAAATTTGGTGCCCAGGGCCCCACCACACAACAGGGACCACAAAGGGTTACATTTAGGAGGGTCCTGCCATGTTACACTTCATTAGTGGGGCCCACCTGCTGTCAGTGAGCTGCCAGCTACAGAAGGGAGGAGGGGAGCGCAGGTGGTTGCATCTTCTTCCAGTGACAGCATTTTCTTCCCTTATTGGTCACAGACTTGCAACTCCTGATAAAGCTGCATGGTGATTGGATGAGCTGGAGGAGAAGTTCAAACCTCAGCTATCCAATCCCTGAGCAGCTCAACTGGAACTTAAACTCAGTGACCAATAAGGGGAAGTAATGGACAGAAGATACCTCCCCTTGTGCTCCCGCCCTGCCTTCCCGAAGTCAGCAGCTCTCAGAAAGCAGGGGGGCCCGGCTAATCAAGAAAGTGCGGCGTGGCTGGGCCCCCCTTACCCTCGGGCCCCCTACAACTCTCTGCCCTGCTGCCCCCCTGTAAACACCAGTCAGTCCTTTTAGTCTGAGTGAAACTCCACCCTCACTGTCTGACTATAGAAAAGAGGAGCGTCAGTTCAACAGCCATATTTCAGGGCTTGGAAACATTACCTGTCTCCTCCATTTCTTCCCGTGGCTCCTGGCTGTGCCGGAGACTATAGACCAATCGATGGAGCTGCAGAGAGAACAATGGGATGTGAGGGAAAAGGAAAACCAAAATATTCCCACTTTGTAATCCCACCCCCATGTCCAGCCCCCATATATTTTCCCCTCATTGTGTTCCCATCCACAAACACACTTCACCCCCCTAGTACCTTTCTTTCCGGAATTGGAGGGGTGCACAAGGATACGATGATCACGATGGCTCCAGAACACAAGAAGAGAATGATTGCAAAATAGAGATAATGAACCCCACAGATTATCGTTGGGCAGGAGCTTGGAGCGGAGCAGCTTCCAGATCCAAAGGCAAACTCAGGCACCATGCGGCACAAGCCCAGGAACAGGCCACCGACCAGTCCCCAGAATGCGCCCTGCAGAGAGAAGAATAATCAGAGGGGATATCATGCATTTGGTGTAATGTGTGTCTGGAACTCCAGCATGGCTGCACTGCTGCTCATGAGTGTAAGGAGGATGACTCTGCTGTACAAAATGTGAAGATTAAAGGGCAGTGTCTGGGTACAGAGTGTGGGACTAGCAGTTATATGTAGGAAAGAACGGAGTGGGGCATTATGGGTAATGGTAGCAATGCAGAGCAGGAGGGGATGTTAAGTTTGTGGTTACTATATAGGAGACAAGGGATTCTGTGTAATGTGACAAATAAATAATGAAGACCAATTGAAAAGTTGCTTAGAATTGGCTATTCTAGAACATACTGAAAAATTAACTTAAAAATGAACCACCCCTTTAAGGGCAGTGGAAATAACTGAAATTGTTGGCAGTAAAACCAACATATCACGGGATTGTCCAAAGTTTCCTCCCTAGGCAACTTCAGGTGAATTCGGATGAACAAAGCAATGCGTTGGTTTTACGGGCCAACAATTTCAATTATATCCAGTGAAGAGGCATTTTCGGGAGATTTGTCGGGCGCAGTTGTGCATTTTTATTGCGGGTGACAAATGTCTCTGGCCACTGCCCTTATATATGGTTTAATATGACATTTTTCACAAATGAGTGATCTCCTTACAGTGAGCACCAACCATTTGGTTTTTTGGTTTGCTACGACCATTGATGTGTAGGTAACATGGGTGTGGTTTGAATTGGGTGCGGTTTAAAAACAGGGAGTGGCTAACACTGGCTTCCATTAGTGGCCCTCTACCATGTAGGCCATAAAGATTCCGGCCCTCGGTACCACAGACGTTGGACAGCACTGGTGTAAGGGCAAGGGCTTCTGGGTACAGAGGCAGATATGACAGTCAGGGGCCAGCAGTTCAGATAAAGTGTCAGCTCCTGTGCACAGTCGTATGTGTCAGCCTATAGGGCTGCGTTTTCTTACCGGCTCATTGACTCTCTTCACAAACAGCGCAAGAAAATAGACAGCGGCGATGGGTGGGGCTAGGAAACTTGCCACTGACTGAATATAATCAAAGAGTTGCCCCCCTTGTGCAGCCTGAACCACTGGGATCCACGCGATACTCAGCGCCACGAGACACACTGTCCACACCCTGCGAGAAAGCAAGAGACCGAGCAATAGACACACAGGGGAGAACAAGCTTGTCATGGCTCCAATCTGTCCAAGAAATGATCCCTTTAAAAGCAAAACTTATCATGGTAACCAGGTCACACCCAAATTTGGAATTTTAACTTGGTTGCTAGCGCCCCACTTACCCTACCAACCAGGACGTGGTTTGAATAACCATAAGAGTCCAGGTTGCTAATGAATGTGCCTTTCAGCTCCTTCGTTCTGTGAGAGGCATCAAACTACTCAAAACTACTCAAACTATGACTGTGGGATAGGGAGGGGTTGTTTATACAGAGCTCATGATCTCATAAATAAACTATCCTGATTATAGAGGCAGAGAGCAGGAGGCAGTAAAGGCAGGACAGTGACCCCAATGGCTAAACAGCTGAAGGCCAGACAGAGGTACGAAGGCAGTTACCTTCCCACCAACAGCAGCTCCTTCTCTACTGCCTGGGGTCTCATCCTCCTCCAGATGTCCATAGTGAAGAGGGTCCCGCTGCTATTGAATATAGATGCCAGGCTGCTCATGAGTGCGGCCAGCATTACAGCCAGCATGAGGCCACGGAGACCTAGGAGAGATGAATGAGATCGGCCATGTTGCTAGAAACAGATGATAGGGCTAGCGCATAGTAGAGACAGTTTAAAAGGGAAACTGGCGGGAGCAGCAGATGCCACTGTAATTCACCATGGAGGGGTACCCTATCGGTACTACAGAAAATGCTATATACACACTTACCTAATTAACTTATTCGGTTCTAGGATTCCAGGATTCGGTTCGGGATTCAGCCTTTTTCAGCTGGATTCGGATTCGGGCAAATCCTTGTGCCTGGGTGAACCGAATCCTAATTTGCATATGCAAATTAAGGTTGGGAAGGGAAAATCATGTGGCTTTTCCTCACAAAACAAGGAAATGAAAAAAAATTCCCCACTTTTTCCTTTTCCGCCCATAATCTGCATATGAAAATTCGGATTCAGTTCCGAATGAAAAGATTCGGCCGAATCCCAATTAGTGGATTTGGTGCATCCCTAATACTTATAGACTAAACCAATTACCATTGCAACAAAAGACTCACCATTTGGCATCAGCTCTATGACCAGCTTTGGGTAGGCAATGTTGGAACATCCAATCTTAGTGCCACAAGCAGCCAGACAACGTGAGGGCTCCACACAGGCCACCTCCTCTGCAACACAAAGAGCTGCACTGTAACCTTAGGGTTTCTCAGAATCTAGTCTGCAACACAGTAACTTGTGCAAGCCTATGACACAGACCCCAATCAGGGGCAGAGCAAGGGGTAGGCAGCAGGGGCACCTTTCCAGGGTTCAGCCATGTTGGGAAAAGGAACCTGGTGTCTACATGCTCTGCACCCCTTGTATCGTGCCCTGGCGGAAGGGATACAAAGCTCCTTGGCTATGCTCTAGGGCCCATCATTAGTAAATCAGCAGAACCCACCTGTGAAGAGGACCCTGCTGATCATCCCAGGCATAACCATGAGGAACATGGGTAGGATCTTCATATACCCGCACAGCACACATCCCAGCTTAACGTGGGTGATGGAGCGGGCAGCCAGGCACCGTTGCACAATGACCTGTAACATCAACCAACTGACATGAAACTAGTTATATCTCAGGAAAATTTATATTATACAGATGGAAACTAAGATGCCTATCAAGAGATCTGATCACTCTTAGCTACCATGTTGCAGGAGGAGCTATCTTAGAAGAGGAGGAGTTGACCTAGAGGCATAGTATCACAGGGCTATGCAGAATATAGGGAGGGATTATTAGGGTGCAGATGAAAGAATGGTGGAGAGACCACAGAAGAGAATGAGGAGAGGAGGTATCAGAAGGAGGAGGCGAGGAGGTATCAGATGGAAGAGTAGAGGAGGTATCAGAAGGAGGAGGAGAGGAGGTATCAGAAGGAGGAGGAGAGGAGATATCAGAAGGAAGAGCAGAGGAGGTATCAGAATTAGCAGGAGAAGAGGTATCAGAAGGAAGATGAGAGGAGGTATCAGAAGGAGGAGGAGAGGAGGTATCAGAATGAAGAGCAGAGGAGGTATCAGAAGAAGAGAAGAGGAGGTATCAGAAGGAAGAGTAGAGGAGGTATCAGAAGGAAGAGGAGATGAGGTATCAGAAGGAGGAGAAGAGGAGGTACCAGAAGGAAGAGGAGATGAGGTATCAGAAGAAGAGAAGAGGAGATATCAGAAGGAGGAGAAGAGGAGGTATCAAAAGGAAGAGGAGAGGAGGTATCAGAAGGAAGAGGAGATGAGGTATCAGAAGAAGAGAAGAGGAGGTATCAGAAGGAGGAGAAGAGGAGGTATCAGAAGGAAGAGGAGAGGAGGTATCAGAAGGAAGAGGAGATGAGGTATCAGAAGAAGAGAAGAGGAGGTATCAGAAGGAGGAGAAGAGGAGGTAGAAGAAGGAAGAGGAGAGGAGGTATAAAAAGGTGGCGGAGCCGTCACCTGGTCACTGCACCAATACCAAGTGGAGACAATGGTCAGTCCTAGGATCAAGGCCGGCCAGGGAAGGTCCCCAGATATAGGATCCCGTAATAGATGGAGTGAATCGGCACGAGGTGCTGCACATGATTCCGACACATTGCCCAGCACGGTTGGCACGGCCTTCATGTATTTCTCCATGAGGGCATCATAACCCCCCACAGCTTCGAATGCTGCAGCAAAGAAACAGATAGAGAAAGACATGGGTTACAGGGCAGGGTCTGTCACATGTAAACTACACTTATTCATTTGTGTCACATGACTCAAACTTAAAATTTTGAGAATATTCATTAGTTGAGTGCCATGACCTGTATTGAAGTACTAAACCTGCAGCTTTATAACACCATGGAATTCCTTAGTGACTTCTGATATCCTTATCATTTACAGTAGGGGGTACATTATCCCTTATAATACATGAGTGATACTCAGAGTTCCCTGTATAACTCAGCCTGTAGCCTTGTGCCTTTATATGGTCACAGAACAACCCCTCAGTGACTTCTAATATCCTTATCATTTACAGTAGGGGGTACATTATCCCTTATAATACATGAGTGATACTCAGAGTTCTCTGTATAACTCAGCCTGTAGCCTTGTGCCTTTATATGGTCACAAAACCCCTCAGTGACTTCTAATATCCTTATCGTTTACAGTAGGTGGTACATTATCCCTTATACAGTAATACATGAGTTTTCATTCATTTTACTCAGAGTTCCCTTGTGCCTTTATATGGTCACAGAACCCCTCAGTGACGTCTAATATCCTTATCATTTGCAGTAGGGGGTACATTATCCCTTATAATACATGAGTGATACTCAGAGTTCCCTGTATAACTCAGCCTGCAGACTTGTGCCTTTATATGGTCACAGAACAACCCCTCAGTGACTTCTAATATCCTTATCATTTACAGTAGGGGGTACATTATCCCTTATAATACATGAGTGATACTCAGAGTTCCCTGTATAACTCAGCCTGCAGCCTTGTGCCTTTATATGGTCACAGAACCCCTCAGTGACTTCAAATAGTCATCATTTATATCATTTACAGTAGGGGGTATGTTATTCCCTGTATAGCTTAGCAGCCAGCTTACCATATCCAGTCAGCACACAGGCCCCTCCAATGATGACAAAAGTCTGTACTGTATCTGTGTACATGAGTGCAGCAAGGCCCCCTGGGAAAAAATGAGATAGATGTTGGAAATACAATGCAAACCCATGGATTGATGTCATGTAATGTGCAATGGATGCAGCTCATGTTAATCTCTATGGTGTTTGGCATGTGCAAAGCTGTCTGTGGGTGCACATGGGGAATACATACCCGTCACTGTATATATTGTTGTTATAACCAACAAGGCAATGACAGACAAATAAATATTCCAGCCCAATGCAAGTTGGATGAAAACCGCTCCTGAGAACATATCGACCTGTAGGGAGACAAAAGTGTAACTCGCCGCAGGGTGCAACTTGCCCTTCTAGTGACCAACTGCAGTAACCCATAGCAACCACAAGCATTTGGACCCCCTTGATACTCACGGAGATCTTGGTGAAGATGTACATAACCAGAGACAGCACAGACAGGTACATTTGGATCCTCTGCCCACCAAAGCGCTTCTTCAGGTACTCTGGCATGGTCACCACCTGGGCAACATAAGGAGAGGGTGTCACTGACTGGCAGCCATACCCCCATCTGGTACCAATTTCATCTCCTTCACTTACCTCTGCTGTCAGATAGACTGGGACAAAAATCCAACCCAGAAACAGGACCACAAACAAAGCCTGGGGGAGAAATGGCCACAAAAGGACATGGTTATAGTGATGCTTTAGTGATGTCATGGAAATTGAGCGGCTCCCTATTGGTGCTCCCTAACTTGTGTGTGTTCAACTGAAGACCAAGCTAAGGGGCCATCCCAGGGGATGCCATAGTGCCACCCATCACCGTATTACAAAGAAGTCATAACTCTTTGTGTTCCATTCTAGGAGTGCCAAGAGCTGCATCTATGGACGCAACCTGCAGAAAAGGGAATACCATGCTTAGTGCCTATGTCTTGCCCTTTGCATAAGACTTTCCAGACAAGGTCTGCAATACAGTATATTTAAATTGTAAGTGTCACTAATTAAAGGAGATTGTTTAGGGAAGGGGCAATTAGGAAGGAACATGGGTAGAAACCTTCTCAGTACCCCTGAATGTATTCTAAACACTGGCCCTTTCCTGCAATCTTGGCACCAACTTTGAGCTTTATCGTACGACCAGAGGAAGGTTTTTGGTATCTTATGGGGTAATAAAGATCAGTGTAGAACATCTTCTTACATTCCACTCAAATCCAGCCACAGCAATGCCACTAGCTGCTCCGGTACCCGCCAGTCCTACAAAATGCCCACTGCCTATGTTACTGGCGAAGAGTGAGGCACCAACCTTGGGAGAGACAGAGAAAATGAATATGAAGAGAACTCAACCAGTGAGCACGGTATTAGCAATGGTTACAGACACTGCATGGGTACTCACCGGACCCCAAGACATGCTTCTTCCAGCCAGAAAATACCCACCTACCGTCCCTCTGTTGGCTCTACGCATGGACTGAAAAGGCAATGGAGACAGTGTTGGACAGATGGTCATTGGGAGACAACACTTGTTACAAACACTTAGAGGCCACCTAACAATGGTCATGCTTCTCCTGTATAGGCCAGGGTGCAGAGCCCAAGAGTGATAGTGGCCAAGTGTGCCACTGTGTTGTATGGTTTTTCACCTTGAGGGTTTTTGAATAAGCCACACATATCAGAAGAACCCAAATTATCTTCATTATCAAAGCTAACGGCTTACGTGTAAGTTCTTCAACTATACAGCCTGGGCATTGCAGTAAGCTGCTTTACCCATTTAAGAAAGGGAATCATGGCAACAAAGAACGACACCCATGCTATAGACCAATGGTACCATGGAGCGTGGCTAGTGATGACACCAGCAGGATCACCATCCTTTGTATTCCAATAAAGCTATGAACATCATCCTCCAAAGCTGGGGTGGTTCCTTGTGTAAGGAATAGGCTTGTCCAGGGTTCTACAAAGACCTTGGGACACCCAATAAGACTGAAGACTGCAGTTCATAGATGGACAGTAGAATTCATCCTCCACAAATGACTTTACACTCGTCAGTTTGGGTACCAGTGGCATATAAAGTGACAGAGACAATTTTGGGCTGAGGGGTAGATATGGCTGCCCCTAATCTACCTGGAAGCTTAATTAATAGACATAGAGGTTAGAGGTAGTCACGCAGCGAGCTTGAGATTGCTGACCACAGAAAGTGCTGGCTACATGGGGCTTGTGACAAGCAGAGAGAGGGCACTGGTGTGCATCGAGCCGTCTCGCTAATCAGCAGTTTTTATACCAAATGAGCACATTCCATCTCCATGTAAGACACTCTGATTAGCCATTGAGCAAACAGGGCATTTCCCAAGCCTGCGGAGCTTCACCAGGAGATCATTGTGTGACATGGGAACATATCAGTAAAGCCCAGGTCAGGACTGGGATTCAAAATAGGCCCTTGCGTTTCAAGTACACAGAGGCCCAAACAGCCCCCCACCAGCCCACTAAATCATGACTGTGTATGGCATCTTACTGCAGCCCCTCTGGCATTTGCCTGAACCCACAGATTGCAAATCTAGGCCCAGCAGAGCCTGCTAAGGATATACACACTGTCACCTATATCAGAACACAACTGCCAGCAGATCAGCTGACCCATTTAATTCTAAGGACACAGAGTCTCCTGCCACCAACTGAAGTCTATGCCAGAAACGTGGACCTCCCAACTTGAGGACAGAAATTGTACAAATCTCAGATTTCCTGTTTAGTTTTAGTGTTCTCTGGAAATTGCAGTTGAGTGTTGCATGTTACTGTGGTACCACCATCCCCACAATGCAGAGAAACCCACAAATTAATAGGCCCCTGTTCTGACTGTACTTTAGGATAACGATGGGTGTACTTTGGTGCTATGCAGATATGGAGAAAGGGGACAACCACAGAATGCCTAGTGTGTTGCCACATCAAGATGTGCAGCTCTGAGCCAACATACTAAAGTACACCAGCCTGATACACTTGCCATTAAATTATTCAGCCTGACACGGTACCAAAGTTGTTTTTTTTGCATTACCGAAAGGTGGCCATAGATGCCGCGATAATATCGTACAAAACTAATTTTCATGATATTCGGTGCGTGTATGGTGAGAAACAAGCCAATCCATATCGGCAGAAGCTCGGATATAGGTTGATTCGTTGATCGGGCTGACCTGAGAATTTTGATTGGGCGCCTTTGAAGGCAACTGCACATCGGCCATTGTTAGTGCTGATTCATACACGAAGAATTCTATTGTTTCTACTTGTATATCTGACAATTCAGCTCTACACGTATGTATTGAAATGAATGATCTTTCCTGGAAACATCTTTTAATTGTAATTGGAACCTCTATGGCCACCTTTATTGTGCCCGTGCCATTTTTTTAAAAATTTATTTAAAATTTAAATTATTTGCCTCCTTTTTTTGTTTTTCTGTTTCCAGCTTTCAAATGGGGGTCAGTGACCCCATCTACAAAACAAATGCTCTGTAAGACTACAAATGTGTTATTATTGCTACTTTTTATTATTCATCTTTCTATTCAGGCCTCTCCTATTCATATTCCAGTCTCTTATTCAAATCAATGCATGGTTGCTAAGGGAATTAGGACCCTAGCAGCCCGATTGCTGAAATTGCAAAATGAAGAGCTGCTGAATAAAAAGCTAAATAACTCAAAAACTACAAATGATCAAAAATGAAAACCAATTGCAAATTGGCTCAGTATATCACTCTCTACATCATAGTAAAAGCTAATTTAAAGATAAACAGCCCCTTTAATGCAGCCTTGCACATGTGGATTGAACCAACTTGCCCATGCAACTCCCACTGGTTATTCCTGGCACAACACAGACACACTTGGCTCCGTTACTTACCCACAAGCCCACTCCAATGACGATGACAAAGTATCCCACAATGACGGAGATATCGGCTGGGTTGCTGATGGTCACATTATTCTTCGGGGGGATATGGGAAGTGGTGTCTGGTACAATGGTGCTCTCCATGGCTGGCTCTGCTGTTTGTCCCTGTCTCTCTACAGTCTCCCTCGCTTTTCTACTCTCAAGTCTTGTGTTCCCTCTCTTATACCCTCTCTCTCTCTCACATTCCTGCCACCACTGGGCCTTCTCCTCTCACATGCCCTCTTTCTTGCTCTCTCTTATCCTCTGTCTGTGGTTAATGGGGAACAAAAGTAACCCAAATCATTAACCTGGAGAAGCCTCAAATGCAGCACAATGAAGCCATGTAACCAACAGCCATGTCCATCACATGCACAGCCCTCCGAGAAACACATTCTCTCCCAAAGCCTAAGGGTAGAACTACATGAGCGATTTTAGCTGCGATAGCATCGGTTCGGACACGCTGAGATGAATCGCCAGCGTCACGTCGGATGTGCCGGATCTAAGGTAATAGGAATGTCAGACGTTGACACGACTGTTGGATGCAAATGCGGCATTGCGTCTTCATCCGACAGTCATCTCGGATGCACGCAGCAACAACGTCCGACATTCCTATTACTTACCTTCGATCCGGCACATCCGACGTGATGCCGGATTGGATGCTTTTGCAGGTAAAAGCGCTTGTGTAGTTCTACCCTAAAAGCAAAAATATTCTCTATCTGTATCTGAAATTGTATCTGAAAGCAGAGAACTACCATGGATACCAAAAATGACCTTGTGTCCTGCCTTACAAAAATGGGTTGAGATGCAAAGTTAAATGAAAATTTAATATAAGTTTTAATATACTGAAACAAGAAACTTTCAAAACACAATCAAAATTCTGTACCGTTTCTGAAATAATCAAGTTTATCTTCACTATCCCTCTCTCAGCATCTGTTTCTCCTCATTCTCTCTTCATGCAGCAGTTGGGTGTCAGATATTCATTGACAGATCTTATATATCTTATAGGGGATTTCATCATGTCTCTCTACATGCAGGATTTATGCAAAAGGCAGTTATTTTGTTAGGTTTTGTTTGTACTGGAATCAGTTATTTGAGTGAGCTCTAATACATCTGCTAGGAAAGGAGCCCCCCTATAAGATATATTTAGGGATGGGCGAATTTTTTCGCCTCGTTTCGCCGAAAAAATGACGCCCATAGACTTGTATGGAGACGTGCGTCAAAAAAAAAAGACGCGCGACAAAATAATTTCGCCGCGCCCATTGACGCCCATAGACTTTAATGGGTGTCTGCGACATTTCACTGGCGGCAAATTTTTGGCGAAACGAAACGGGTCAAATTCGCCCATCCCTGGATATATTGGATCATTCATCTAAAACCCAACTGCTGCATGAAGACAGAATGAGGAGAAACAGATGCTGAGAGAGGAATAGTGAAGATAAAATTGATGATTTCAGAAATAATTCAGATTTATGATTATTTAATTGATTGTATTTAGAAAGTTTCTTATTTCAGTATGATGAAGCTTATTTTATATTTTCAATTTTGCAATAGTTCCCCTTTAGAAATAAAATTGTTGCAGCTCTTTTAACTCAATTGCTGTGTACAGGAAGAGCCTGATGAGCAGATGAGCAGCACATGGACATCCCTATTGCACAAGACTCAGAACCCGCAGATCAGGAAAGCCAGGTGTTTTGTAGAGCCGGGCCAGGAAGTATTTCCATCCAAACCCAAGGCAATGTTTCCTGGCCCAAAGCCCCACCAGCCTGCCCCCTGCATGCTCACGTGCCCCTGTCCCAACAACATCACCGCCACTACGATACCCCCCCCCTCCGGATAATCTTCTGGTCAGCCAAGGTCTATCCACGCGCCTTGATCCAGATTTGTTCACCATTGCAGGAGTGCAGTATCAGCCACTATAAAATATCAGGCTCACCCCTTAGAGCTCCAATTATTGTGCCGAGACTTGTGTCAATGGGCCACCTACACTAATGCCCACTAGAGACTCCTTTTTAATTATAGATTTGTCATTAGGTTATGAGGGAAACTCCCAGGTAAGTATAACTGTGCCCAGTATGTGTGACTCCTCTCGTCCAATAAAAACTGCACGACATGGTTATCACAGGGACCATCATCTGTTCTCCAGTACCCTATACTGTATGTATATTATTCAGTTAACTTATTCGCATTCTATAAAAAAATACAAAAACTGCCTTTTTCTCAATTGAAAGGGACGTTCTTTCCCGCGGCAGCAGCAGTAAAGGTGTCGGGAAACTGAATCTGACAGCAGTCAGGCTGAAGAGGCTGGACTTGCAGAGTAATCAGGTTTCATCTGAGTAACTTCTTTCATTCAGTGGTAAAACATTCCTGCCCTTTAAACTTCACTCTTTCACTGCCAAACCGCTTTACTTCATTTTTCAGTATTCACCAAGGTTGGACACGGGCGTATTGGTAAAGCAGTGCCCCGATTCAAAAAGGGATCCTGTTCTCAGCCTCAAAACTATAGGCTGGTAAGTCTGACATCAGTGGTAGCAAGGCTTTTCAAGGGTATTAAGGGATAAGATACTGGACTTCATTGCAAAACATAATACTATGAGTGTATGCCAGCATGGTTTTATGCGTAATAGATCTTGCCAGACTAATTTAATTTCCTTTTATGAGAAGGTGAGCAGGAACCTTGAATCTGGGATGGCAGTGGATGTGATTTACTTAGACTTTGCTAAAGCATTTGATACAGTGCCACACAGAAGGTTACTGGTTAAATTAAGGAATGTTGGCCTGGAACATAGTATTTGTACCTGGATAGGGAACTGGCTAAAAGATAGACTACAAAGAGTGGTGGTAAATGGAACATTTTCTAATTGGACCAGTGTTGTTAGTGGAGTACCGCAGGGCTCTGTACTAGGTCCCTTGCTTTTCAACTTGTTTATTAATGACCTGGAGGTGGCCATTGAAAGTACTGTTTCTATTTTTGCAGATGATACTAAATTGTGCAGAACTATAGGTTCCATGCAGGATTCTGCCACTTTGCACAGTGATTTGTCTAAGTTGGGAAACTGGGCAGCAAACTGGAAAATGAGGTTCAATGTTGATAAAAGGGCATTAACTCAAGGGATGAAAACATAATTCTGCCTCTTTATAGGTCCCTGGTGAGGCCTCATCTGGAGTATGGGGGCAGTTTTGGACTCCAGTCCTTAAGAGGGATATAAATGAGCTGGAGAGAGTGCAGAGACTAAGTGCAACTAAACTGGTTAGAGGGACGGAAGAGTTAAATTATGAGGGTAGACTGTCAAGGTTGGGGTTGTTTTTTCTGGAAAAAAGGCGCTTGTGAGGGGACATGATTACACTTTACAAGTACATTAGAGGACATTATAGACAAATGGCAGGGGACCTTTTTACCCATAAAGTGGATCACCGTACCAGAGGCCTCCCCTTTAGACTAGAAGAAAAGAACTTTCATTTGAAGCAACGTAGGGGGTTCTTCACAGTCAGGACAGTGAGGTTGTGGAATGCACTGCCGGGTGATGTTGTGATGCTGATTCAGTTAATGCCTTTAAGAATGGCTTGGATGATTTTTTGGACAAGCACAATGATACAATGGACTTTGGGCTTTTTTCAACCCAATCTATCTATGTAACTATGTAACTACCAGCCGGCATTAGTTGCCTGTATATTCTTAAATATTGTGTGTTCTTTCACAATTCCTTAGGGGGACTTTTATTCTACCTAGGGAAGTTATATATTGTTTTTTTTCCCCCAGGACAACCACAGCTTTCTAAATCCGCCAGTTTACAAATAATACTAAATTTCACATCTTTAAGAACCAATATAAATATTTTATTTTGAAGACTTTACAAAACTGTAATGGTACAATTACCAACATCAGGCTTTACAGAGCCTGTCTGTGCTACAGCAGGGAACAACTTGAATTCTGCTAGGTGTCTAGTGCTCACATACCCAAACCAGCAAACGGCAAATATTCCCAAACAAACAAAAAAAGTGCCTCTCTTGCAGCGTCAACAGAACACTTGTGCTTTCAGTAGATGGAGTCTACTGCAGAGTAGTCAGGAGCAAACTTGTACTCTCAGCAGATACCGTCTATTGCAGAGTAGTGTATCAGCAGTTTGGTGCTCTCAGTAGATGGAGAGTCTATTGCAGAGTAAATCAGCAGGCACTCTGGTGCTCTTAGTAGTTAGAGAATCTATAGCAGAGTGCCTGCTGCTTTACTCTGGAATAGACTCTGCATCTACTAAAGTCATCAGACCACTCCTGATTTACTCTGCAATAGACTCTCCATCTGCTGAGAGCACCAAAGTGCTCCTGATTTACTTTGCTATAAATTCTCTAACTACTAAGAGCACCAAAGTAAATCAGGAGTAATTTGGTGCTCTCAGTAGATAGAAAGTCTATTGCAGAGTGAGTCACGAGCAGTCTAGTGCCCTTAGTAGATGGAGAGTCTATTCCAGTGTAAATCAGCGGGCACTCCGGTGCTTCTAATAGAGAATCTATAGCAAAGTAAACCAGGAGTACTTTGGTGCTCTTAGTAGATGGAGAAACTATTACAGGGTGAGTCAGGAGCACTCTGGTGCTCTCAGAAGATGGAGCAGTTTCTCGCAGTGATGTGCCCAGGGTACTGTCCCACTCCTTGGGGAATGATGCTCAGACTCGTTATTCAGAGAGGAAGAAAGTTTCTCACCAGCATTCAGAGACTTTAGGTGCTGTAAATAAAACAACAGTGTGTAACTATAAGGAAAAAAAAGAGAAAAAACATAGAATCCCTATTGCTGGAGACAATGTGGGAAATGAACATGACATGGCAGTGCCAGCTGGAGAGAAACAAGAGGAGGTAAAGAGACAGTGATTTGAGAGGAAGCCCACCTGGCACATGTAGGGAGTTTCACTCAGGCTGCGCAGCGCAATCACAGAAGCCAGACGGACTGTCTCTTCTTGGTCTGTACACGCTGACTGCAACAGTAGTTGTGGAACCTTCAACGTCAACGGAGATGTCTTTCCCCCTTCTCCTAAGACAGTCCCCAAATTCCCAAGAGCACTTGCGGCATGAGCTCTGGTTTTTGACTGGGGGTCTTTTAGAAGGGTCAGGAATTTAGAAGTTGCAAGGGACACCCATGGGTTGTTTATGTTTTCTTTGGCACCATGGAATGCAGAGTTCCCTACTGCAAAGGCTGCAGAGCGTCTAACTCTGGCATCTCTGTCCGACAGGCAGTCCAACAGTCTCTTCACAGAGGACTGGGGCAGAGTTTGTCCAAGTCTTGCCAGATTCCCAGCAAGTGTGCACGCCGCTGCTCTTAGGCTGGACTCAGGCGATTGTAGGAGCCAGGAGAGCAGCTCTTCCCAGTTTCCCACAATCCTCTGTAGCAGCGGTAAGTGAGAGGAAGCCACTCTGATCAGGTGACTAAAAACAGACAGCAGGTCACAGGTTAGACTGTCTTGTCCGGAATGCACAGCACTGCCTAGCCAGATGGCCAGCTCATCCGAAGAAGTGACAGTCTGGGAGAATTCAGCCAGAAAGTCAGGTTCCATGAGAACAAGGCGGCATATGAGAGAGACAGGCAACTCCGCAAGAGACAGCGGCAGACGGCAGCATGTCTGAAAGAGAGAGATATTGGTATGAGCTTACAACTTAAAGTCCCTATCGTATTTACCCACAATATGGTCAATATTATAAAGAGCCAACTAATCTGCCTGTATGTATTTGGACTCCCCGGAGGAAACCCAAACAGACACGGAGAGAACATAGAGACTCCTGGCAGACAAGCCCAGTGCTGCAAGACAGCAGTGTGTATATATATATATATATATATATATATATATATATATATATATATATATATATATATATATATATATATATATATATATATATATATATATATATATATATATATATATATATTTTTTTTTTTTTTTAAAGAATAAGGGATCAGCACACTTTTTTTCAAAGTGTATGAATGTTTGTTTTTTTTTTTTACATTTTTCCCCTTGTGTGTGGGATGCAAACAAATACCTACTGTCCTCACCTTCAGTAACAATGTGACAGTCTGATGCTCCCTTAGAGACTGCAGGATCTCTCTCAGTACTTCCGTAGGAGTCTCAACAGAAAACGGGACGCACAGCAGCTGACAGACAATAATAACTATGTCGGAGATGGTGTCGGAAACGTCCCATCCACACCTGCTGCAACTGCAAGGGAAGAGATATGGCAGAGGAGGTGGTGGGGGTTAATTAGTCAAATGCTTTATTAATGAATAATACAACGTACACATGTGTATTTATGTTACTTACGCGTCAGAGACATGTGCCAGGAAGCTGGGGGCCAGTAAGCGGCTCACCACGGCCACGGCAATGCTATCAGGGTGGGCCAGAAGGGACAGAAATCGATCGGGGTCTCGAACAGAAGTCAGCAGAGACAGCTCTAGAAAGCTCACAATACCTGGCAGCAGGGAAAATACACGGCAGTTTCAATCCTCTTCTGTAATGTTCAGATGAGCAGTAGAAGCAGCACAAGGATAGGCAACACCAAAACACCATGGGTAATCCAATAGGAGGAGCTAATGCTCAAACTCAGATGGAGTTTCACAAAAGAGCAATCACTTTGTTTTCTCCCTATAGAGGAAACCCTGTCCAACTTACCCCTCACAGAGAGCAGGTTCCAGTCTGGCTTGGAGCACTCGTTCTCCCGTGGCGTGTCTCCTTCTAGCCGTGGTCTTTGGCAGGAAACACGCAGGAGCAGAGATAATCGGTGCCAGAGAAAAGCCCCCTCTTCAGAGACTGCCACAGACAAATCTTCATCCTGACAGAGAAAGAAATAAAGAGGGGCATGTTATCACTTCTTGGTCAAAGGCTCTGGGAATTACAGCTCACAGCATGGAGGACGATGCGTTTGCAATCATTGTTCCAGTATCATTATGTTTCCTCCCATTAAGGTAGTAACATAAAACTCAAGATTTTGATTGGTTGATCATCTTCCTTTACTTCTTCATTATGCGGTGACTGGTCCTAAAAAGAGCTTTGCTACTGTGTTTCTGCTTTCCAGTTTTCCCTTTTCCGGCTGTAGTTTAAGTCTTCCCGTAACTGCCCTTGTCTCTTAGGCTGGCACTTTGTAGCACTTCAGGAAATGTGTTAGAACATCATCTTGAGACAAGGCTGGTCATAAATGATAAAATCCGCTCGTTTGGCAAGGTCACCTCGATGTGGACAATATTGGGCTGATCTTTTCCAACAATAACATCAGGTTGTCGGATCTAGTTCCGCACCAACGCACTTAAATCTGCCCCTGTATGGCCAACTTTTACACCCAATGTATAGAGAGTGCATAGGTATTCCCCTGTACTAAGCACAATTCAGCAGGAACAGTCCCCTAAGTTTGCTCATAGTCTGTACAGAGAGATCCCATAAAAATATGGCAGCATATGTATTCCCTGTATTAAGCACAATTCTGCAGGAACAGTCCCCTAAGTTTGCTCATAATCTGTACAGAGAGATCCCATAAAACTATGGCAGCATAGGTATTCCCCTGTACTAAGCACAATTCTGCAGGAACAGTCCCTAAATTTGCTCATAATCTGTACAGAGAGATCCCATAAAACTATGGCAGCATAGGTATTCCCCTGTACTAAGCACAATTCAGCAGGAACAGTCCCCTAAGTTTGCTCATAGTCTGTACAGAGAGATCCCATAAAACTATGGCAACATAGGTATTCCCCTGTACTAAGCACAATTCTGCAGGAACAGTCTCCTAAGTTTGCTCATAGTCTGTACAGAGAGATCCCATAAAACTATGGCAGCATAGGTATTCCCCTGTACTAAGCACAATTCAGCAGGAACAGCCCCCTAAGTTTGCTCATAATCTGTACAGAGAGATCCCATAAAACTATGGCAGCATTGGTATTCCCCTGTACTAAGCACAATTCTGCAGGAACAGTCTCCTAAGTTTGCTCATAGTCTGTACAGAGAGATCCCATAAAACTATGGCAGCATAGGTATTCCCCTGTACTAAGCACAATTCTGCAGGAACAGTCTCCTAAGTTTGCTCATAGTCTGTACAGAGAGATCCCATAAAACTATGGCAACATAGGTATTCCCCTGTACTAAGCACAATTCTGCAGGAACAGTCCCTAAGTTTGCTCATAGTCTGTACAGAGAGATCCCATAAAACTATGGCAGCATAGGTATTCCTCTGTAGTAAACACAATTCTGCAGGAACATCCCACTAAGTTTTCTCATAGTCTGTACAGAAATCAGGCCAGGCTGCAAAGAGGGACTGCTATAAGATGCCATAGACAGTCACTATTTACTGGTCCCATGGGGGGCTGTAGGGCCTCTGTGTAATTGACATGCCAGGGCCTATTTTGAATCCCGGTCCAGACCTGATAGAGATGAAACACTTTAATGTGGATGACAAACATATTCATAACCTGCTCTTAAAAGCTCCACTTTTTTATTTTTGCACACGTGCATTTATACAACTGCAACCAATCGGATTTTTGCCTTTGACTTTCATTTTATAAATCTTAACAGAGTAATGAAAAAAAACCTGCCTCTTGGTTGTGGCACAGTTAAGTGAACTGATGTGATTTATCATCTATGTTCTTTCATTTTACCTGGTTCAGCTGTTGCTGTAAGAAGTAAAAAACCCAGTCGAACGTTCCAGAGCCAAGAGGTGGAGAAATATCCTGAAAACACCACATTGCAGAATGGTTACTAACAGGGAAGCTGGTTGGAAAGAAATGGTGGCCATAACAGTGGCTAGAATGACATGTCTTACTTGTGGAGTCTCGGCAAGGGCACTTCTTACGGCAAATATCAGGTTGTCCTGTGATAGTGTGATAGGCACCCCGCAGTCATGGAGAGCACATGTTAGGGCTGTAGATGAAACCTGCACAGTGACAAAACACATTAATGGTCTATGTGATATTGAGGCTGCAGGAGGTACAGTCATAGAGAAAGGATGAGGGTCATGGTTCTTTCAGTATAGATTAAGACATGGAGAGGGGAAAAAGGGATCATCGATAGGGTATTATGTGTACGGCAGAGATTCAATGCTGGAGATAAAAAGGCAATAAAGAATGAAGAAAGCACAGACAACAGAATAGGAAAGGCAAGGACAGACATGGACTAATAATTTATTGGAGCTGGATAACTATCTCACTGTGCAAAACATGAGAAAACCAAGGAAATTATCCAGCTAGAGAGAATTCCCTTTAAGCCTACAGTTATAATGAGGCATTGGTCCAACTCAAGGCTGCTAGGACTAAGTTACTTATTAGGGTACTATGATCTTATTATAACAGAAAAGGTGGGCTGTGGGAGGTGAGAAGTATACTTGCAGCCAGACAGCCTGAAATTAGTCTACAGCTTCTGACTGACCAGGTTACATTTACTAGGGGGAATAAAGCAAAAGGAAAATCAATTTGCATTTAGCTTTTAGTGTTTGCACTGGAGTAATACAAAGGGAAATTGTTCTTTAAGACCTTTCAAAACAGAAGACAAAGAGAAAAAATGAGATTTTGTGTACTCCCCGTTGAATCTCTTTCTCTTCAGTCGCTTGGGGGACACAGGGAGAGTGGGTATAGTGGTACCACTAGGAGGCAGGACACAACCTTAACAAAAAACTGACTCCTCCTACACTGGCTATACCCCCCGCAGGCGGAGCTTAGATCAGTTTGTATCAAAGTCAGCAGGAATAATATATAAATTAACTGAGTAACAATAAATTTAGAAGTACAGTATCATGTCTGACAGAAGGTGAAGGCCTCAACCAGGGAGGGAAGCCCTGTGTCCCCCAAGCGACTGAAGAGAAAGAGATTTAACGGTGAGTACACAAAATCTCCTTTTCTCCAAGTCTGCTTGGGGGACACAGGGACAGTGGGGACGTACCAAAGCTGTCCCCTGAAACCCGGGTGGGAGGAAGAGGCCTGAATTAGGTAACCACCGAGGCCTGAATTAGGTAACCACCGAGGCCTGAAGCACCTTTCTGCCAAAGTGAGAAAAATTTGAAAAAGAGCGAACAGAAGACCACGTCGCAGCCACCTCTGGTGGAGTGAGCAGTGATTCTATCTGGCAGGGTCTGTTTGATCTAACAGGAAATGGTTGGCTTGGAAGCGGAGGCACCCTGGTGTGGTCCTGAAGGAAGGACCAGTAGTGCGTCTGTCTTGTGAATGTCTTTAACCCTGTGCAGGTAAAACTTGAGGGCCCTGACAGGATCCAGAGTGTGTAGAGCTGCTTCCTTCTAATTGGCCGGAGAGGGACAGAATGTCAGAATGACTATCTCTTGGTTTAGGTGGAAATCAGAGACAACCTTTGGTAGAAAAGATGGAATCATGCGAAGAACTGCCCTGTCGTGATGGAAACGAGAAGGGGTGATTGCATGAAGAGTTCTGACACACGTCTTGCGGATTTCAATTGCCATGAGAAAAGTAGTCTTCCAAGTGAGCCACTGAAGAGCAATGGACCCGAGTGGTTCAAAAGGTGGACGCTGTAGCGCGTGAAGCACTAAGGTGAGGTCCCATAGAGGGACTGGTGCCCTTACGGGGTGAGCTTCGTGAGTCACCCCCTGCATGAAGGTCTTGACATCGGGCAGAAGTGCTAGGCGTTTTTGGAAAAGGACTGAAAGTGCTGAAATCTGAGACTTGAGGGAGCCCAGAGACAGACCCATGGAGAGGAATTATAGTATCTTGGGAATGGAAAGGACTCTGAATCTTGTGCTGTGAACACCACTTGTGGTAGGTAGCCCAGACTCTGTGGTTGGCCTTGGCTGAAACCGGCTTTCGTGCTGCGCTCATAGTGAGTGCCACGGCTTTGGAAAATCTCAATAGCCACACCGTCAAGTTGAAGCTTGATGGATTTGGATGTCGTATGGGCCCTTGAGTGAGAAGATCTGGAAGTGGAGGAAATATCCATGGTTGCGCCACTGAGAGGCCACCTTGGCGCTATTAGTATGAGAATAGTCTGCTCTCTTTGCATTTTCCTGATGGTCCTGGGAATGAGTGGCAGAGGAGGAAAGGCATATGTTAGGTAAAATTGCCAGTCTGCTGTCGAATCACTGCAGTGGCTGCTGCCATGATCTTGGTGAAGACTCCAGGGGCTGAAGTTAGCCCGAAGGGAAGGCTTGTAAAGTGGTAATCGCAATTTTTGAAGGCAAATCGCAAGTATTTCTGTTGCGGATGGAAAATGGGTATATGCAGGTAGGCATCCTTTATGTCGAGAGAAATAAGGAATTGACCTGGGGACATAGCCACGATCACCAATAGGAGGGATTCCATTTTGAATTTGCGTGGTCGGATGAATCGGTTTAGTTCCTTGAGATCTAGGATGGGAAAGACAGATCCGTCCTTCTTGGGAACTACGAAAAGGTTTGAGTAGTACCCCTTGAAAAGCTCCCCTGGAGGAACAGGAACTATCACTCTGGCAAGGAGAAGGCTGGAAATGACGCCTTGAAAGGCCGCTCGTTTGATTTGTTCTTGAGGTAGCCTGGACATGAAGAACCGGTGTGGGGGATCCAAGGAGAATTCCAGGTGGTAATCCCTGGTAACTACCTCGTGAATCCATGAATATTGAATAAGTGTGACCCACGCATCGACAAAAAACGTAGTCTCCCTCCTATGGGTGCCGCTTCTGTAATTTTGGCATTATGCTGAGGTAGTCTTGTCTGCAGGCTTGCATCTAGTGCAGCTTCACACATATAGTCGTTAGCTTCCTTGATCCGGAAAGTCCGTTGGGAAAGTTTGTGGCGTGGTGCTCCCGCCTCGATGGCATCGATGAGGGAGTCGGACCAGGATTGTATGGCTCGGCTAACCCATGCCATGGCTAGTACAGGTGCGAAGTGAAGAACCAGAGAAAACAGAGCGTAATAAGCTCTCTAACTTTTTGTCAATGGAGTCCTTGAATGAATCAGGGACTGACAAGGCTGTATTTGGAAAGGCTGGATAACGGTGCGTCTACAGATGGAGGAGACGACCATTTTTCTATAAGTTCCACCGAAAATGGATAAAGTCTTAGGAATCGATGGTTGGTCTGAAAACGTCTCTCTGGTTTGTCCCACTCCAGTTGGATGATTTGGTCAAGTTGAGAGTGAGAGGGAAACACTGGTGATGTTTTGTTGTGTCTCTTGAACAGCACAGGAGGAGGGAGCCCTATGTTTTGATGGTCTCGCTTTGGGGTTATCCAGGCGTGAAAGGAGCCTGCCTGGATTGGGCCAGCTTGGGTATCCCAGTGGCTAGTTGAGATGCCCATGCAGGAGTGGGTTGCTCTCTGCTTGCAGTGTCTCTTTGTGGAGAGGCTTCCCTGCTACTAGCTGGAAGATCCCCCCTGGGAGGCCTGGTTCACAAGAAGTGGAGTAGGTCCTGGGGATTCCGCAACCGCTGTGGTAGTTTACACTTAAAATAACATAATGGTTCTTTGTACCCTGGGGTTAGACGTTTGCAGCATTGGCACAGGCCAGAAATTTCATTGGCATAGGAGGTACCCCCCTAGAGAAGAGGCCATCACTTGGCCCTTCAGACATGGTAACTGGGGGATAACAAAGCACCAGGGAGGGTCTGTGCTGTTTATGCTCCCCAAGGGTTAATAGAATTACTGACCTGCGTGGAATAGGTAGACAGGAGGTGCAACCGAGTCCCAGAAGTGCTCAGTATTTCCCCCTTGTCCCTTTGTAACAGCAGAGCCCCAGTGCTCTGTGTTGTGGAGGTGCACAGAGAAAAAGTGGCTTGTGCGCTCAGGAGTCGGGTTCCTATGATGGAACGCAATTGAAGATGGAGGCTGGTAGTGTGAGAGGTGCACACTAAACCGCGTGAGAGCGCCAGACCGTGAGGCAGAAAACGGGCCTCAAGTTTAAAATGGCGCGCCCGCTGCACAATGGATCTCCCTTCTGCCGCACCTGCAGTTAAGAACCGCGTTGTCACTCTGGGTGCGGAGGGATCAATGTGCCAGTAATCAAAGCCATCTATGTTATATGGCAAAGAAAAAGGACTCCCCCCCCCCCTTTCTGTAATAAGGCAGGGAGAGCCTCCTCTGTCTTCCGGCCAACCTGGTCTCCTCCAGAAAGGAAGGAGAGAAAGAATGGCTGGATGGTCTGTGCACACACAATATAGGACCCTGGAGACAGGTCCCACGTAGGGGGAAGTCCAAAAAGCTCCTTTTCGTGGTGTAAAAGGTCTAAACAACCCCTGGAGCACAAAAAATGTAGAATCCTAACCTCCTGAGGACACAACTCAAACTGACCTAAGCTCCGGCTGCTGGGGGTATAGCCAGTGTAGGAGGAGTCAGTTTTTTCTTAAGGTTGTGTCCTGCCTCCTAGTGGCACTAGCTATACCCATTGTCCCTGTGTCCCCAAGCAGACTTGGAGAAATGAAAGGTGGACAATGTCTTTATCAGCTGGAATGAAAGAGATGGAGAAGAACAGAGCCTGTGTAAAAGAAGAAGGCAAAGAAACACCAGAAAAAGAAGAGCATGAAGGCACAGTAATATACAGTATAGGACACTAGTCAAGAAAAGCTAGGATACTAGTCAAGAAAAGAAAAATTTGGTAGCACTGATAGAACTAGGAGTGAAAATAAAAGATGGTGAACAAGAAGTGGAATACAGGGCTTAGACTGGAGAAGTAGAAGAAAGTCAGGAACCTAGAAAATGGAATGGAACTGCAAGGGTCTGAAGGTAGAGCAGATACAGAGAACTTGAACTACCTGAATACAGAACATATGAAGGCCAAGGAAAAAACAACAAGAACACAAGTGATGTTGGTGGATTGGGGTGCAATCTAAAAAGAACCCTGAATTAAACTCACCACAACAGAAGGCACATCACATGTTAGAAGGAGTGGAAGTAAGGTTGTCACGCGAGACATTCTGGAATAGAACATTATTGTTATTTGTTTGCTTATAAAGAGCAAACTATCATTGGGAGGGTTGCGAGGCAATTTGTTATACACTCACTGTGGTGGGAGAGACTGCAAACGTAGGACAAGAAGAGTCAGCAGAAAGAGAGCTTGCCCCGCTGTTTGAATCATGGAGGCGTCCCACGTAGAGACCTGGAATAGAGAGACCCCTCAGTATCACATACACAGCTATTTAATGCAAACTCTGGATTTCCCTGGTTCCACATCTACCTCTCCTTCCAGAAGAGAAATGATACACTGTAAGGCACGACTGTCGCTTACAAGGCACTTGCATAGGTTAAGGTTAATGTGACAGCAAGAATACAGGATCTGCAAAGAGAAAGCAAAATGGGTCAGGGACTGTCTGTCCTTGTGGTTCTTTAGCTGCTGATCTGTAACTTCTCAACCAATCAGAGAAGAACAAAGTCTTTAGAATGATTAGGTGTTAATAACATTCACCTTCAAACGGCTCAGGGTGCAGTGGGGCTGCTGAAGGCTGGTGACAAAACTGCCAAGGAGACAATCTGTATCGGAAAGCAATTTTTCTGAGACATACAGAGAGACCTGTTAAAAGAGTGCAAAAGAAATCAGAGGAACAGCGCAAGACTTGTAAAAGACCGACAAATATAACAGTAAAGCTGGCCACAGACGAAAAGAAAGAAAAGTCGCACAGAAATTAATTTTCTGCGATTTTCGGACAATTTTTGTACCATGGCGATTGATCGTTTAGTTGATTGTTTGAAAATTTCTAACATCTCTGCATGTATTGTCTATATTATGATATCAATGGGTGACCGTCACTACTATTTGTTGGACATAACTCTCTTATGATTGGCCAGAGCATCGTCTGATTTATTCTTTTACTAATGTATTTTATCTGAATGGTTAGTTTCAGGTTCTGCCGTAATCTGCATGAATCTGCATGTCTATGGCCAGCTTTAGAGAGAAACACATACATTCTCCTTGTGTCTTCGGTTCTCTCCGTACAGAGGGATGTCACACAGAGAAGCAAGCGCCTCAGTGAAGAAAGCTGCCAGGCGCTCCCCTGCAGAGGTATCTGGCCTTGAGACACCTACAAAATATACACAATCACTGGTCAGAACAAATTAATTTCTTCATTTGGCTGCTTGGATATCCGGAGTGCACATACCTGCAGCCAAAGATCTTTTAGTGATGGGGGGCTGTGATCTCTCTATGATCAAGTCAAGGACCCCTTTGTGCTCTAACTGCAACATGTTGTAGAGTTTCTCACAATCTGGGATAGGACTGCAGTCTGCACTCTCGCACAGAGACACCAGGCACTACAAAACAGAAAATTATGAAAGAAGCAGATTTAGAGGAGGGTGAGAGGGCTAAAGTGGTAGTGGAAGAATAAGCCAGAAGCCACATCTACCTGCAGCCCCAGTTCTTGTAATGTATCGTCTCCTTCTTGAGGACTAGATAGCAGAAATTCCAACACTTTAAGAAAAAGTCCTTCACATGCCTGAAGACTGCTGCAGGAGAGGAAGGAGAGAATTCATGTGGTTCATACAGTATATTCCTATTTTGTGTTTTCAGGCTCAATCTTATGCGTCTCTGTGTATTTCTCTCGCTCTCTCTCTCCTAACCCATTAGTTCTCTCCCACTCTTTAGTGGCACAGATTTCCCTAAAACCACCGTACATCTGTCTATTGATATGATACCAATTGTAGAGATTCAAAAGTCAAAAGGTTATCCAAAGATTACTGGAACTCCCCTTTCTTTGCCGGCTCTAAAATACTCGTTCTCCTCTGAGCACACCAAAAACTTCCTCCAAAATATAGTTGAGACAGAGCTTAAAAAGCTTCAGGGTATTAAGCAATACACAGATAATAATAAATAGTGTAGTATATTTAACCTTGTTTTAGATACAGTAAGCCCACTTTCCAAACTCTCACATGCCAAAGCAAATGCATGTGACTCTCACAACCTGTAGTCAAAATCCCCAACTGTGGTTAACGATTGGGTACTCACAGACGTTTAAGACATAGTTAGGCCCATCAATTATTGTCAACCTCCAACAGCAATTCCTTTCCTCCGTTGTAGCTTAAAATAGGAGCAGATAAATAGTCCAAAACCCTTTATTAAGTGGTAGAAAATTTTTAAAATGCGCTCACAAAAGGGTTCAAGCACTACTAGACCGCCAGTCCAATGTCCAATGTCCACCCGCACTCTGAAGCCTCTGATTAAGTCGGGTCTCCAACGAAACGCGTCAGGTGAATCATAGTGAAAGCAACTGACATCATCACCAAGCACCCGGAAGGAGAACACGCGGTTGAGGAGCAACGCTGGTCGGGGCGAAATCACTGCGAGTGGACATTGGACTGGCTTTCTAGTAGTGCTTGAACACTTGCTATTTTTGTGAGTGTATTTTAAAAATTTCCCACCACTTAATAAAGGGTTTTATACTATTTACCTGCTCCTATTTTAAGCTACAATGAAGCTTAAAGGAACACTATCAATTTTATTTTCCTGAATTACTTTTCTTTATACAGAGTTAAGGCCCCCATAAACTAGCAGATATACAGTAAGCTACCGACAGATGAAATCAGCATCTTATTGGCCAGTGTATGGCCAACGTGTGTGTGTGTGTGTGTGTGTATATATATATATATATATATATATATATATATATATATATATATATATATATATATATATATATATATAAATATATATATAAATAACAGGGAAAAAACTTGCACTCACAGGTCTTAGCGATGAAAATATAGGTGTTTACTATATATATATATATATATATATATATATATATATATATATATATATATATATATATATATATATATATATATATATATATACATATATATTAATAATTATTATTATTAATAGATGTTGACAGAATTAGTGGGTCCTCTTTCTCTCACCTTGAGGCTTCTGGGTGTCTCTTGAAATGGTAATATGAATTCAGTAAGGCAAAAAGATCAGTCTGGAAGGAGACAGCCCATGGGTGCTGCAAGTACACAAGTATACAGAAGAAATAAGGAACAATTGCAGGCATCCAGAGAAAGACACAGCTAGCTAATGTTATCACAGATAGGTCAAGGCTTAGTAATAATCATTATATGCACAAATATTGTTACCTTGTTAGTGGCCTGCCTGAACAAGACACCTCATTGACTCTGTAAAAATAACTTATTTTCATGGTGAGCTGCATCTCATTATATTCTGGATCTGGAACATGCCTAAAATCAGTTCTATGCAACCTTCCCATGTAGTGGGTCAAGCTGATATACCACGCGTTTGTCAGCTGGACACTGTTACAATGATGATGCCACACACAGTTATCTAGGAAGCCATTTGGACCTTCTGAATAATCAAAATATGCCGGAACCACGAAGTTCCTATAAAACATCCTTACAAAATTTGCTCAGTGATGTCATCAGCTGTAAATAATGCTTAGTGAGGTCACTTGGGTCACGGAAACTTGGAGTTTCATGGAGAGATGTTAAAGGCAGATATCGCAGTAGACATGTCTATGGACAAGGGCAATGTGGTTACTCTGACCTGGTGCAGATCCGTGTGTAGTGATTGGCTGATGACCTTCAGAAGAAACTGCGGTAACTGAAGTTGTGTGCAGAGGTCAGAAAGAAGGGCCGGGTCACAGCCAGACGTCAAGAGGTTGCAGGTGACACGCAGAGCTGGGCGAAGACGGGAAGCAGCTTCCAGAGAAACCTGTGAAAGATGTAGCCAGCCATTGGGGGAAAGTACGACAGTAGATTCCACTCTGTTACTGACTGATGATGGCTCTGAGTAGCCACTCTATCAATGACTAAGGATCTGTCTCAGTATTACTATCCAAGCATCTGTCTCAAGATCCACTTTGTTATGAACCAAGAATATCTCTGTTTTTGAGGCTCTGAGTAGTCTCCCTGTTATTAGTCAGATCAGATTAATCTAAGTATACACTCAGTTACTTACCGTGTATTTGTCTAAGAATTTAATCTGAACCTTTGTTTGCGTATTCACTTCGCTGTCTGAGTATTCACTTTGCTACGGAGTAAGGGCCTGTCTCAGTAGCCACATATTCACTGACCAAAGTTGCTTGCATATCCACTCAGTTACTGACATAGGATCTGTCTGGATAATCACTTCATTAATGACCAAGGATCCGTTGGAATATCAATTCTGTCACGGACTTGGGTCTGTTTGAGTATCCGCTGTATTAGTGATTAAGAATCTGTTTAGGCTTCTGCTCTGTTACTGACTGAAGATCTCTTTAAAGGAACAGTTCAGTGTAAAAATAAAACTGGATAAATAAAAAATGTTTGTAATATAGTTAGTTAGCTAAAAATGTAATGTATAAAGTCTGGAGTGACTGGATGTCTAAAATAATAGCCAGAACACTACTTCCTGCTTTGCAGCTCTCTTGGTTTCCACCGATTGGTTACCAGGCAGTAACCAATAAGTGACTTGAGGGTGGGTCCTAACAGTTTGCCTTTAAATCTGAGCTGAATGCTGAGGATCAATTGAAAACTCACTGAACAATTATGTCCCATGTGGCCCCCCTTCAAGTCGCTGACTAACTCAGAGTTAAGAGAACTGCAAAGCAGGAAGTAGTGTTCTGTTATGTTAGACATCCAGTCTTTATACATTACATTTTTGACTAACTATATTAGGATCATTTTTTATTTTGCACAGCCTATTTACCCAGTTTTTACTTTTACACTGAACAATTCCTTCAAGTATGCTCTTTGCAACTGATGGAGGATCTGGCTGAACAATCACTCAGAGTGTACTAGTTGAGTAAATTCTTGACTTTCATCTGTACCTTATATTGTTGATGACTATGATCAAGAGAAATGGTTGGCAAACTCACCAGTGGGCAACAGTCCTGCAACCGGCTTTTAACTCTCTGCCTGAAGCTGCTATCTTGTAGGAGGAGGAAGGGGGTGCTGATCTGAGCAACGGAGGGGTCAGTCGCCTCCAGTAAGACAGCCCACTCATCGTCACTGTCCTGTGGGAAGGAAACAAAAACAAATTCCATTTTACACCATGTACACCTAAGTGGTTAAGGCTAGCTTTAGAGAACAGTATATTGGACACAACATATTTTCCCCAACCTGTTTGTCTTCTCTAAGCAGAATTCCACATGTTTAAAATTTCAGGCTTAAAAAAGGCAGAATAGATTTTAAAGAGTCTCAAAATCTATATCATATCACTTGCTACTTATGGTGAACTGCTCTTTAATTAATCAATATTCAGGTTTACCTCATTTTCTAGGCGTACTTTCTGAATGCTGTTTCTTACGCTTTTCTGCTGGGAGAATTCTCTTTCATAGTCCTCCGCAATCCGATCCTGCCTGAGACACAACAGGCAAAATGCATTAAATATGAATTTTTTTCTGGGCGAGTCTATATTTCCTAAGGAAGACACTTACCTAGGGGTGGGTGGAGAAAACTTGTTGCCCAAGCTCCTTGAAGCTGGTGCCCGTTGCTCACTCTCTGGTTCTTTTCTCTTTATATCAAGATGAGTGTTATTAGTGGCAGGTAGCTGGGATTAAAACGATCTGCTTTAGAATGTGAAGCTCTGTGGGCCACATAATACATGCTGGGAAAGAAGATGGATCTCTATTTGTGGGAGTGTGCATGTAGGGGTTTGGATGGATATGAGGGCTCCTGATGGGGAAAATGGACCCATATGTGCCTAGTGGAGAAGATGGGTCTGCATGTGTGGGGCTATCCATGTGGGAGGGCCTCATATGTACAGTGAAAGCAAGATGGATCAGCATGCACCTGTAAGGGAGGATGGATCTAAGTGTTCCTGGTGAGGAGGCTGGAGATGGGTGTCCCTATGAGGATGATAGGTCTGCACATGCCAGGTGAAGATACATGTGTAACTCATGGGGAGGCTGCACCTGCATGTGTAGGTTACTTACAGCAGGTTTCTCCTTTCTCTTGGCCACCCGCTGCCGAGCCTTGCTCAGAATGCGAGAGTGCACGCTGTTCTGCCCTGCATTTTCACATAGCTTGTTCCTTAGTTGCTGTTGTTCTTCAGTCAGAGGAGAAGTGAAGGGACTGTTGTTGGTAGTCTCCTCCACTACTGTAAGAGAAGACACAGGTAAAACATTGGAAAAAGGCTAAAACAAAATTGCATAAAATACTGCTTGGTGCTCATCAGGGATACGGAATGAGTTCTTGTAAAAGCAAAATAATACCAGACATGCAAAACAGAACAACCACTACCTTCCATTCTACAAAGAGTTGCTACTGTCACCCCTTCATTCCCTCCATTTCTCAATTCACTATAGGTACCATTACCCAATTTCCTGGCCTCCTTGCCCATCTAGGTCTTGGGTATCTTCCTAATCTCCTTCTTCACTCAGGTTACATTCTTTTATTTTTTCTTGCTTCTCAGCCCTATGTTCCAAATCATTTTCCTTAATCTCATGGGCCCTACATATCCTCATTGTTGCATGTCCCATTCCTCAGCCAATACAAAGGTCAAAGAACATTTTGTCCTGTCTGACAGAGCATGCCTCTTGCTTGGAGACCTTCCTAAGTACTAAAGCAAAGCAACACAACTCTCACCGACTACTTGATCTTTAATAAATGGATGCCTCAGCAGTTCTGGCCATGAGAGCCTAAGAGCAGGATCCTTTGTGAGGAGACCCTGCAAGAAATTCTGACAAAAGCAAACATGATTCAATTAGCTACAGAGAGGTACCAATACATTCAGCATGACAGACAACACAGATTTGTATTAGGGGAAGAAATCACTACACGGGGTGTATATCAATTGGCTGCTTGCAAATACATAACACATACTGCAGATGACAGTGAGGTGCTGTCACAACGTCTCCCTAAATATTTAGTCTTGTCTGCCCATTAAATTTATTCTTTAAAGGAAAACTATACCCCCAAAATGAATACTTAAGCAGCAGATAGTTTATATCAAATTAAGTGGCATATTAAAGAATCTTATCAAACTGGAATATATATTTAAGTAAGTATCGCCCTTTTACATCTCTTGCCTTGAACCACCATTTCCTGTGCTGCCTTTAGAGATCACCTGACCAGAAATACTACAACTCTAACTGTAACAGGAAGAAGTGTGGAAGCAAAACAGAACTCTGTCTGTTAATTGGCTCATGTGACCTAACATGTATAGTTTGTTTGTGTGCACCGTGAATCCTACGATCCCAGGAGGTGGCCCTCATTTTTTTAAAATGGCAATTTTCTATTTATGATTACCCAATGCCACCTACTACTAAAAAAGTAAATTTATTATATACAATGGTTTATTTACATGAAGCAGGGTTTTATATATGAACTGTTTTATGCAATAGATTTTTATAGAGATCTACATTGTTCGGGGGGTATAGTTTTCCTTTAAGTTAAGACTTCAGTACTGACAACCCAGTTTAGTTTACATTCCCATTAATTCTAAAGCTATTTGTCTGGTCTAAACCTCTAACTAAACTACCCTTCTGAATTTCTTACCGTCAACTCTGGGGAAACTCCGCGTGGCCATCGTACGGCTTGCTTGGTAATGATGCTGACTAACTGGAAGATACTATGTGCGTAAAATGGAGGTGTCCCAACTAGGAGTTCATACACAATACATCCTAGAGCCCAGAGATCGGAACGGTGGTCGTATGGACGCTCGAGAATCAGCTCTGGAGACATATAAAGGGGAGTGCCTTTTATAGAGCGCACCATGAGAGTGTCCAGACTGAGCTCCCGGGCAAACCTGAGATATGAAGACATTGAAATAAAAATTAAAACAAGTAACCTGTACATGTGAAAGCAATCAGCAGACTGGACATGAAAACATGGCAGCCCAACTATAGTTCCAGAATCACAGCACTGGGCCTCCCAGTGAGAAAACTTCCCTTCTGCATCCATTGGAGACAGGCACACATACCAAGAAACGTAGAAATAGGGAACACTGTATAATAGAAAGAGAGAGCACCCATGAAACCATCCCTGCTTGAGGGAGACTCAGATACCCACTCTGCTCCGACACTCACCCAAAATCACAGAGCTTGACTGTCCCATCTTTACTAAGCAAAATGTTCTGAGGTTTCATATCTCTGTGCAGGATCCGGTGAGAATGCAGATAATAGAGGGCTGAGACCAGTTGGGCAGAAATATCCATCACCTTGAAAGAGCAGATAATCATCTTTCAGGTACAAACAAGCTAAAATAGCTCAGGTTTTAGATATATCAAAGCCAAGAAATGAGCAGAATGTAGACATTAGTATAGAAATGGCTGTTAAAGGGGTGGCTCACCTTTAAGTTAATTTGTTCTAGGAAGGCTAATTCTAAGCAACTTTTCAATTGGCCTTAATATATATTTACATAATATATTTTATAGTTTTTTTTAATCATTTGACTTTCATCTACAGACTCTTTCCAGCTTTCAAATGGGGGTTACTGACCCCCAACTAAAAACAAATACTCTGTAAGGCTACAAATTGCTGCTTTTTATTACCAATCTTTCTATTCAGGGCCTCTCCTATTCATATACCAGATTGCTGAAACTGCAAACTGGAGAGCCGCTGAATAAAAAGCTAAATAACTCAAATACCACAAATAATAAAAAATGAAAACCAATTGCAAATTGTCTCAGAGCATCACTCTCTGCATCATACTAACAGTTAATGTAAAGGTGAACAAACCCTTTAAGCAGAGAACCCTGTAAAGGTAAAACAATCTATGCAAGATACTAAACAGTCTAGTCTATGAATTTTCATTAATTATTAAGATGCAGAAACTCCAACAACAGGGCAGAGAGAGGCCCTTTAAAAAAAACCTACCAGCTCTTCAGGAAAATGCCCATCATCCTCCAATATTTTAAACAGTTCACCTTCAGCATATTCAGTAACTACAACAACCTGCAGAAATAATATGGTCATGTGATTAAGAATGTGGAAAGTTAAAATATATACAAAACAAGTGTTTACAGCTCAAGGAAACAGGTAACTCACATGTCTCATGGCTTACTGCTTGATGGTCTTTCACTTACCTCTCTTTCTGTCTCACAGCTGTCTAGCATGCGCACTATGTTGGGATGTCTCAGGTCTCTCATGATCTGGATCTCTCTTTTCAACCCTTTCAATTCCTTCTCGGAACGGCCAACTTTAGGGATGAATTTCAGAGCCACTACCTACAGAATGAGAAAAAGCTGATCACATGTAATCATTGTTATTCTTTATGCAGTCAGTCTATATACTTTCCACGCAGTGCAATCTGCAGTTAGTCACGCTACTTTCCATGCAGTGCAATCTGCAGTCAGTCCCTATACTTTCTATGTGGTGCAATCGGAAATCAGTGTCTTTACTTTCCATGCAGTGCAATCTGCAGTCAGTCCCTATACTTTCCATGTGATGCAATCTGCAGTCAATCTCTCTACTTTCCATGCAGTGCAATCTGCAGTCAGTCTCTATACTTTCCATGCAGTGCAATCTTCAGTCAGTCTATATACTTTCCATGCGGTGCAATCTGCAGTCAGTCTCTATACTTTCCATGCAGTGCAATCTTCAGTCAGTCTATATACTTTCCATGCGGTGCAATCTTCAGTCAGTCTATATACTTTCCATGCGGTGCAATCTGCAGTTAGTCTATATACTTTCCATGCAGTGCAATCTGCAGTCAGTCCCTATACTTTCCATGCGATGCAATCTGCAGTCAGTCTATATACTTTCCATGCGGTGCAATCTGCAGTCAGTCTATATACTTTATATATGGTGCAATCAGCAGTCAATCTCTTTACTTTCCATGCGGTGCAATCTGCAGTCAGTCTCTCTACTTTCCATGTGGTGCAATCTGCAGCCAGTATCTCTACTTTCCATGCGGTGCAATCAGCAGTCAGTCTATATACTTTCCATGCGGTGCAATCTGCAGTTAGTCACTCTACTTTCCATGTGGTGCAATCGGAAATCAGTGTCTTTACTTTCCATGCAGTGCAATCTGCAGTCAGTCCCTATACTTTCCATGCAGTGCAATCTGCAGTCAGTCTATATACTTTCCATGCGATGCAATCTGCAGTCAGTCTCTATACTTTCCATGCGATGCAATCTGCAGTCAGTCTATATACTTTCCATGCGATGCAATCTGCAGTCAGTCTCTCTACTTTCCATGCACGGTCATATCTAGCATATAACAGCATTCTGCATAGCCAATCCATAAGAACTGCAACCTTGTGTAATGGTAAATGGCACACATTCACTCACCTCCCCGCTGTGCTTCCGTCGTCCCTTATAGACTCGTCCAAATGACCCTTCCCCAATCAGATCTAGGACGTGGTACTTCTCCATCCTGCAGGCATATGAACAGACAAATGCTTTTTTTTTAACACAATAAATGATGGATTATCTTTGAAAAATGCTGCAGCCGCTGAACCAATAACCTATGTCATAAACACTGAGTGTGTTCTTCCCTTTCAAAGTCAAAAGGTTTGCCATGTGCCGTCACTAGAAAATATTGGCTCATGTTTAATAACCATGATTTACCCTTTCCATCCCAGGGTCCCTTTAATCTTGAGGTGCTGAGAGTTGAGCATTGATCAAAGGGACACCCGGAACTGTATAATCAGTGTTGGCAAACTGACGCGCTTGTGTGTAAATTGGGGTTGTTTGAAAATCTGCGCTCTAAGTGATGCGCCAACAACTGCAGCAGCGCAACTTGAGACCTCCCTGATGTAAATATGGAAAACACAGGTATGGGAAAAGGGGTGGTTCCCTTTAAATTAGCTTTTAATAATGTTAAAATCTTATACGTAGTTAAGTATGTGGGAAATGCAGGAGCACCCACACATGAACAGGTACCCACCCACGATCAAGTTTACTGATAAACCAACCAATAGTATGAAGCAAAACACTACTACTATATATACTGCTACATTTATTTCTATGTGTTTTCAAATAATAAAACTTTACCTTTTGAAAAATTTGCTTTTATTATGTTATAGGATGACCAATTCTAAGAAAATTTTCCATCTGTCTGCATTATTTATTTCTTATAGTTTTTCATTCAATTATTTGCCTTCTTCTTCTGCTTTCAAATGCGGGTCACTGACCCGTCTATAAAACAAATGCTCTGTAAGGCTACACATTTATTGTTATTGCTACTTTTAATTAATTATATTTCTATTCAGGCCTCTCCTATTCATATTCCAGTCTCTTATTCAAATCAGTGTATGGTTGCTAGTGTAATTTGGACCCTAGCAACCAGATGGCCAAAACTGCAAACCGGAGAGCTGCTGAATAACAAGCTAAATAACTCAAAACCACAAATAATACAAAATCAAAACCAACTGCAAATTGTCTCAGAATATCCCTCTCTACATCATACTAAAAGGTGAACAACCCATTTAAAGGAACAGCAACACCAACAAATGAAAGTGTATTAATTTAATTAAAATATAATGTACTATTGTTATGAACTGTTAAAACTGTTGTGTTTGCTTCAGAAACACTACTATAGTTTATATAAACAAGCTGCTGTGTAGCCATGGGGGCAGCCATTCAAGCACAGTATACACAGTAGATAACAGATAAGTACTACTATAGTTTATATAAACAAGCTGCTGTGTAGCCATGGGGGCAGATATTCAAGCACGGGAAACACAGAAGATAACAGATAAGTACTACTATAGTTTATATAAACATGCTGCTGTGTAGCAATGGGGGCAGCAATTCAAGCACAGGATACACAGTAGATAACAGATAAGTACTACTATAGTTTATATAAACAAGCTGCTGTGTAGCCATGGGGCAGCCATTCAAGCACAGGATACACAGTAGATAACAGATACGTACTACTATAGTTTATATAAACAAGCTGCTGTGTAGCCATGGGGGCAGCCATTCAAGCACAAGATACACAATAGATAACAGATGAGTACTACTATAGTTTATATAAACAAGCTGCTGTGTAGCCATGGGGGCAGCCATTCAAGCACATGATACACAGTAGATAACAAATAAGTACTACTATAGTTTATATAAACAAGCTGCTGTGTA
Organism: Xenopus petersii; assembly: GCA_038501925.1. Classification (NCBI taxonomy): domain Eukaryota; kingdom Metazoa; phylum Chordata; class Amphibia; order Anura; family Pipidae; genus Xenopus; species Xenopus petersii. Next base: position 13,647,645 of record CM076688.1, read on the forward strand.
GCCATGGGGGCAGCCATTCAAGCACAGGATACACAGTAGATAACAGATAAGTACTACTATAGTTTATATAAACAAGCTGCTGTGAAGCCCATGGGGGCAGCCATTCAAGCACAGGATACACAGTAGATAACAGATAAGTACTACTATAGTTTATATAAACAAGCTGCTGTGTAGCCATGGGGGCAGCCATTCAAGCACAGGATACACAGTAGATAAGAGATAAGTACTACTATAGTTTATATAAACAAGCTGCTGTGTAGCAATGGGGGCAGCAATTCAAGCACAGGATACACAGTAGATAACAGATAAGTACTACTATAGTTTATATAAACAAGCTGCTGTGTAGCCATGGGGGCAGCCATTCAAGCACATGATACACAGTAGATAACAAATAAGTACTACTATAGTTTATATAAACAAGCTGCTGTGTAGCCATGGGGGCAGCCATTCAAGCACAGGATACACAGTAGATAACAGATAAGTACTACTATAGTTTATATAAACAAGCTGCTGTGAAGCCCATGGGGGCAGCCATTCAAGCACAGGATACACAGTAGATAACAGATAAGTACTACTATAGTTTATATAAACAAGCTGCTGTGAAGCCCATGGGGGCAGCCATTCAAGCACAGGATACACAGTAGATAACAGATAAGTACTACTATAGTTTATATAAACAAGCTGCTGTGTAGCCATGGGGGCAGCCATTCAAGCACAGGATACACAGTAGATAAGAGATAAGTACTACTATAGTTTATATAAACAAGCTGCTGTGAAGCCCATGG